>OX637574.1:28716442-29101190 GCA_951800085.1 Comarum palustre | reverse complement strand
AAAGTACTGATCCTGGTAGTGTGAGATTATCTTGACGACGCCGACCGCGCGCACTAGCTCTTCTCTACCTGTAAAGTTGGATCTCTTCTACTTGGACTCGACCGCACTAGCTCTCATCGGCCTGCAAAGCCCGTCGAGTGCACCATCATCTCCTCCGTCGTGTTTGTGCCACACTTGATCTTCATCATCTAACAAACGCGAGTCCATACGTCCATCTCTTAATCACAGACCTGGTTTGAGATTTCTCTCTCATCTTCAATGCGCCGTCGACGCAGATGTCGCAGCGGTTTCAACGTCAGGATGCTGGAGTGAAAGAGCACAAAGGAGGCGCTGTGACAGTGAGGGGAGTGGCCGCCGTGGCCGAGGAAGTCCGGGCTGAAGACTTAAGCAGTATGTTTCGACTCGGCTGAGCCTTTACAAGGTGATAAAGGTTAAGTGAAAAGTTAGAATTTACTACCCTAGTAAAAGTTTACTAAGGGTAGTAAACTTTATTTTTCACATCTAAAGTTGAATTTTCACTGTTTTTTTATGTGTATAAATGGGCATTGGAGATACTGTTTTGCAAGTTTACTATCTCATGTAAAAGTTTATTAGGGGTAATAAACTTATGATTTTACTACCAATGTTTCGAGTTTGTTTATCTGCTCAATTTTACTACCCTATTAAAAGTTTACTAAGGGTAGGAAACTTTATTAATGGTATCTAAGTTGATTTTTCACTGTTTTTAATATGTCTAATGAGCTTTGGAGATATTGTTTTGCTAGTTTACTTCCTCTGGTAAAGTTTACTACATCTGGTAGAAGTTTATTAAGGGGTAGTAAACTTATGATTTACTACCAATGCCTCGAGTATGTTTATATGCTCGAGTTTATTACCCTAGTACAAGTTTACTAAGGGTAGTAAACTTTATTAATCGCATCTAAGTTGATTTTTCACTGTTTTTAATGTGTCTAATGGTTTTTGGAGATACTATTTTACAAGTTTACTTCCTTTGGTAAAGTTTTACTACCTCTGGTAAAAGTTTATTAGGGATGGTAGACTTATAATTTACTACCAATGCCTCGAGTTTGTTCATCTGCTCGAGTTTACTACACCAGTAAAAGTTTACTAAGGGTAGTAAACTTTATTAATCTCATCTAAGTTGATTTTTCATTGTTTTTAATGTGTATAATGAGCTTTGGAGATACTGTTCTTGCAAGTTTACTTCCTCTGTAAAATTATACTAGAAAAAGTTATTAGGGGTAGTAAACTTATGATTTGCACTAAACTTGGTCAAAACTTCTGATTTGCATCTCATCCATTAAACTGGATGAAAGCTGTTTGGGTGTAAAATACACTTTTTCGGACGGGCTGTGTTCTGGACCAGTTTAGTGGTTCGTCGATGTGTCAGTCGGGTATCGCAGGAGGTATTCTTTGATCGGGATCATATTAGGCTTATCTTGGAGGTCAAGCTGGGTTATGGGTTATTATCGATAGATCACGGATCCAGTAATTAATAAATGATCAAATGGTTACAAAGATTGAGCGAATATTGGAGAAGCTGACAAATAGGGAATATTCCAGCTGTGTGATTAAGGTATGTTACCTTGGTAGTTGAGCGGCAAAGGACTTGTTGCTATATGAGGAATACTATCATACATGGTCTCTTCATTTTAGTTCGATCAAGTCCATAATGTGCATGACGTCTGAGAATCAATTATATGATAACAAGGGGATTACATTCCATATGCAAGAAGACATCAACGTCCAGATTCATACATGAGTTAATTATGGTCCTTTAAGGATTCATTCCCTAAATAGGTAACCTATTGTTTACATGTTATGTTGACGTCTAGAGGATGCTAAAAGTAAAATTGCATTACCATGAAGATTCATTCCTTAATGGTGTAGGCGTGTGTGATTCAATGGGTAATTATACTACTTAGAAGACGTATATATCTAACTATTTAAGAGTTAGATTTGAGGTCATGTTCGTCAATGATTTGTGGTTGCTTAAGGAATCCTCTAAAGATTTGAGAAGATTTGATATGTCTTGATCCGCAAGAAATAACAAACCCTAGTATTCACTATATAAAGGGGTCAAGATACAGAGACAAAAGATCACATCTCAACGATTTAATACAACTTTTGCACACTGCAAAACAAGCCTCTCCCAGAACACCTCTACCAGAAAGATTCCTCGAGTCTTTTTGTCCACCAAAGCCCTATCCGTAGGCATTCCCCGATGCTACTCACCAAAGCCCGACCAGACGGCAGTTCCCGCTTCTACCTCACCAAGCCTCATCCCGTGAGCACAACCCGCTTCCTACCTCACCAAGCCTCATCCGTAAGCGAACAGTCCATCACCACTTCATAAAGCCATATCCGTAGGCGAATACCCACAAAAACCATTGTTGGAGTGAGAACTCTAGCAAATATCCACAGTTTGTCAGATATCCTTTGGCGAACGCACTACACTTCTGATTTTTAGCTCTGCTCAACTACACCAGTCTGAGTAGGAACGTCCACTTCGCAAGAGGAGGAGAAAAATCCTAGTTGCTCTTCAGCTAAGTCTGTGAAGAACCTATGTACCGGCCTGACCAACGCCTGTACAACAGTTGTTTGAAGAGAAGTCAGAAGACGAACAAGCGTCAAAGATCAAGGTTGTACCTGACCCATAGGTACTGGCACGCCCTCAAGCTTGGTTGTTCGAGAAAATCTATTTTCACACCGAACAAAAACATCCAATTTAAATTGAGTGTCATATGTGTGAGGGCTATAACTATCTTTTTATAATTTTTTTTAATAATAAAAATTATGAAACAAAATCTTCAAATGGGAGGGCGTGAGAGAAATAATGACTAATCTAGAATTGCATGGCTTAGCCATTTTAGTAGACAAATTATGTCTTGTTCATTATCATCATCATCATAAATTCAATTTTAATTTTATTTTTTTCAATTAAAATTATCAATATAGTCTTTTTTAAAAAAAAATATATCAATGTAGGCATCATCTTCGAAAAGGATATTCATGCATGGTCATCAAAAAGATGAAGTGAATAACAAAATTATACAAAAAATATTAAATAAATAATGTGTAAGGAAATTAAAAAAATATAACAGGGTATTATTTTTTAAAACGAAACTTTTTTTGGAGATTTTGTTTCATTATATTTTTAATATTTTATCAAGTTATAAAAAAAGACAGTTATATCATTCACATGCATGACACATGACTGAAGATTGGATGAAAACCATCCAATTTAACGGAGATGGTGCAAATCAGTAATTTTTATCAAGTTGAGGAGGTAAATTGACACAATTGGAAGTTAAGGGTGTAAGTTGACAATTATAACCAAATCCAGATGTGTTTTACTTGGCAAAAAAATTATGTCTAAACTCCAACAGCTTATCCGTTTTGGAGATTTCGGTATTTATTACAACAATAAAATCTGTTACATGCATCATTATTGATTAGGGAGCTTCTATTCATACCTTCAAAACGTTATTTAATTTAGACTTCTTCATTTTATCAATATTTGTTGACTTTGTCAACTTATATCAAATTACTAATAAGGACACGTTAAAACTTTTTTTAATTTTTAGAGACAATACAAGTTTACAACTATAAATTAAGATCTTATTTTAAAAAAAAAAATGCAGACTGAATCTATTTAGATGATAAAATCGATACATGATAGACTTTTTAGATCGAAGCTCAATAGACCATATATGGTTTCATATGAATTTGAAATATAGGTTTACAAATAAAAAAGTTTAGTTTCAAAGACGAAGAACTAATGCATCTAAAAAAATAATGGTTTGATGAGATTTCGACTCGGTTAAATAAGATAAAACTAAAAACAAATAATCAAATCAATTGATTGCTCTCGATAAGATTTAAGATCCATATATAATATGAATCACTTTATTTTTTTTTCTGATAAAATATATTTGATTTTTTTGTTCAAATTTTATTTTTTATATAATCTTTTATTTTTTATTAATTTTGTTAAATGATGAGTATTTTGGGAAAACTAGGGAGGTGTATATAACTTTTTAGTTTTATGTAAAAGTAAATTAGAGGTCTATTTAGTAATGAGGTCTAAATAGTTATTTTAGAGGTATGAATAGAAGCTCCTTATTGATTATAGAAAAAAAAATTATATTATTTTATTTATAATAATAAAATACAAAATAAAAATCTTATATATTTGTAGACTTCTCGTTGAAACATGTGAACAATTTAATTTTGAGGGAATAAAAGATTTGCAGCAAATTTGGGGAAACAATGCTTCTATTTCTTCTTCTCCTCATTTTGAGGAATGAGATGTGGAAGTTGTTGGACAAAAAAACAACCATATATTTCCCAAAGTTGAGAAATTTAAGATAACTCGGAGATACTTTAACAAACTCATCCAATCAATATTCAAACTGAGTTTTAAAAGGGCGTCCTAATAAAGACATAATAATCTCCGGCTTCACATATGATTTTCATAACATCAAGATCTCAAAAACGTGAGTTTAGACATCAAATTCGAAGCTTTAGTGTCGAAATCTAAAACCCTACTGATAAATGGAACATGAAAAGGGAAAGAAAAAAAGGCCCAAAAATGACACAAATCATACCATAGACGCGCAAATCCATTCATTCATGAGAGTGATTTTTGACCTTGACTGTCATTCTACTTTATTGTGTGATCTTTGTTGCTTGGCTTGATCTGCTCAATTCTTTTGAAACTCATTTTAGTTCTAATCTATGTTTCTGTTTGAACTCGCACTTGTATAATATTACAGACTAAAGTGCATTATTTTGTAAGAGTACTCCTTTTATCCTGTAGATTTGATACAAGACTAATATGCAATATCATACTTGACTACTAAGCACCACAATAAGGTTTCAAATAGCATTGATGAAGTTGAAGTGTCAAATAGTAATCTTCTTTCTTTCTAAATGTTTCAACATTTGAGAAATGAAAATACCATATTGAAGTAAAGATACTGATTCTAGCTATGAAAGTTAGTGCCTTGAGGAATATGAAGTTGAATTATCCTATCTTTACTTTTGTTTTGATTTTGATTCTGAAAAGTTCAAATCAATCTTCACATGTGTTCATGTGCAATGTGTATTGACCACAATGCAGATGTGGGTGTTATGAGTGGATCCATACTCTTCATTCAGTAGGATTTAAAAATCACAGATGTGCAGCAGGAACTTCTTGTTGGGATTTTGAGCATAATCTCCCTACAGGGTAGTTTAGCTGGTGGAAAAACATTGGATGCCATTGGTCGAAAATGGACTATTGCATTTGCAGCCTTTATCTTCCAGACAGGTGCAGCTGTAATGGCATTTGCTCCTTCTTATCAAGTATTGATGATTGGTAGAATCTTTGCTGGGATTGGTAATTGGTATAGGATTTGGGGTCATGATTGCACCTGTATATATTGCTGAGATCTCACCTTCAATAGCTAGGGGTTCACCCCAGACTACTTTATCAGATGCAACTGAGTATTATAGTCCAATGATTTTCAAGAATGCCGGGATTAAAGGCAACACTCAACTTCTTGCTGCAATTGTAATTGTTGGGTTTACAAAGACCGTTCATCTTGGTAGCTATATTTCTTATTGACAAAGTGGGGAGAAAGCCTTTGCTTTATGTGAGCACTATTGGTATGACTACTTGCTTACTTGGTCTGAGCCTTGCACTGGCTTTTATTGGCAATATAGCTGTTTGTGGAAATGTTGCTTTCTTCTCAGTGGAATTGGCCCGGTTTGTTGGGTCTTGTCTTCAGAAATATTCCCTCTTAGGCTTCGAGCTCAAGCATCGGCGCTTGGGGTAGTTGGTTGTAGGGTTAGTAGTGGTGTGATTACTATGTCATTTCTCTCAGTGTCTCGAGCAATTGCAGTAGCAGGAACCTTCTTTGTTTTTGCAGTGATTTCAGCTCTCTCCGTTGCTTTTGTCCATATACGTGTTCCGGAAACAAAGGGAAGTCATTAGAAGAAATTGAAATGGTTTTCTATCACGAAGGGGAGTGGCAAGGAAGTGAAGTAGAAATGGGAGATGCACAGCGTCTAATGCAGAAAGAATGAGTGCATAAATATGTTTGAAATATTGTTCTTTTTTGTTTGGCCACTGATTGAGCATTATACTGATTTATCTGTGAAATGTAGCCATCGCACATAGTACAACAGAACCCGCAAAAGAGAAAAAATGATTCACTTTGATATTCTTAGCCTGCATTGCACATTTTGCTGCATTATTATCTTCACCACTGGGAAATCAGATTGCATGATTAAGTATTCTGCATTATTGGAATGACTCTAGAGCTCCAATAATTTGATCAGTTTTCCTGAGTTAAACCTTCTTTTTACATCTGGAAACAATGGCCTCTGATCCTATTGAAGAATAGAACTCAACAAGTATGAATGTGAAATCCCAGATATATTGCTCTTCAGTTTACAAGGTTTAAATAGACAAACTTGATCTAAGCATCTAACTAGTCTAACCTTATAGAATGGGGTTGTACATAGAATCAAGAGCTATCTACACTTGATGAAGTTACTTCAAGCATTAAAAGAAGTTACTTCAAATGCATCTCTCGGCTGCAACCATCATGAAAAGAAACCTGCACAGCAAGAAGGCTTGCACAATAAGAAATCTGTCAACACAGATAGTAAACCAGATCATAGTCCAGTGTGCAAAGAGTATAACTATTAGGCTGTGATCTTCAACACTCTCCCTCAAGCTGGATCTAGAGCATCTCTTGAGCCAAGCTTGATTAACAGACGATCAAATTGAGCAGTGGGAAGAACTTTGATAAAAATATCAGCAAATTGATCAACAAAACGAACATAGGCAGTAGTGAGGATCTTGGATTGAACTTGATCTCTGATGAAGTGACAATCTACTTCGATATGTTTAGTTCGTTCATAGAACACTGGATTTGCAGCTATGTGCATTGCTGCTTGATTATCACAATGTAATGTAATTGAAGCCTTGTTTTCAATTCTCAAATCTCTTAGGAGAGATTTTAACTATATTAGCTCACAGGCAGTGGAGGTCATGGCACGATATTCAACTTCTGCACTTGACCTTGATATCACAGTTTGTTTCTTGCTCTTCCATGTAACAAGATTACCTCCAACAAATGTACAAAAACCTGTGGTGGATTTTCGATCAATGGTGTTCCCTGCCTAATCTGAGTAAGAATATCCTTCTAACATGCAATGACCATTATTTTTTATGAGAATTCCTCTAGTAACAGATCACTGAGATAACGAAGAATTCGTTTCACAAGTTTCAGATGAATAGAAGTAGGTGCATGCATGAATTGTCTGACTAGACTGACAACATATGTGATGTCAAGACGAGTGATTGTGAGATATATAAGTTTACCAACAAGTCTTTGATACACTGAGACCTCAGAGAGAGTCTCACCTTTGGCTTCAATCTTGGTCTGACTTGAAAGAGGAGACTGAGCTGGTTTGCTATCTTTCATATTGAATTCTTCCAAGAGATCTACAATATATTTTCTTTGATTTAGAAATAGTCCTGATGGAGACTAGTCCATTTTTATTCCAAGAAAATATCTGAGCAAGTCAAGATCTTTAATGGAGAATGAATTATGAAGAGTGGTCTTCAATGACTGAATTTCATCTTTGTTGTCACCTGTAATGATTAAATCATCAACATAAACAAGAACAATTAGCTTCCCAATGGGACCAATCCTCACAAACATTGATGAATCAGCAAAGCTTCTTTTGAATCCTGAGGCAAGTAGAACTGAGCTGAGTTTGGAATACCAAGCCCTTGGTGATTGCGTGAGACCATAAATGGCTTTATGCAGCTTGCATACTAATCCTGGTTCCTTTTCTTGATCATTACCAGGAGGAAGTTTCATGTATACTTCCTCCTCCAATTCTCCATGTAAAAAAACATTTTTGACATCCATTTGGTAGAGAGTCCAACCACAATTAACTGTCACAGATAGTAGGACCCTAACTGTGTTCATCTTGGCTACAAGAGCAAATGTCTACCTGTAGTCAACTCTAAAAGTCTGTGTGAAACCCCTAACAACCAGCCTTGCCTTATGCCTCTCTATGGTTCCATTTGAATGAAACTTGGTCTTGTAAATCCATCTTGATCCCACAGCTTTATGACCCTTTGGAAGTTTCACAATACTCCAAGTTTTGTTGTCACTGAGAGCCTGCAGTTTATCCTGTATAGCTTGTTTCCAAACATATGACTGATTTGCTTCTTCAAATGTGTTTGGATCAGTGATATCACACATACTATTAAGAAACACAGAATTTTGAAGGAGTTACATTGTTGAGATGAGCAACATTACCAATATGATGTCTTGGAATATAGGTTTCAAAACCATCCAATCTTATTGGGAGTTTCCTGTCCGGGTAGGATACCTTTTCTGATGAGGAACAGACTATTGAACAGGTTTAGCTTGTTCTGGTTGTAGACTATCTTCAACTTCTTGGTTTTGAACTTCTATTTGCTGAGTGATTTGATCAGAGGTGCATCTATCACTTTGCTCCTCATGAGCTATCTCTTCCACAATTACTGGAATAGGTATAGACTCATCAAAAAGCTCCTCCTGAAAATCATTCTCACTGAGCTGAAAGAATGAAGTAGCTTTATCAAATCTAACATCTCTTGACACAAATAGTTTCCTAGTTTGAGGATTATAACACTTATAACCTTTCTGAGTTGATGAGTATCCCAGAATACACATTTTATGGCTCTTGGGTCCAATTTGTTCCAATTATGAGATTGAACATAGACAAAGCAAACACAGCCAAACAATATTAAATGATCAAAACCGGCCAATCTTTCTTCATTTTAGAACTTCAAATGCAGATTTAAAATCTAACACTCTGCTAAGCAATCTGTTAATGATATATGTTGTAGTTTGTATAGAATGAGACCAGTATCTTTTGGGAACATTTGCTTGAATCATAATGGCTCTAATTTTCTCAAGCAAGTCTCTATTCTTTCTTTCAGACACATCAATCTGCTGAGGTGTTGCCACACAGCTGGTTTGGTGTAGGATATCATTAGCATTTAGATAGTTAGTCATGATTTTAGACGTATATTCTGTGCCATTGTCTGATCTTAACAAGTCAATTTTTGAGGAAAAAATATTTTTAACAAGATTATGAAAATCTTCAAAGAATTTTGAAACTTTATTTCTAAATTTCATGAGATAGACAAAAGTATTTCTAGAATAATCATCGATAAATGTAACATAATACCTAAAGCCATCAAATGACATCAATTTTGCAGGTCCCCAAACATCTTAGTGTACAATTTCAAAGGGTTGAGTAGCTCTAGAACTAGAAAGGGAAATGGAAATCTAGTAGATTTTGACTTGTGACAGATCTCACACTCATGGTGAGTCTTACATAGATTAGGGAATAAAAAAGACATGACATGGAGGGAAGGGTGAGCTAGCCACATGTCCCACAACTGTTGTGAACCGGAGGAAGTTGACTCTGCAATGAGACTCTTTTGAAGGTTTTGAGAGGTTGAGATGTAGTACATGCCATTAAGGAAGAATCCTTCACCAATCTTCTGTTTGGTCATAGAATCCTGAAACACAACATTAGTATCGAAAAAAATGGCAAGACACTTTAACACTTGGGTGATTTTTCCAACAGACAGAAGTTTGAATGGAACATCTAGAACAAACATAACAGATGAGTCCATGTGAGTTGAAAAAAAAAATTGTTTTCCTTTTCCTAAGATGGGAACTGTTCTTCCATTTGCTGTAGAAACATGGGAAGGTTTTTCAAACAATTTAAAAGCACTTAACTCAGAGGCATTATTTGACAAGTGATCAAAGACACCAGAATCCACAATCCAAAAATCATGATGCTTACTGAGATCTAATGTTGTAGAGATAGCACAAATAATACCTAGAATCTCTTCTGGAGGAGTCAAGTCTGTGTCTACAAGGAAGCTTGCAAATTTTCCAAGCGTTGTAGTGGAGTTTCCATCTTGACTGCTTCCTTGTTTCTGCTATAGAAACTGAGAAAAATCATTTATGAGAGTTACAGGATTGGTAGAGAAGTATTGTCTTCTGAAGCATTGCAAATATTTGCTTTTGGTGTGTATGAGTCCTTTGTTTTGCCCTTTAGACTTCTGTTATCTTCACTGAACTTTTGCTTCAGTTCAGGATGAAGTATCCAACAAGTTTCCTTCAAATGTCCAATACTTGAGCGACCTATACGCACACAATCAGTGCATTTTAGATCAGGTATTCTTCCCTTGTATGGTCTGCTGCCAACAAAAGCTCTAGCCTCAGATGTTTCTCAAATTGCTATGTCTGCATTCATCACTTTTTTTCTGACTTCCTCGCGCTGGACTGTGTTGCACATCATTTGGAAGGATGGTAGCTCACGTGTCATCAACAAATAGCTCTTAAGGTCCTCATAGTCTGGTCCAAGATTGACTAGAAGTTGGAAGACTTTGTCTTCTTCAGCTCTTTTCAAAAGAATGGCTGCTTCAGTGATGTGTGGCCTATAGAGATCCTGCTCATTCCATTTTGACTTCAGACCGCCAAGCAGTTGAACAAATGAGAGGTTGCCTTGTTGAATTTCAGCTAAGTCCTTCTTCAGCTGAAAGACCATGGCAGAATTGTTCATATTTTCATACATGTCTTTGACAATTTCCCAAAGATGAAGGGAAGACTCAGAATATCTAAAAATTTCTACCATATGAGGCTCCATTAAGTTTAGGACCCATGACATCACCAACTGATCTTGAGCCAGCCTTGTTTCGAAGTCAGGTGAGGCAGGATCTGGCTTGTTGTTCTTGCTGATGAAGTTGAGTTTCGTTTTTCCTCCAAGTACAAGTGTAATGGCTCTTGACCAGGGAAGGAAGTTGAACTCATTTAGGAGAATTGAACTAAGACGCTGGTTTGGATTTGAATCCAGAGTTTCAGGTTTTGAGGCTGAGGGTGATTTTTCAAAACCTCCAGTCATTTTGAAGGAACTGTAAGATGAATGGAAATGGTGATTGAGATTATGGTTTTATGAACCAGAGAAACAGAAGCAGAAACAGGTCCTATGAGAAGGTGTACTCTGATACCATATTTGAGAATAGAACTCAACAAGTATGAATGTGAAATCCCAGATATATTGCTCTCCAGTTTACAAGGTTTAAATATACAAACTTGATCTAAGCATCTAACTAGTGTAACCTTATAGAATGAGGCTGTACATATAATCAAGAGCTATCTACACTTGATGAAGTTACTTCAAGCACTAAAAAAAAGTTATTTCAAAATATTTCATCGTTCAAAAATAGTGTTAATCTTTGATAATGTGGTTATTTCAAGAAAAATGGTTTGAGGGAGGACTATTGAGGATATTATTACGAAGTTATCGATACATGTAGGTAATATGTGGAGTTGGTATTGGAAAATTTAATAGCTTAATCATTACCTTGGGGCAATTAGGTGTTTTATTTAAGTTGGGTAAAAAAGGGAAGGGGTTAAGTATAGTAGTTTCCGAATCGGGGAACTACTCCAATCACTAAAAACACTCTGACCTCCTCGTATCTCGGGAACTTTCTCTCCTCTGCCTGTCTTCTGTCAGCTTGTCCCAGCGGCGCTGTCGACGCCGCTAGCCTATCTTTCCTTCCTTTTCCGATCAGACCAGAACCTAGACCGACTCGGTCTTGTCCTCCGTCGTCCGAGCTCCTCTCGACGCTCCACCTTGGTCAGAGCCTCGCCTCGTCATCTTCGTCCTCCTTGTGGTTCCAGTTCGAAGAGTGGAGAGAAGATGGTTATGATTCCGATTTGGGGTATTCCGATTCTGACCAAGTCGAGGGTTCTTACCGGTATGGGTGGCTTCATGTCGTTGTTCCCTTCAAGTCTGGTCTCAGATTCTTCAGAGAAGCTGCCATGACAGAGATTCCAAGAGAATAAGCTTTGAGGTTTTGGCCGTGTTCTGGGTTTCTCCTGTGAGCTTTTAATTTCGACTCAGGTACAAAAGTTGGTCCATTTAGTGAGCCTTACATGTTCTGTACTTGAATTCAATATTGTTTGAGGTTTGGAGAAAGTGAGGTCTGGGCAGTGTTGTCCTGTTGCTGTGTTGGGCGACCATGGCGACGGTGGTAGTGTTTGGAGGCTTTTGGGTTCTGTTTAGTGGTTTTGATACTGATAGAAACTTTGGAATACAGTTTCATTGTTGGTAGTGCTGGAAATTGAAGTGGGAGAAATTGATAATAGTTTGCAGGCTGTTGTGGATAATAACAGAATAGTTTGTTGTTGTGGTGGTGCTCTTGTGCTTGAATTGCAGGTTTGCTGTATTGAACTGACAGCAGCTGGTGATTGATCAATTATGAATTTTGGTGAGTAATGGGGCTAAGAATTGGTGATCAGTTGATAGTGGCAGAGGATATGAACGGGGTAGTTTGGAATGGGTTGAATAAGTTAGTCTCAAAAGGAAAAAGAAGCTAATGTTTCAACTGGGGAGCAGTAGTAGGAATTGGTATATATTGTGAAATTGGTTATGATCCTCGGTGTGTTATAGTCGGTTGATAAGAATCATAGAGTTGGGGTTGACATGCATATTTGGTTAATTGTTTTGATATTGAAGGAAGTTGGACGTTGGTGATGAAGTTGATTAAGGTGAGGTAGTGTGGATGGTGACAGAATGTGGCTTGTATCAGATAGAGCACCTTGGTTCACTTTGGTGATTAAGGATGGGTGTTTGAATAGGTATTGTTACTTATTATTGATCAAAGACAGATGTATAGTTATAAATATTTTGGAAGATTGAGACTTGGGTGTCCTTATTAATTTAAGGAATGAAAGATGAAGATAAGATCATGGCTGGTGTATCATGAGTTTCAGAATAATAAAAGAGGAATGGTAGATTTTGGTATAAAGGCTGGATGGTATAGGTACTGTGATCGGGATTCGAAGTTATGCATGATTGCATTGATTAAATGGATGTAAAACGGGACAATGAAGTCGACTAAGCAGCATCATGGGTGTCCAAAGTAATTCTGGAATTACATATTGGATTAGGTGTTAATGATTCGGTATGGCATAGGGAAACGATGCCTTAGTTGCAATATAAAGAGAGTATGCTATGCAATGAAGAAAAGAAGTAATGTATATTTGATATTGGATGTCCTTAGCAATTATATGGACTTTCACCCAATATGAAACCCAATATGAAAAGTATGCAGATTTTACTTATCAAGATTGATCGTCATCTGTTTGAAGTACTTCAAGGTAGTTACTGATTATGAGTTTGACATGAGGATGGGAGGTGTGCTGCGATCCTAGGAGCATAAAGATAAAGATTCGGTACGAGGTTCGAATGCTAGTCGCAGGATTTTGAAAGCAGAAGGATAAGGATTTCAGAAGAGCGTGTCACCGAGTTACTAACTTTCTTTAGCGTTTGGATTGGAACTCGGATTTCAAGAAATCATTGAACCGGTCACGTGGGGAGTCTCGGCGTTATTCCTAGTCAAACCGAATCAGTGTGAGTGGACGTTTGCTTTAAATTAATTATATATGCATTATTTCCTTTGAGAATTTTTAACTTATTGGATTATTTAATTTTCCTTTTTATTCAGAAAGTTTATTGTAGTTTGAGGAATAAGAGATTTTCATTGGACATGTACATAATTTTGTTTACGCATTGGTTATAGGAATATATTATATTCGTACGGGGAGTATAATCCGCCATAATGTTATAGTAAATATTTATCGGCCGCCATTATGAGCGCGAGGCACGAGCGTCGTAGCCCCGTATGAGTATTCATATATTAATATATATAGATATTTATATTTATATATAAATACATATATATATAGTCAAATCATGATTACACATTATATTCTTATCGGGAGTATACTCCGCCATCATAGTGTTGGCCATTTCTGCCGCCATTATGTGCATCCGGTTTGGATATACCTATGTGGTCATGTGTTTGAGCGTGGCTCATTTTATTTCATTGTTTTTAACTAGCGAGGCTAGTTGCGTATATGATTACATTTTCTATTTTTGGTCTAGCGAGGCTAGAGTCGGAGTTTATCGATTTTTACTCCGAGTTGAGTATTTGTGTACTAGAGCATGCATCATGTTTTCTAAGATGAATAACTTGGGAAAGAATAAGGTTTTAATTCGATCCTTTGTTTCTCATTACTTTATTTTTGTTCACTCATTGACGTTTTCCAAATGTTTTCCCTTGGGTCCTTCGGTTTCAAATGTCTAGTTTGCAGGTTAGCTAAGTTGATGTCCGACGTACATAGAGTTGAGGCATAGTCGAAAACGTAACTTCAGCTTATTTGTATATCCCTATTTTTTCTTTCTAAAATTAGAATTGCTTTGATTCTATGATTGCTGTGAGATAATTTAAGTTCATTTTGCAAATTTGGGAGTTGTGGGTTTGGGGAGCATGTAGGCTCCAGGAGTTATAAGGTTGGAGTTGTTTTTAGAAGTGTTTGCAGGTTTTGTTTAGGAAGGGTTGTCCACTTTCAAGGGAGGTGTTACTGAATTTTCGGTAGAATCTTCTTTTGAGGTGGTCCTCACAAGACTTACCTTGGTAATTAGGGTAAAAATCAGGATGGGTCTTGTCACAAAGAGTATAACTATTAGGCTGTGATCTTCAGATCCTATCCTTGATTGGTATGAAATTTTCTTTATATTCGAAATTCAGCAATAGCTATTGCAACCTCAAGAAATTAGCAAGAAGGTATCAAGACTCAACTGATGCAACATCAATTTTGAACCTGAACAACAATGTAAATTCTTCTGAGAGCCAATATTTTCTTTTCGGATTACATCTAGTTTACATTTATCTCTTCGCTATTTGCAAGGTTGCATCTGGTATGTAACTGAATATCAAGTACACATGTAGTTGAGAACAACCTGCATAATACAAGATAACAAGGGACAAGGGCAAATCCCATATTGCTTTAGACCTAGCTATAGACATACATAAAGCTCCATATTTGGTCTTGTCCTTGACCCAAAATCTGTCCCAGCCTATCCCTTTTTTGGACTCCAAGCAGATTCACAAATTACAACTTACCGTTAAGAGAAGAGTAAAAACTAAAGCCGACTGTGAATCACACACAATTATGTCATAGTTTGTTAAAGGGATGCATTTGATGAGTTGTTGAAAATGAAAGAACACATGCATCTAGGTCACACATAGTGGACAACAACACCTACAGTATAAGGACAAGGACATTGCCCAATTGCTGTAGATATCCAGACATGCATAAATTTCCAGGGTTCGTCATATTTGGTCCCAAACTACACCCTTCCTTTGTAGCCAAGCATATGCAAGAACTACAAGTTACCTATGATAAAGTAGTTGGAGTTCAACTTCAAAATCAATTGGTAACGGAGAGAGTAACCCAAACCCTTATAAACTTACAGACAATGTCTCATATTCCCGATGTGGAATATATATCTCAACACGTGTGGCGAATCTTTAAGCCTAACACGTGGACAACAACTTGGGTCTTCGTGAAGTTCGTGTGACATTTGGGCTTCACACGTGTACGTGGTTAACCCGCTCTGATACTATGATAAAATAATTTGGGGTTCAACTCCAAAACCAATTGGCAATGGAGAGAGTAACTCAAACACTTACAAACCCATGCAAGATCTCATATTCCCGATATGAGATATATATCTCAACAATCTCTACTAATTTCACCATGAAGATCTTCACGAGAACCTGTCCTCATACAAATAGAAAAACTAAAATCCTGATTGTGAATCCTATAAATGCACCATATAAAAGTGGACTCCAAACCAGGTGATCACTACTAAAATTAACAAAAAAATGAGTAACATGTTGTGATTCACACTCCATGTTACAAAGATTGGATCCCATTAGTAATGCTTCAGATCCAACTTTCACATATATCTTATTGATTATGCTTCTGAGGTTTATGAGGAAAGTCTAGCCTCATGATCAATAATTTAATAATAAGATCTGGGTTCTAATAGGCAGAGGAATTGGTATTCCATTTATAAAAAAGAAAAACAAACAGAGGAACAAAACATGCAGGAAGTCGGTTACTTGTTTAACACAAGTATCTTTACTTTTATGTTTATCTAATATGAATACGTGGAGTTGTGGAGAATAAGCATGATATTTGTCATATCTTTTTCTCTGTTCAACGAGCAAGAACTATGCATCCTACCTAACCAAAGCTTGCTGATTTTAGATAGATAATCACAAATGCTTGGTGCTTTTCACCTCCTCAAAACAATATGCATGACAGATGATCCTCCTCTCTTTTCTCTGTGATTTTCTTTTCTTTGAACCATGAAAGCTAATCTAGCCTCCTCCATAAACCAACTAAATGCCTGAAGGTGATAATAGGCTGAAGGTTTCTGTTTGGTATGTATTGGACTAATTCTCCAACACCAGGAACAATAAGGGATTGCAGATGGTGATGTAATGTGACCAGAAAAGTAGGTACCCTACATTGATTGGAAGCTTGTATATCACTTTCAGAATACTGTATTCTCAATGAGCTTCAAGATTGTAATACACCAAGTTTCACACTAATTGTTGAAAAACAAATCCATCAAACCTTTTCATATCTTGCTTTGACATTTCCATCAAGATTTCCCTTATGTCATGCAAACTTCCATCAAACTAATATTTGTACTAATTTCTTTGCATTCTCCAATCAAAAGGTCCGGCCTTATTGGGATCTAGATTTTTTTTGGATAATGGGATCTAGATTATCAACATGGAAGATTGTAAAAACAAAGAGAGAAAACAATGAATTCATATATTCTTTTATTCCTTTCTCAATCATCACTACGATATTCATATACAAGAACAACCACTAAAACAATACATAAGACAAGTGACTGCACAAGTGTGACCCTTCTTCTATAATGACACACTTGAAGTTGCAGAAGAAGAATTGTAACAGATGGTAAAATCTGACATTATATGATCAATAATGCTGCCCTTCTGAACCTTCAATCTTCTACTCTGGCTATTCCACAAGTGCAATGCAAAGCTATGAGAACGAATGTGCTGCAACTTCGTAAGCAGCCATTTCGAGTGCACCTCATCTTTCGGACCACGAAAAATACTCTGAATCCGGCTCCAATTCACCGGATAAAAGGCCGAGGGAGTTACCACGGTAAAGTTAAAACCAGGGTTTGGTGTTCCACTGATCCTCGAAACCACCCTTGAGACCAAGTAAGGTCCATTGTGACCCCATTTGTTACCATCAAAAGTAAGAGCAAATTCCTGAATGAATTTGAAGAGCAATGGATGATTCTTGTCGAAAACCAACACTGCATTGTTCAACCGGCTCCAATTACCGGTTTGGAGGTCAAGTGTCTGAGCCCCAATCACATTTTTCATCATTGACAAACTCCTCAACACTATAACATCTGTGTCCAAGTAAATCCCCCCATACTTGTACAACAAAGCAAGCCTAAGCACATTGGAGAGGTTCTGACCAATTGAGACTCCACCAGGTCTCACATTGCCTTTCCTCAACCCAACAAACCAAGCCTCAGCTGGAGTATTGTGGAACAAGTAATCGAAATCAGGAGCAATTGCTTTTACTCTAAATCCCAAATCCATAAAAGGCTTCAGGGTTTCAAGTCCCTTGTTGGAATCCAAGGACTTTGAAACTATGACCAAACAAGCATTTGGGTGGGATTTGAACACACTCTCCACAGCTAACAATTCCCTGTTTCCAAGAGTCTTTGATGAAATCCAAGTCATGAAAAACCTGGTTTTGCAAGAAGAACCGGAAGAGTTTCCACAAAAGAACTCTCTCATTCTTGTAGGAAACTGACTCCGAAACGAAGGCAGCTTCGTCTCGATGGGTATGTCCTTGAGCTTGCGCTTGTGTTTTCTTAACCTTCTTGGCCTCTGAAACGTGGACTTCGACATGATCGAGTTTGTTGGGTTATGCAGGGAGACCAAACTGGTTGTGCTCTTCAAGAACATGGGTGCGTTCTCTTCTTTCACCACATACAGAAGAGAAGAAGATTGAAGCTTTGATGACGGAGAAGAAGAACGAGCAGAAAGAGTTGACGTCGAGAAAATGGCGGGCTCCGGTGGGGGTTTGGCGGGAAAAGGGAGAGTGATGCAGAAGACATGGAAGCTGTTGTAAACCAAAAGGAGAATGAGAAACAGGGCAAGAAGAGAATTGGGGAGGTTGAGAAGAACAGAAAGAGTTGATCTTTTCAAGTTTTGTAATTGAGTGATGAAGATAATGAGGGGACTGAGAAGCTTGGGGGGCTTTTCAGAGACAAGCATGATGGTGTTTGGTTTGGTTTGGTTGGGGACTACAGTAGTTGGGGGTGTTAATGTGAGTTGCAGAGTAGATTGGAGGCGGCAAAAAGATACATAAAGATGAAATCTCTTGGGATTGAAAAGCGAGAGGAAGTGAGTCACTGGCTTTAACAGTTTGAGCATGTCGGAATTTGCCCAAGTTCTCAGAGAGTCGGAGTTTTCCAGTCAACTAATAACTCCTTTTCTTTCTATTTAATGGAAAATGATATGATTCATAAGAAAATAGCCAGAGTCTACACGCACTAATCATCAATTCATCATACTTAACCAATAATGAAGACTTCCATCTCATATGAAACCACGTTAAAGACTTCTAATCTTCTATCCTATATTCAAATGGTAGCCTACACACATTTTTCAAAATATGGAAAATGTTTAATAGTATTGAACAAAGATGTATAGAGTCATCAACTTGAAAACTCTGAATTGATTGCTGCATAGCCCCCATATATCTTTATTGTTATTTGACAAAATATGATCATCAATTGCACCTTCGCGGATGACTCGGAGTGGAAATTCGTCTTGTTGCCGACTACCATGTCATGGTGCATGTTATGTACAGTTACAGACACCAATTGACTTTCATAATAAACCACTTAATGGTTTATATCTTCGAAAACAAGAGAATCATACAAGTTGAACTCCTGTATACGATACTTGCTGATATTGGAGCCAAGAATCAATTTATAATCATCATCGTATTCATCGTATGTTGTCTCTATATCAAAATAACAATCACCACATATTGGTGACTTAACTTTTGCCTCGGACAATGACATATTCCTGCTATAAACATCATTGAGGACCATTTGTAAGGCCTGACATGTGTCATCATAAATAAATTTTTTCTCTATATATTTTGGAGCGCCGCAACTACAAGTCAACAGATTAACTTCTTCGTTGTTGGAGCAGCTTAGTTGGATATAATCTTCATCATTGTGCTCCACATGATATGCACCACAAATTGGCAAATCGATTTTTTCTTACTCGACTAAAGAAAAGATTTCGTCACTAGATTGATCAAAAACGGATTCACCTTTTTGGCGAGAGTATCTTCGCCAGCTTTAGGTTCTACTTCTTGAGATTGTAAAACCTCTTAGTTAGTATTACAAACATCATGATTTGCTTCATCTTGCAGCTTTGTTGTCTTCTCATTAGATGCTTTAATTTCTTGGTTATGTTGATCCATAGAAGCATTTATCCGATCTGCGGTTGAATTGATTTTATCAATTTGCTCAATGATAGCCTTCAATTTTTGTTTCAACTCGTCGTCCATGATCACCTCGCTACAACCAGTTGACTGATAATCATCTGAAACGTGAAATCGTTTCTTTTACAATCCTGACACGTTATGTCCCACTCGGCGTGCCAAATGTTCAGCGTGAAAATGAATTTTCTCGAACAACCAAGCTTGAGGGCGTGCCAGTACCTATGAGTCAGGTACAACCTTGATCTTCGACGCTTGTTCGCCTTCTGATTTCTTTTCAAACAACAGGTGTTGGTCAGGCCGGCACTTAGGTTCTTCACAGACCTATCTGAAGAGCAACTAAGATTTTTCTCCTCCTCTTGCGAAGTGGACGTTCATACTCAGACCGGTGTAGTTGAGCAGAGCTAAAAATCAAGAGTGTAGTGCGTTCGCCAAATGATCTCTAACAAACTGTGGATATTTGCTAGAGTTCTCACTCCAACAATGGTGTTTACGGGTATTCGCCTACGGATAGAGCTTTATAAAGAGGTGATAGACTGTTCGCTCACGGATGAGGCTTGGTGAGGTAGAAGCGGGTAGTGCTCACGGATGAGGCTTTGGTGAGGTAGAAGCGGGAACTGCAGACTGGTCGGGCTTTTGTGAGTAGCAGCGGGGAATGCCTACGGATAGGGCTTTGGTGGACAAAAAGACTCGAGGAATCTTTCTGGTAGAGGTGCTCCGGAAAGGCTTGTTTTGCAGTGTGCAAAAGTTGTATTGAATCGTTGAGATGTGATCTTTTCTCTGTATCTTGACCCTTTATATAGTGAATATTAGGTTTGTTCTTTCTTGCGGATCAAGGCATATCAAATCTTCTCAGATCTTTAGAGGATTCCTTAACCAACCACAAATCCTTGACGAACATGACCTCAAATCTAACTCTTGAATAGTTAGATATATACGTCTTCTAGGTAGTATAATTACCCATTGAATCACACACGCCTACACTATTAAGGAATGAATCTTCATAGCAATGCAATTATACCTTTAGCATCCTCTGGACATCAACATCACATGTAAACAATAGTCACCTATTTAGGGAATGAATCCTTAAAGGACCATAATTAACTCATGTATGAATCTGGACGTTGATGTCTTGCATATGGAATGTAATCCCCTTGTTATAATATAATTGATTCTTAGACTTCATGCACATTATGGACTTGATCGAACTAAAATGAAGAGACCATGTATGATAGTATTCCTCATATAGCAACAAGTCCTTTGTCGCTCAACTACCAAGGTAACATACCTTAATCACACATCTGGAATATTCCTTATTTGTCAGCTTCTCCAATATTCGCTCAATCTTCGTAACCAATTATCATTTATTAATTATTGGATCCGTGATCTATCGATAATAACCCATAACCCAGATTTACACCAAGATATCTTGGCCTCCAAGATAGGCCTAATATGACCCCGATCAAGATTACCTCCTGAGATACCCGACCGACACATCGACGAACCACTAAACTGGTCTAGAACATAGCCCGTCCGCAAAAGTGTATTTTACACCCAAACAGTTTTCATCCAATTTAATGGATGAGGTGCAAATCAGAAGTTTTGACTAAGTTAAGGAGGTAAATTGACACAATTGAAAGTTAATGGTGTAAATTAACAATTAGAGCCAAGTTTAGGGGGTGTTATAGATATTTTGTCTAATATTTTTTTTTGAAGATTTTGGTTTTTGCGTTCCTATTTTAGAAAAACAGTTGGAAATGTTCTTACAAATTACTAAGGTAAAGGAGGTATCTTGTTACCTCCCTCCTAATAGGAAAAAAAGGAATCTGACATGATTCTTTTTGTACAAGAATTGAATCATGCTTTATTTGATCAAGGGAATTGAATCATGATCAAAGATCGAAAAACGAATCATCTTTGGTAAGTCGAGAATGTGGCCTCTCCTGAACCCAGCCCATCTTAACGATTAGCCCGTGTGTTGCAAGGCGTCGACCCAAACTACTTCCCGAATGGGCCGAATGAGGCCTAATTTAACTTGCGACAAATATATCTCTCAGATATTTCTCCTCGATTTCGTTCCTCTTCCCCCAATCCAAATCCAACCCCATGACTGCCGAGACCCTCTCACACCTCCCAAACGGCGCCGTCGTTGCTAACGGCTATCTGAAACCTCTCTCCGACGCATCCAACGGAGCCGCCGTCAAGAAATCGAGGGAGAGCGAACGACGCCGTCGGAGGAGAAAGCAGAAGAAAAACCGCAAAGCTTCTCAGGCCACCGCTAGCGAGGTTAGCGACGGCGACGATGTCAAAGAGAACATCGATCCTCAACAGGAACAGGTTTTCCAAGTTTAGCAAGTGGATATAGATTTCTAGGGTTTTGCTATGATTCGTATGCAATTAGGGTTTTGTGAATCACGCTGGAATTTTGTGTTACTATGACTATACCGAAAACGAAATGGTTGATTTTTGGTTTAACAGCTTTGATGTGCATCACAATTTTATGCATAATCCAAATGGTGAAAAAAATGTTTATCTAATGGTAGTTAGGTGTGTCAATGAGTTCATTTATTTTTCGAAACTGTTTTTGTACTTTGTAGGTTGTGGAGCAAGTTGAAATCGAATATGTTCCAGAGAAAGCAGAGCTAAATGAAGAGTTGGATGAGGAGTTCAGAAAAATTTTCGAGAAATTCACATTCAAGAGTGCTGGTGGTGTTGAGGTAAAGACAGATTTTTTGCTTCTTACACCTAATCTCTTATATGTATCTTTATCATATGTGATTCATTATTTCTTGTGTGCATTCAGGAGGAAAAGAAAGATGAGGCTCAAGAAGGAGCCGCAAAGAAGAAGGCTGACTCCGATTCTGAAGAGGAGGAACAGGATAATGAGCAAAAAGAGAAGGGTGTCTCAAACAAGAAGAAAAAGGTTCTTGAAATGATTTTTTTTCTTTTATTCTCATCATTATTGTAGTTGAGGACTTGTGGCTCATGCAAAAATTGTTACCTTTCAGCTTCAGCGTCGAATGAAGATTGCTGAATTGAAACAGATCTGTGCAAGGCCTGATGTTGTTGAGGTATGCTTGCTGTTCTTTGAACTTCGTTTGAATTTCTGTTTAGCATTTTGTTTATGTCCCTTTTTTGTCCATTTGGTGTACAACATTGATATTAAGATTGCTTAATTGTTGATGTGTTTCCAGGTGTGGGATGCAACAGCAGCTGATCCTAAATTGCTGGTCTTTTTGAAATCGTACCGGAATACTGTACCGGTGCCAAGACATTGGTGCCAGAAAAGGAAGTTTTTACAGGTTAGAGATTTGTTGTGATATTAAAACTATGAAATGTGGATGCATGGTTAATGGGTATGATTAGCATGAGGGGATTAGGGAAAGGGTGTGGGAAAGATCATGTCGATGAGGTTTCTCTTATATGTATACATGTGCTTCTTGCAGGGGAGCGGCTGTGGCTACAATGGAGCCTGGACTTGTAGGTGTTTGGCAAAATGCACCTTTGATTTATTCAACTTTTATGCATCTGCTAGTGTGATTGGGGGATCTAGGCATAATTAGGGGCATAATTTCGGGGATACTCTATAGCTTAGTATACAATCTCTTTATTTCAATTTAAGGGTGCTGATCTATCTGCTTTGAACTTTCAGAGGCCTCCCTATAATGCTTAGGGCTCCAGCGTTCTTCTATAACTATAATACAGTATATTTAACTG
This sequence comes from Comarum palustre, assembly GCA_951800085.1. NCBI lineage: Eukaryota > Viridiplantae > Streptophyta > Magnoliopsida > Rosales > Rosaceae > Comarum > Comarum palustre. The sequence goes on along the minus strand of OX637574.1, from coordinate 29,077,950 downwards.
AGTGTAGAACTTTAGTATTTACTGGTATCTCACCGAGAATGGATTGATTTTGTAGGGTAAACGCGGTATCGAGAAGCAACCATTTCAGCTTCCTGATTTCATTGCTGCAACTGGAATTGAAAAAATTAGACAGGTACTGATCATGAGATATTACATATTTCTTTTCAAAAAAATGAGATATTGCATATTGATTGTTCTTCTTTGGTTACCTATTTGCTTCTTCAATTGAGTCAATAGTCTGTGTCCTAGGGCATCTAGTATCAATTTTAAAGGTACCTAATCAACGATTCCACTTGAAATGACACTTCTATAGAACAATGTTCTGTAGAATTCGAAGCAAGCGTGCATAGTCTTGATGTACATATATAGGTTGTGAATGCAACAATTAGGCAACTTTGGTATATGTGCTAGAATATAATTGTGTTTTGTTTTGTGCTGGTGCTTCCTCTATCTGGCAACTACAGGCGTACATTGAAAAAGAAGATAGTAAGAAGTTGAAGCAAAAGCAACGGGAACGCATGCAGCCAAAGATGGGGAAAATGGATATTGATTATCAGGTTTGTCTTTATTTATTTTGCAAATCTTTGGACTCTTATTTTAGTGCTCTGTGTAATGTTTTATTGATACTGTACCTGTCTTATAGGTTCTGCATGATGCCTTTTTCAAGTACCAAACTAAGCCAAAGCTCACAACTCTTGGTGATCTATACCATGAAGGGAAAGAATTTGAGGTATTATTCTGGCTTGTTGTTTTGCATTCTTTGGTGCAGTATATATACTTAGCCATGTAAATGAAGAACACACATCACAAATAATTCCCTTTTCTGTTATTGTAATATTTTCTCTTATGAAGGAGCAACTTCATGTTATTCATGTTGTTTCCCTGTGGTTATCAGGTAAAATTAAGGGAGATGAAGCCAGGCATGCTGTCACATGAATTGAAAGAAGCTCTTGGTATGCCTGATGGTGCTCCTCCGCCATGGCTCATAAATATGCAGGTGAGACTGCAAATATCTTCTCTACCCTCTTTACCTCTGGTTGTTGAACTTTATGTTAATGCTTGGTATTGTCTTAACTCTTTTATTTTTTCTTCCAGAGATATGGGCCTCCTCCATCATATCCACATTTGAAAATCCCTGGACTCAATGCTCCAATCCCTGCCGGCGCTAGCTTTGGTTATCATCCAGGTGGCTGGGGAAAGCCTCCTGTTGATGAAGTAAGATTTTTTTTTCAAGTTATATGTATATGATTTGTAATTCTTGATTTTTACCTTCAAGTAATCTGTTTTTGTTTTTTTCTTAATAGTATGGCCAACCATTGTATGGAGACGTTTTTGGTGTTCAGCAACAAGATCTTCCTAATTATGAGGTATGGCTTTTGAATTGGTGAATCGGATTTTACTTGTAGAATGCCAACTACTAAGTTGTAATTGACACTAGGTTGTAGTAGTACTGGCATGTTACGTAAAAATAACATTTCGTTTCTTCATGAAATTTAGGAAGAGCCAGTTGATAAGACAAAACATTGGGGTGATTTGGAGGAAGAGGAAGAGGAAGAAGAGGATGATGATGAAGAGGAAGAACCGATGGAGGAGGAAGAAATAGAGGATGGTATTAAATCTGTTGAGACCAATGTTACAAGGTATATGTTTGTTTAGATTCTGCTTTTCATTTTGTTTTATTATTGTTCTCATGAAATTCCTTACTGTGTAAGTGTGTAGTTTCATATGCTGATATATTCTCCCTTGGGTTGTTTTGCACTCAAGGTGATATTCCAAGTTTTATTTTACTAACAAACGTCCACACTACCTTCTCAGTATTCCCTCTGGCGTTGAGACACCTGATGTCATTGACCTTCGCAAGCAGCAGAGAAAGGAGCCTGAAAGGCCTCTGTACCAAGTAAGTCCAGTGATAGTCTTTCTTTCAATCTATTAAGATGAGGTGATTTCTTTGTTCTTTCTAATTGTTCTTCTGCTTGTGTTGCAAAGGTACTTGAAGAGAAAGAAGAGAGGATTGCTGCAGGGACATTGCTTGGGACGACTCACACTTATGTTGTTGGTAGTGGCACACAAGAAAAAGCAGGAGCTAAAAGGGTGGATCTACTTAGAGCTCAGAAAGCAGATAAAGTGGATGTCACTCTCCAACCTGAAGAATTGGAGGCTATGGAGAATGTCTTGCCTGAAAAGTAAGTGAAACTCTCGAAGTTCAAATTTTTGTTGTACTCTGCCTTTTATGTGGAAAACCAACGTGACTTGAAATATTTTCCACAGGTATGAACAAGCAAGGGAGGAGGAGAAGTTGCGGAATCAGCGAGAGGATTTCAGTGACTTGGTTGTGGAGGTGTGTGCCTCTTTATAAGTCACCTGTTTGTTCTATCAATTTTCATTTATGTTTGAAAAAAACTTTAATGAGATCTGTTTACTTGTGTAGCATGAGAAGAAGAGGAAGCGTAAGCAGGAAAAGGAAGGGAAATCCAGCAAAAAGAAAGGAGACTTTAAGTTTTAGGGTGTGTTCAGGTATAATTTTGTATTTGCCAGATATCTGAGCAAGATTTCGAGATGTTGAAATTTAACGAGCTAGTATGTTTGAATCCCAGTCGTATTGGGTAGTACTGAAGATTCTGATATTAACCTTCGGTTTATGATATTTATATATATATATGATTATTCACTAATATTCACTTTTCTGCGCTTTTTTGTTATCTTGCTTTATAACCGTTGCGTCCCCTTTCATAAGGAAATTTTAAACCTTAATATAAGCTTCTCCCCTCTCCTGCAGCATACTTGATCCACATAGCAAGTTCAAGTGTGCTTGTTTATATCACACTAAATCCATCTTGAGCGAGTTGTGTGCATGTACATCACACGATTGGTCTTTGTTGTGTTAAAAGATGCAATAGCAAAATGAATAGAATAATTGCGTTGATGAAAAGTTGGGTGAGTTTGGAGGAAATTAATCGTTTCATCTGCTCAGTTGTTGAAACTAGTTTAGAATCAGAAAGTTGATTTTATTGTATCAAATTCTAGTTATTGTTCTAATATTGCAGATAGTTGTAGCCTTTTAAAATCCATAATAATGATAGATTAGACTCGTAGAAATATCATGTTTATGTGTATGGTCTTGTGAATCTTTAGTTTTACACTGAAAATCCATCTATGCTTCCAATAATTTGTTACTTATGTACGTCTTGTTTATAAATAATCAACGGACCCATGACCCGCCTCCCTCTAGCAACCCACTATGACACGTACTTCAGAGTACCTGTACTTGTCTTTATTGTGTCACAATTGCTTATTTGACCCATGCAATTGACTAGGTACAAATCTTAAGGCTGAAGCGAATTAAGCACAAGCCTGCCCCGTTGCTTTGAAGTATAAGATGAATAATAAAGTAGACCAGCTACAATTCCATTCATTTCCTTAGAGGTTATGCATATTCATGATTGCTGACTAGCTAACGAGCAGAATTTTCCATATATGAAACATTAATCGGATAATTAAAACTGATTAATTTGTAACTACTTTTCTCCTTTACCCACACAACCATCTCCCCTGCTAGGCACGTGCTCCCCTCTCTTTCCTTCAAAATTTTGATCGGTATCCCATACCGAACTGTACACCAGACCAACCTATACATATATTTCTCCTATTATCAAACCTGGTCCAGCTTCACCTCTTGATCCGGTGACTCGTGGGGCAATCATTTTGGACCCTTCCTAATCCTCCTTCACATGGAAATTAATAATAATATTAACCAGTGAGATTAATTATATAATTAGGGTTGGCATGCACGCGTTTCCCATCTATATTTTAAGCCTTTTTCCTGTAATTCTCTTTGTTTTCTGGTCAGTGAGATTGAATATTTTTATCAAATCTGGAATTGTAAATCTCTTCGTTTTTCTTTGGTCACCTACTTTCTTCTTTGCCTGTTAATTTTTTTAGGGTTTATTCGTTTACGACATTCTGATTTTGTCAAATCCTTTAGAGAATTACGTGGAATACAAACATTTAGCTAACCAGATACAGATCGACGAACTAAGTTCTTTGCATTATATATTATTTCAATTCCATTAACATTCTCTCTCTCGTTGTCTTTGATCACAAGCAATTTGAGCAAACATGGGAAATATGTATTTGCTGCCTTCATATTAAATGAGGGGCAGATCTACATAGAGCATTGGTAGGGCAGGGCTCAAGCCCAATCGAGACTTAAAGATTAAATGTAGTAGTGAATAAACATTGAACTCATTTTAAAAGTTGACAGACTTAGTCAAGTGTTTTAACCAGCACCTAGCCTATCCGGGTTTGAATCACATCAATGACATCTTAGAATCTTATTTCTTTTTACTTCTTATTTGCTCAATTTCCTACAAATGTTTTGTCTTCTTCTCCCAAGGCATAATGGACATGTTGGATAGTTGATTTTTCTTGTGTGCAGACAATATCCTCTTCTAATTTGACAAATTTTAAGTTTTTATTATGTGTCTCTCCTTTACTATTTTTTTAAATAAGCAGTGCTTTGAAAATTTTCCTTTTATAATCGATTTAGAGATTAGTTTAGATGAATCTAGTTTTGTGCATCTCAAAAGAGTGTGTATCTATTATAGTTTCTTTTAATTTTAACAGTGTGTTCAATTTTTCTTACCTAAAAAAGTGCTTAAATTTTTTTTGAAAGAGGATCAAAGGATTTCACTCTTACCCCTATGGTGACTCGAACCCATAACTTCGTTAATAAATAGTGGATGCACTTACCACTGCACTATAACCAATTCGTCAAAAAAGTGCTCAATTTTCTTACCACCATACTCAATCGAAAAAAAAATCAAGCCCACCCTACCTGCAAATCCTGGATCCGCCCCTGTATCAAATTCTATATGTACATATGCTCTAATTATATATATGTGCATACTAAAATCATTATACTCCCGCGAACAATCTAATCTTACCCCACCAAGCCGGAGTTGAAGATAGATCGGATATTTCAATACTCATGACCTGATGAAAGCAGGATTAGCATGTACTGAATTTTCTTTTATTTATTGAGATACAGTTGCTTATGATCGTAATTTATCAATAAACATATATAATATGTTGTCATTAAAATTGTTTAAACTTAGTAGCTAATTAACCAAATAAAGGCAAGTTTATGATAGAGACCTCATTCAGGTTTCATCCGTGTTGGTAACATACTTTAGTTTAGTTCGTGTAAATTCTCTTATGTAAATTCATATTTGACCTCCTAAAAGTTGTGCACGCAACAAGCGTATGTCCACCTCAAAACTTTGAGATTTAAGGTGGTAGGTTTTATTCTAGCTAGAACGTAGTACCCTTATGATTTCCAATCCCAACTATATATGGTGTCGATTTTATTGAAGAAGATCTGGGAATACGATTTTGTGTATCGTAGATTTGCATGGTGCATGCATGGATGTAGAGACGGGAATAAAACGCCAAGATACGTAACGTGTAATCACATGTACAAAGGGCCATACGAAATGAGGATCATCGATCACCATTGTAGGGTTTACTCTTAACCAGTAGCCACGTGATCGGGATTCCACTGTTCATTTCCATCCCTACAAACTTGGGGTCTACCCGCCACCCCTCTATATGTACTTAACCAGTTCACAGATAGGTTAGCTACCTAGCTCCTGGACCGTAGTACATGTCCTTTTATTCCTTCGTTTGTTCATCACGTCGTCTCTAACTCCCAAATTGGATTCACTAATGATGGTTCTAACATACGCAATATCTCCTCAATTCGATTCACTAATGATGGTTCTAATATATGTAATCTATCACATCAATCATATCATTCGAATAGTGTCTTCGTGTAACTAATTATATGACTAATTTTTATTTTGGGAAACGTATACAAAGTACAAAATTATATACGTATGCATGCTTACAGTACTGAGTTTTGTTTGTTCAGAATATAGTTCCGAATTTTCTTATCTGTTGTGCACATCGAATAACAACCAAAACTGATGAATATGGGATTACCGTGGAAAAAATCAACAGGAAACATAAAAGATTTAGAAAATGATTATAGATTATTAAGTCTAACATTTGTGGTCTTAATTTTAGATGACATCACATGTCACATAGACACATAATTAATTCAAAAACTCATGTTATATCATTCTTAAGAAAATAGATAATTTTATCCTTCGTAAATCTATACTACCAGAACAACCACTTTAGCCGACGAAATTTTTTCGTCGGCTAAACCTTAAATTTCGTCGGCTAAGAAGTCTTCGGGCAAAATCCGTCGACCAACATTATAGCCGACGAAATTACTGTTCATCGTCGGCTAAAGTCATTTATTTAGCCGACGAATAAATTTTTCGTCGCTTAATTTCTGGACTTTAGCCGACGAAATTCATTAAAATTCGTCGGCTATAGCTATTATTTTTATTTATTTATTTAACTTTAGCCGACGAATTTTAGGGTATTTCGTCGGCTATAGTTATTATTATTTTTTTTAATTTTAGCCGATGAATTTTATTAAATTTCGTCGGCTATAGCTATTATTTTTATTTATTTATTTAACTTTAGCCGACGAATTTTATTAAAATTCATTGGCTAAAGTTATTTTTTTATGTAATTATTATTTTTTTAAAACTTTAGCCGACGAATTTTAGGGTAATTCGTCGGCTATAGTTTTTTTCTTTTTTTTTTAACTTTAGCCAACGAATTTTAATAAAATTCGTCGGCTAAAGTTATTATTTTTTTTATGTAATTATTATTTTTTTAAAACTTTAGCCGACGAATTTTAGGGTATTTCGTCGGCTATAGTTTTTTTTTCTTCTGTTTTTTTTAATTTTTTCATATTTTTTTTCTTTTTTAATTTATTGTATTTTTGATTAAAATTTTTACCTACTTCTTTTTCGTTTTTACACCGAAAAAGGAGTAAGGAGGAGGAGGAGGAGAGGAGGAGGAGAAGGTTAGGAGAGGGAGAGGAGGAGGAGAAGAGGAAGGAGGAGGAGGTTAGGAGAGGGAGGATGAAGAGGAGGAGGAGGAGGGAAGATGAAGAGGAGGAGGAGAAAAATGAAAGATATAGAAAATTTTGAACTTTAGCCGACGAAATTTCGTCGGCTAAAGTTTAAAATTTTAGTCGAAAAATTTTAAAAATCCCTGCCAAAAAATTTGAATTTCTAATTTCGTCGGCTATAGTTATTTATTTTATTTATTTATTAATTTAACCTTAGCCGACGAAATACCCTAATTTCGTCGGCTATAGTTAGTTATTTATTTTATTTATTTAAATTTAGCCGACGAAATTAGGGTAATTCGTCGGCTATAGTTATTTATTTTTTTATTTATTAATTTAACCTTAGCCGACGAAATACCCTAATTTAGTCGGCTATAGTTATTTATTTTATTTAACTTTAGCCGACGAATTACCCTAATTTCGTCGGCTAAAACCCTAAACCCTATACGTAGAAGAGCTTCAAACGAAAAAAAGTCGTGAAATAAGATATGACCGGAATGGTGAAATACGTCTATGGTTGAAAAATCACGTAATTCCGGTAAAGTCTCGGTACCGATAATTGCGGTTAACTCAATTTTCCATTCTTTCTCCCTAGAGGTAGCCCTATCTCCGGTAGTTATTTTTCATAAAATTTTTATACAACTGGTTGCGTCTCATCGATTTGAAACTATTTTCAGTTGAAGGTCCGGGCAAAATAAGTAATTTAGACGGTCAAATAACCGTTTCCGTGCATTAAGGGGTTTGACTTACGTGATTGACCGTAAGGATCGAGCCCTTAACGTTGTCAGATTAAGTTAAATTTTTTCCTATATACATATTTCAACATAATGATCATATCTGACGGTCGGAATTTTGTTTCTCAACTTTGATCATCGAAATCACAACATGCGTACTAATGTTGTATAACTTGTTTACTAAGCTTCAAGTAAATGTTTCGTTTCTAAAACAAACTGTACGTAGAAACTTCAAACGCAAAAAAGTCGTGAAATAAGATATGACCGGAATGGTGAAATACGCCTACGGTTGAAAAATCACGTAATTCCGGTAAAGTCTCGGTGCCGATAGTTGCAGTCAATACAATATAGAGGTTTGACTTACGAGATTGACCGTCTAGATGAAGTCCTTAAATTTATCAGATAAAGTTGAATTTTTTACCAGAGATATATTTCAACATATTGATGATATCTGACGGTCGTATTTTTGTTTGTGAATTTTGATGACCGGAATCACAACATGCCTACTATTTACCATTATTTATCTATATGGGGAGGCCTATCATGGAGGGGTAAATGTCTCAAAATTTTTAGATGGACAATTGCGTCTCATTATGGTGAGTGTTTGTTGTGTTGAAGGTTCGGCCAAAATACCTCATATAGGTGTAGATATGGACATTTTCGTGTATTAAGCGTTTAGAAAAACTTCATTTTGAAGCCTTAAACGAACTCGGATGGCCAAAAAAGCCTATATGTCATGGCAAAGCGATGAGTTTTACTCCTACGACCGTTCTGCTTCCAGATTGGTATCACAATAGTCAATCGGACACCGAAATATCCGTAGTACAATTTTATAACTAAAAGTTACTTTAGCCGACGAAATACCCTAATTTCGTCGGCTAAAGTTCACATACTATAGCCGACGAAAAAAGCACTTTAGCCGACAAATTTTTTTTTGTCGGCTAAAATTTAACTATAGCCGACGAAAAAATTAGTTTAGCCGACGAATTTATTTCGTCGGCCTGTTTTTAGATATTTCGTCGGCTATAGTCTTTTTTCTGGTAGTGAATGCTCTGTATTAAATTGTTTTTTATTTTCTATAAAATTATTTTCAAAGCCATTTCTTTCATATTCATGCTTATATTTATACACCAAATATAATGTGATATATATATATATATTTAAAAATATACTTGTTGGAAAATATGAATTCATTTGAATGTGTGTGTCTATATATATATAGTTAATTTTTACAAAGAAAAAAATTACGTATATTTATATTCAACCATTTTTTTGTATATAAATAATTCATCCAAAAGAGGATTTGATAGTGTTTTTTTCTATTCTATATTTTTATATTGAAATTCGATGAAGGATATATATATATATATATGTAAAAGAAAAAAGAATTAAAAATTTTGAAATTGAATTTTGATTCACAAAATTTATTCATTTCATAATTTTGAATTATTATAGTGTTAGACTCCTTTAAGAAATAAATTTGATATAATTTATGTAAGGTAACTAAATCAAACACGATGAAAAATGTAACTAAATCATGTAGATGAAACAATAATTTGATATAATTATTGTCTAATTTGGATTTGAAAATGATACGATTGTATTTTTACACATAGATGACACGACATGATTTTTAAAATTATTGATGTGTCTACATGACATGACATGCCATATAGGATTAAGGCTATAAATCTTAAGCCTTATTAAGGCCCTATAGCAATGTCCAAAAGATTTAATGTGGTTCGAAAACACCCTATGTTCACGGAATACTAAGGAAAAGGAATTCCACCAACAAACTGAGGGTTCACAAAAAGATCACTGCAACTCTATCACAACATTTCCTAAAATGTGTTTTAGGGCAACAACCAAAACAATAGACTCTCTTACACTTTTATAGTCTTAAGATTGTTATTACAATAATATCCTTAACTAAATAGTGACAAATTAAGCCACTAAACAACATCACATATACTTACAATAATGAGTTTTGTTCGCTTAGAATACAGTTTTAGAATTTTTTTTATCGGTTATCTTGTTGTCGGTACAATTAACGAACATTATTTAACAGTTTTTTAGACTATTCGAGAAAGATTTTAGGTTCATATTGGTGATGTCCGACTGTAAAACATGTAATACGTACGTAATCTCATGAATGATCCACCTCTAGATTAGTCACCGTTGTTTAGGATGGATGAAGTTCAAGTCGAGGAGAAACGATACGAGTACATGCAGACGTAGTATTTGTTCTTTTTACATATAGCCAACACTACAAAGCACTATCAATGGTGTTGAAGCATACACATGTCACCAACCCACTATCACCTTCATGGTTAAGTAAAATTCGATCTCTTTCCCATGGTGCTTCTCTTATTACTTAAGTATAGCTTCCTCATTTTCTCTATAAAATTGTGGGGAGCATGCTCCTATTGATTGTCACCTATAAGCTTTGCATAATTCTAATAGGGTTGCCAGAGCCACCACCCCCTCATCGTCACCCGTAACACCAAACCCCACATCCATCAATCACAAACTATCTTGGACCATACAAAAGCTTCAATAGAAATTTCCGATCATCATCATCATAATATATCTCTCTCTTATATTCTTGTGTTAATTCACACTAATATTCCTTTTACTTAAAGATATGCTCCTCTCTTCTCATCAGCTTCATTGCCATTTCGTTGCAGCACCTGAAACTCTCTGGCTTATAAGCAATAATATCTACCTCGTTCTCTTCCGATCGCTCTCTCTTCTTCATCACCCTCGTTCCAAGGGCTAGCTAGACTACTTCATCTAGATCACAAATCCAGAAGGGTATTCGCTCAGATCATCCATATATCTAAAAAGGGTTGTCATTAGCTTCAGGTTTTGATCAAGGTGATTTGATTTAGGAGATGGGATTGAGTACTAAGCAGGTTAGTAGTGATGGCTTGGATTGGAGCCAGACCTTGCTGCAAGCACAAAGCTTTGAGCTGCCAAAACCGCCTGGTGCGAGGCGGCAACAGCAACAGAACCCGCAACCGGAGCAGTTGAAGTGTCCAAGGTGTGAATCAACAAACACAAAGTTCTGTTACTTCAACAACTACAACAAGACTCAGCCTCGGCACTTCTGCAGAGCTTGCAAGAGGCACTGGACCAAAGGAGGAACTCTCCGAAACGTTCCTGTTGGTGGCCATGGCCGGAAAAACAAACGCACCAGGAAACCAAACTCTAGCGCCTCCGCCGCTAAAACCACCACAAACGCTGCTGCAGGTACTATTGCCACCACTACTAGGGTCATGATCAAGAATACTAACTTGGCATTTGATCGAACTGACGGTGTTCAAAGGCTTAACAGTCACTTGGCAATTGATGGAGAGCAAAGGCTTATCAACACACATATGGGCGCTCTTATTCCTCAACATAGTTTGATCACCTCAAGTGAATTGGACAACCATATATTTTCATCATCATCAGGTTTAAGCAGTACTACTATGCCTTTCAATTTTCTTCAAGCTGGTAGTAGAGCACAACTACTTAGCTTTCCCTTCCCAAGCTCAAGTACTACTTCAAGTTCCTTTGACACAATCTCTACCTCTTTTCAATCCCCTAATGTTTGTAACTATCCCCAAGATCATTTCAAATCCATGGAAGAGCCAACCATCACGAGCATCATGCCCTCAACAACCATCCCGCAGGATAATAATCCAAGCGTCGACATGTACACATCAAACGACTGGAATTGGGAGGACATTGAGACCCTGGTTTCTACTGATCTCAATGTGGGTTGGGATGATTCTGATATGAATCCATTATAGGGTATTATTTACTTAACCACTTCAAGTAGTTAGTGGGTGTCTATAGAGGTTAATTTTTTTTCTCTTTGAATTGGGTTGCTGGGTGTGTATCAACTATCAAACAGTCTCTATGTTATGATCTTGATCTTCAGGTGATCATGATCTTCTGGTACCTCATTTATTTCACTCACTCTCTCTTTCAATCTTGTAATTTCTAAACAGAGATGTAGGCTGTTTGAAGCTTCAGCTTCAAGGCTACTAATTAATTAAGATTTGTCCATTTTGTAACCATAATCTTTATAGTTTTGCTCTTTCATTTTATTTAATTAGCTTGTTGAAACTTAAAACGTACAAGCAAATGAAATCTGATTCAATTTTGCACTGGTGAACTTAGGGCTTTGTGAGTTTGTGATATATGGAAGATGACAGAAAATGGGGTCTTGTACAGCAAGAAGTGACTGAAAGAAGGTGATGGAAGATTCTTGTGGATATACATGTATATGTTGGATTACTTCTGGATCATTACAGGGATTTGTTTTTATGGCCACTGGTTCCAAATTATTCTTTGCTTCTAGTCCCGACTGAATGTTTTGGTTGTAAAGTAATTGACAAAAGATTGTGTTGCTAATTTATGTTCTTATGGAAAAGCTGAAATTCTATGACCATATTGTACATTTGATGAATATCTCCCCACCTCATAACGTCTTCCATTTGTATCAGCCTGTCAAATCATGCTATAAGTTCCGGAAAACGGCAACACCCCGTTTTCAGTTCACGGAATAAGCCAAGTTACGAGATCCTTTTATTCAAACTACCGCTCGTTTGCCACAAAGTTGAACTAGAGTCAGGCTCATTTCCCGGCTATAGTTATACCGGATAGTAGCGATACATTGCCTATTTGATGAACAGACATCTGGAAACTATGGCCGGCCACAACCAAAATAGAATTCCGAAGCAAATATTGTCAAAACATGGGATATCTATCAAAAAAACAGTCCAATAAGCTAAGAGATAGAACAGTACATACTAGAGTAAAATCCCCTTCTAACTTTATATCACACTTTAAATCATGTCATGTTGCCTAGGTCATGACTTCAGAACATGTCACTCAATCAACTGCAATATTTGATTCAAAGGTTCTGCATCCTCACTCCATTGTCTCTGGCATAGTGAGCCTGCATCATTAGCCTTGGAGTAACTAGCATAGTAAAACTCAGAGACAATGCCTGTGAAGACCACAAAGGCAGCGCCAGCCCTGAAGATCCCCTTCCTCAATGTCTCACATGAAAGCTTTTCAGTAGTAAACTTAGTCCTGTACTTGGTGTGGTATGCATTTCTCACCGAACCAGAAAGTAAGCACGCCTCAGCAATGAAGAAAAATACCCTGAAGATTCAAAATGATACACGGCAGTCAATTACAGGTCCTAGATTGGTCTCTGGAGAGACAAGCAAACTTAGCTTATAAAGCTGGTTCTAGATGCAAAAGACCACAGATTATGAACCATGTAATATTCTCAAAGCATGATCATGTCATTAAACAGAAAAACTGTTAAAGAACTAGAACATACCAGCTGGTAATGAATATCACAATTGCCCATGACCTAGAACCACTTGGTCTCAAAGCCTTTCCACAGCACAAGCATCGACTTACAATCATCAACAGAGCCTGACTTGTCAATAGATGCCCCAACACCTAAGCCGGTGGCAATGTCGGAGTCATACACTCAGTAGCTGGAAATTCCATCCTTCTGAATCTTACTACCAGGGAGAATCATAGAGGAATTAGGACGAGACATATAGCAAAACTAAACTATCCTCTAGGATCACTGAGATTACTCAATTACTTTACGGATAGGAGAAACCATTTATACTTGTATATTGGATGTTTAGAGAATGTTTAACAACAATCCATCAACTTCTAATCGAAACATATATAAAAGATTTATCACCTTCCCTTCGGCATTTTCAGATATCTAATCCCTACAACCCCTAGATTCATAGTCTAATATCAACTACAACCCCTAGCTTCGTCTGTGTCTATATATTGCTGATTAAGAAGCTTGGCTATGAGTTACTAACCTTCACAAGCAAAATTCAGATTCTAAACCAAATCAGGGGAGTTTTTGAAATGAGACAAGCCAACTCCTTGTCATGGGCGCACCTCAATTTTCTGAGTTCACTTACTGAAATTATGAATTAACCTACAGTAAACTAAATACCAGATTTATTACCAGAAGGATACCAAATATCCTCCCTCATCTAGATAACCCTATTATCCTAAAGTTGACCATATTGGACTTGTACTTTGAAAATAGCTCAGATTCAGACAATACCTTCTTAATATCTATGCCTCAAACCCTATCTATGTCTTCCCCTTACAATTTTCCAAAACCCACAAAACCCTTTTCACCAATTAGAGTTCCACAACAAACAAAAAAACAACAACAGACAAAAATGAACAAGAACACCTAAATGAAGCCAACACGTAATAGAGAAACAGAAAGTGATAGAGGAACTTACAGTAGACCTCCTCTGCTCAGCAGCCACAGCAAGAGCAAACGCAATCAGATCAAGCACAAAAGTGACACCCAAGACCAGCCTTGACGCCATGATTCTCGTTCCAGATAGCTACACAAAACCTCTCTCTATCACAAAGAAAACATGATTTTTACTGTTATACCACTGCTTTGACCGCGGTGAATTACGAAAACCTAGATTCTCCTTACAATGTGGATTTGGGCCTCTGTGATCCATAAACCTCAATATAGTAAATAGCCCAGATGCAGGGGAGGTGGATTCTTTCGGCCTAGTCCTAGACTCGACCTGTCGTAGACATTTCGAAGTGGGTGTGAGTGTGACGAGTGTAGGCCACCTTTGTTGCAAGAAAGTCTTGTGCTTACCAACAAGACAAACACATACATGGAAGAGCAAAACTCATTATCAAAAATCCAGTACTATATATATATTGCTCATATCTTCCATCTTCTAATTCATACAAAAACAAAGCCATGTCTATGATTCTGACCCCTTCAATCTGTTACGCATCCCTAAACAAAACCCTAGTTTCCTCATCAGTCCAAAATCGTACTAGAGCAACTCATAACAATGATCAAAACATTCGCATACACAAAGTTTCTGCACTGAAATTCGACAGGAGAAATGTGCTTCTGGGCTTGGGAGGTTTAGCCTTGGTAAATCATCCAAACCAAGCACGCGCGGCCGAGTCAAAGAAGCTGGTTCGACTCACCGAGTTCCCGACAGCTCTGGACTCGGTGATCAGTGTGATGGTGCCGAGGCCGAGGAGGTCGAGGAGCAAGAAGGAAAAGGAGGAGGAGGAAGAGGTGCTGTCGATCGAGGGCATTGAGTTCGTGGCGGATAAGGCTGTGAAGTTCGACGTGCATGTGAACGATGACGAAGACGATCTGAGTCGTCCAAGCGAGTCTCAGTTTGCCGGAAGCTTGGTGTTTTTGCCTCAGAGCCGGAAGAGGGTGAGGATTAGTTTGCATTTAGGGATAACGGACTTGTTGGAGGATTTGGGAGCTGATGGTGACACTAGTATTAAGGTGACATTGGTGCCAAGGTATGTGCAGCCACCTATCACCATTGGGAGGATCAAGATCGAGTATTTCAGGAATGCCTAGATATATATATATATATATATATATATATATATATATATATATATATATGTTCATGTATTGTGCTACTTGATTAGTTATGTTGTTGATCGAGTGCATGTTAATGTATATATGAAACCAGTTTATGTGTTTGTAATTTTATTGAGATGCAAGAATTTTCATGATGGATTTCATAGCAAATTAAGAACAACATTAAGATTATAGATTTAAATTTTATTATTATAGATAGTATCTAAATTTACTAATAAAATATTTAAAAAACAACATTGCCGACCTCCAAAATATCCCAAATTAAAAACTTAAGTCTTTTGAGACAAGTTTCAAATCACAACAACTAGTCAAATGTATAGAAGCTATATGCATGCATGGCTTCTCTTCACCGTCACCCACACCAAATCGGTTCCACTCGATACAACTCTTCAAGCCATATGCTGCAGCCGAGTCAACGTCCAAGAAGGTAGTAGAACTCACTGATTTTCCGATCACTTTGGACTCGGTGTTCAGCGTCACGGTGCCGTGGCCGAAGAAGTGTCGTACAAAGAAGGAAAAGGAAGAGGAAGAGGAGGTGTTGGCGATTCAAGGGAGAGTTTGTGGCGGATGAACTTGTGAAATTCGACGTGCATGTCACCGATGACGAAGACAATCTGAGTCGACCCGACAACTCGGAGTTTGCCGGGAGCTTTGTGTATCTACCACGTCGGAGGAAGATGGTGACGACGAGCCTGAGGCTTGGGATAACGGATTTGTTGGGTGATTTGGGTGCTGATGGTGATGACAGTTTCAAGGTGACTTTAGTGCCAATGTGTGAAACGACCTGTAACTATTGGGAAGCTCAAGATCGAGTTTCTCAAATAAGGAATTTATAAGATAAATGGATCTAGATTTTGTTTGTGTTTTTATGTTTCTAATGTGTGCCGTTCTTGATGTGAGATTTTTATAACTGGATCGAACTTTTAAAAATAGACCTTTAAATTATAGTAGTCATTCAAATTTATTTTATTTTTTTTAAAAAATTCATGAATTAAAGCTATAAATTTAAAATCTTACAATATAAAATATTAGAAATTTTTTTTATACTTACTTACGCTACTCATTTTTTTAAAAAAATTATAATATAATATTTATTTTTTACTAAACCAAGATCACATAATAAAAAAAAATTTTAAGCTTTTAAAAGTTCGACACTAAATCTATTAATTTTTAAGAGTCTATGTCATACATACACTAATATGAATATGTGACACGTGCTTTAGGATGTGGGTGCATGTATTGTTTAAGGTTGAAACACAGGTTACATAGCATGCACATTTGTAAGATTTTTCTCATTACATAAATTTTGAGTTGCTCTCGATCATATTTTGACTTGTAATTCGTGATATTAGAAATTCTCAAATATATTAGATCAAAATTAAAAGAGCACAACCAAGAATCAAATGACCGACAAGTAAATACCCTCCATATCTATGCTTGCCCAAGCTAATTTGTCTTCTGTTTGCTATCTGCTTCAGCAGCCTTCAGCTTGTATGGCACGCATGGTGGGGAGTTGGTATGATACATATAACATGTTCTCCTTGGCACAATCCATAAGGTTAAGGCTAGCTAGGCGATTGATTCATATCCTTCGTAATATAACGTACCTGTAACCTGCTTCAATATGCACGAGGGCTGCTTAGAAGAGGATCAATCTTACTGTATCTCCATTTATATGTTCATGTCATCTTAAATTCCACGAACACAAATAACAGTGCTGAAGATGACGTCTTCGTGTGTACGATACATAAAGAATGCAAACTGATATTCCGAAATCAAAGAATGTACCTAACTAGAATGTAGATTTTGTATCCAACTCACCAAAACTCACTGCTAAACACGTTCCATATGATCGACCATGTATATGTGCACCTACACTACAAGAAGAACTATTTTAGCTGACTAAAACTTTTCGTCGACTTGTTACAAAATTTCGTCAGTTATGGTGGTCGTCGGAAAAATCAGTCGGCTATACTTTACCTGACGAAATTAATTTCAATCGTTGCATAGAAATTATTACCCTCAGTAATTTTCATACTTAGGTGCAGAACGTTAAAATCATCTAGTGTTAAAGATTATAATTATTAGTACCTCTAATAACTTCCATACTTAGATGCACAACGTAAAAATCATCAAGTGTAGAAAATTATTACCCTCAGTAAGTTTTCAGCAATAAGTTTACTACCTTAGTAAAACATCAATTTTAACAAAAAAACACTGTTGTCGCCGACCTCCACCTTTGAATTGGTCATCACCCACACAATACCAACACTACCTCCTGCTCCTCTATCCTCGCTCAATTCATCTGCCTCAACCGAACCAAGCGGAGTCAAATTAGTCAACCCGGGATTTTGATCTCTCCTGCGGGAGCTATTGGACGCTGACGTCCTGAAAAGAGGGCAAACAGTCTTCCACTTTGTCATCGACGATGTGGCTCTGCTGTAAAACCAGAACCTTGAATGCAAACAAGTTTGGTGAATGATCTATATTTATTCATGAAACATCTTCGGCTATAAATAGCCTTACAATCTGAACTGAAATTCGAAAAACATGTTAATCTAACAGTCCTAGGTTGATGGCCGATTATGCTGGAAACAACTCGATCTTATCAGCTAAGGATCACTTCTCCTTAAGACCAGGACTTTATTAACAACTTGAACAACTTGAATAACTTGAAGACCAAGTAAACGTCTTCTGTTGAAGGCAACGGCTCCAACATCTGCCTCGTAGTTACGAGCCCGACTAGAGGTGAACCAGACCAGGTCAGAGATCGACACACTAGGGATGAACGACGTGGTCGGTGAGAAGAGCGAGCTCGGTCGACGACTGACGAGGAGCTCACTAGATGTCAACGGTGAGAACAACGATCCCGATCACCGTGGCCGTCCTCGTCGAGACCGGATCTGGCTTCGTCATCGAGGCTAGGTCTGGCTTTGTCGTCAAGGCTAGATCTGGTTTCGTCGTCGAGGTTGGGTCCGACTTAGTCATCGAGCAGAGTGGCGAGCGAGGAGGACGGCTATGCGAAGGCGAGGATTTGGTCGCCGGAGTTAGTGGTGGCGAGGGTGACGACGTTGGCCACGATCTCAGATAGAGAGGGAGAAAAAAAGATAAACTATTGCAGATCTGGGAGAAGGAAAAAGAGAGAGACGTGGGTATTTATGTATTTTTTTAAGAATCATTAGAATGAAGTTTTAACTTATTTTCATTTGTTTAGGTCTGACTTGACATTGTTACTTTTTGTACAAATAGACATTTTTCCTAATGAAAAATCGTGTATGCATAACTATATATATGTTTAATAAGGTTATAAATCTTAATCATCCATGCATGTCTTATATGTAAGCACGATGCATAAAAGATTAATTTCTCTGTGTTTTAAAGATAAAAAGAACGTAACTAATCAATATACATGCATGGGCCAAATTATATATCATTCATTGGTATTTCCATTTTCAACAGGCCTTTAGACACCTCGGTAACACTTACTAATTTTCTTTCTAAGCCCATATGATAACTAGTAGTTTCAATTTAATTTCTTATCTTCTAGACATTTTTTTGTAAAATTTGCTAAGAAAAATGACAATTAGATACACTAGAACTTATTGGAACTTAATTATCAAATACAAAACCAACAACTCTTGACTTGAACATCGATGAAAGGCTTCTTTAACCCCGAGGATCTAGTTAATTAGTCTCCTCTCTCGATTCCCTTGCTTCTATGTGATCATGTTTCTCCTATGTGAACTTATGCTTACATATAGAATATGTTGAAGTGAAGACTAATTCGTGTCGCACTATGTAATTGCGGGTTCTTTTTTTTGAGAAAAAAACTATCAAGAATTTCATTAATCAGGAATGAAACAAAACCAATTAAGAAGTAAAATATAAACCCAACTACAAGAAATCAAGAGCTAGCCTTAGTTTCTATAAAATTCCAATTCAATTTTAATGATCAGGCCTCACATAAATATATTTGGACCAATACCAATTAATATGAATGTAGAAGCTTGTCCAATTGAAACAGTCATTGATCATGTCCATTCTTCCCGCACAAGATAAAATTTTGCGACTATTCTCTAGGTTATGTTTACAAACTTTTCTTTATTTGATTACCCTAGTCGTTTATAATTTAGACAACGACGTATGGCTTAAAAGTAAACTCAATTAGCTGGGTTGATATACATCAATTAAGTTAAGTAATCTAGTCAAAGAAACAAAGCACAACCCCTCAAGTTTTTTATTGTTAGGGTTGAAATTGAAGGATAAAATTATCTTTCACAAAATTATGGCTCGTAAGCACGGACTATACGTCTCTTTAGTACATTAATGGCTTATTCCAAGATTGTTATATAAAAAATGTTTGGTAGGAGGACTAAGCTAAGACAAAATCAAAACAAGAATATAGCGTAATTAAATTAGAATAATCATTTTAAAATAGTGTATTTTAATGTTATATGATCGAGTCACCTATCTTAATTATTTAAAAGATAATTTATATTTTAATGCGTGTACAGAAGACTCTATGATGACATAACCGGCCGACGACGACGGTTTAGAGTGAACTCCCGTTCATCTTATCCTAAAAATAAGCACCTCGGAATCCTGGATCCATCGTATTAAGACGATAATTAACATTAATTATCTAGCAGACAGAAGATTCGTCGAAAACTCGTATTATATTATACCACGTGGTGCAAGCCTTGGTCTTAATTTTATACCCTCCACTTTGTCAACTAGATCCGGCTGCCAACTTTCATCGAGCTAACTTTGCATGGATATTAAAGAAAAGTATGACCAGGGTTCCATTATATAACCATACCCTCCTCTGAGCTTTCCATTGTACCAGAGGCCATGGCTTCTCTCTTACCTCCAACAGCCACCACAACCACCATTCCATCTTCCACAACTTCCCTCTCAGCTTTCTCACATACCTCTCAGGTTTCCTTAATCGGAAAACCTAGGCAGCACCTTATCCGTACTGGGGTTTCATGCAAAGCCGCAAACAGCGATCAAAATGATGCACAACCTCCTGTAGTTAAGTTTGATAGGAGAAATGTGCTTCTTGGTCTTGGAGGCCTATACGGGGTGGCCGGTCTTGGAAGCGATCCGTTTGCTTTTGCCAAGCCTGTCGCCCCGCCTGACGTGTCTAAATGCGGGGCCGCGGACTTGCCTAATGGCGTGGCACCAACAGATTGTTGCCCGCCAGCGCCTTCGAAGATCATCGACTTCAAGCTGCCCTCGCCTACCCCATTGCGTGTTAGGCCGGCGGCTCACGCCGTGGATGATGCTTACATTGCGAAGTACAAAAAGGCCATGGAGCTCATGAAGGCCCTTCCGGACAGTGATCCCCGTAGCTTCAAGAACCAAGCCAATGTGCATTGTGCTTATTGTGATGGTGCTTATGACCAAGCAGGGTTTCCGGATCTTGAGCTCCAAATACATAACTCATGGCTCTTTTTTCCCTTCCATAGATACTACTTGTACTTCTACGAGAGAATCTTGGGTAAGCTCATCAACGACCCGACATTTGCTTTGCCGTTCTGGAACTGGGACAACCCTGCTGGCATGCAGCTGCCTGCCTTGTTCGCCGATCCTAAATCACCTCTTTACGACAAGTTCAGAGCCGCCGCTCACCAGCCGCCGACCCTGATCGACCTCGATTTCAACGGCAGGGAGGACAACACATCAAACACAACACAAATCAACGGCAACCTAAGCATTATGTACCGTCAAATGGTGTCAAACGCCAAGAATGCTCAGCTCTTCTTCGGCAACCCCTACCGGGCAGGCGACGAGCCTGACCCCGGTGGTGGCTCTATCGAGGGAACTCCACACGGGCCGATACACTTGTGGACCGGTGACAACACGCAGCCTAACTTTGAGGACATGGGAAACTTCTACTCCGCTGGTAGAGATCCTATTTTCTTCTCGCACCACTCCAATGTTGATAGGATGTGGAGTGTATGGAAGACTCTAGCTTCCAAAAACAAAGACATCACCGACTCCGATTGGTTGGACTCCGGCTTCCTGTTCTACGACGAGAATGCAAACATGGTGCGTGTAAAGGTACGCGACTGCCTTGATTCCAAAAACCTCGGCTATGTGTACCAAGATGTGGAGATTCCATGGCTGAACTCTAGACCAACTCCGAGAAGGTCAAAGGTGGCATTCAGTAATCTAGCCAAGAAGCTCGGTGTAGCTAACGCCGCCGGTTCGAAAGCCAAGGTGGTAGCGATTACTGATTTTCCCTTGACTTTGAGCCGAAAGATTAGCGTGGCGGTGCCGAGGCCCAAGCAGAAGAAGAGGAGCAAGAAGGAGAAAGAAGACGAGGAGGAGATACTTGTAATTGAAGGGATTGAGTTCGACAGAGATGTGGCAGTCAAGTTTGATGTGTACATTAACGACGAGGATGACTTGCCGAGTGGGCCGGACAAAAGTGAGTTCGCCGGAAGCTTTGTGAGTGTTCCGCACAGGCATAAGCATACTAAGAAGATCAACACTGTCTTGAGGTTAGGGCTGACGGATTTGCTGGAGGATTTGGACGCCGAGGATGATGAGACGGTGGTGGTGACTTTGATTCCAAGGTATGCGGCGGACAAAGTCAAGATTGGTGGCATCAAGATTGAGTTTGCTTCTTAAAGTATTGAACCCCATAGTCAGGAAAAAAGCACCATCCTTGTTGGTTTAGATCTATATCTAGCTATTGATCATCATGGTTTGCATCCTTCAATTTCGTTTTGTTCTTTTTTTTCTTCAATAATCTAATTAATAAACTTGATGCAGAATGCATTTTTTTCGAGTGCGCAATTTTCTCGAGCTTATTTTATTGGATTAAGGTTTTGTAGACAGATAAATTCTTGTATGCACGATCGTGTGTATACACGATATAATTTTAATTATTCATAACAATTCATATGTTTGATCACCCATGTATCAATATTATATCCTCTAATCTCAACTATTCACATGTATCATGTATACACACGACCATATATTAAAAATACTGCGCTCTTGCTAACCAATAACAATGGAATAAAACCGTTGAAAGTTGCACCCTAAATTCCGTGATCATGTCATGTCGATTCGTAGCACCATATATATTACCAAATAGAATATCTGAATTGCTATATATTGTTATCGATTGCTTGCTTGCTTGCCTAGAAAGTGGAAACTGGAAACTATACTTTGGAGGTTTTTAATTTTTGCTTGCTATATGTTGTTATCGATTGGCTCAAGAGTAAATCTATATTTTGGAGGTTTTTAATTTTTGATCAAGTCAAATTCATGTGTTCTTATCTCTAAACTTGTATGTGCTTTCTTTCAACAAAATGATAATGGTTTCATAAAACATGCCACGACTTGGTGACAACCTCGACGCCCCTGACCGGTCTACAAAACTATATATTATAGTATGATACGCGTATATAAGTCCATCTGGTTTTATGTGCATGTTTTCAGATCTACAACTAAATTTGAATTCAACTTTCCTTATGCTGGAGATATGAACATAATAGACTAAACAATTTGACTAAGAACAAGGGAAGGGTGGTGGGGTGAGAACCCAAAGCATAAAGTCCTCGACAACATGCAACCCCAACATGTTAATTACTTAAGTACTCTTTAGATTAATCAAACAGAAATTAATCCACCTAATCCAGACTAACTAGCGCGCTAGCTAGCTATTCCCCTTATTGCTTCTACAAGATCATCACTACCATCATCATCAATCCATTGAAGAGTTCAGTTGGCACTTGGCACAAAAATAGTTAGTATGTATTATGTTTTATTATTTAATAGTGAACTAATCAATAAAGATATAATTATATCATTATATTAAGGTTTCATCTTGTTATCAATCTACACATTAGGTTGTACAACTTCATTTTGTATGTCTTTAAAATAATACAAACCTATTTGCAGTACTAGATGGAATTTATGTGTGTGTGTTGGATCGACATATAACTAAACGAACTGTTTAATTCTGGCAGCCATTATGCGTACCCAACTGCATAATGGATTTGGTAGAAAAAGAACTAAGAACCTCTTCACTAACACAAACAATTTTTGATAAGAAAACCATATGATATACTATAAGATATATGTTATTTCAATTAATCAACCTAATCCTTGTCATAATATGGCTAGCCAAAATCTCAACTACTCTTGAAGGTACCCAAGTTTGCACTATATGCATGGTACTTGGGAGCAGGCTGCAATGGACCGGGAATTCTAGGACCCGAGGATGCATGCCGTCGTCAAGCCAACTGACTTACCGGGCAACCAACTGACTGTTAATTGTCCACCGGTAACCAAAAAAGATAATCGATTTCCAGCTGCCACCGCAGTCTAAACTCCGCGTCAGGCCAGCGGCTCAGGCTATTGACGAAGCCTACATCGAGAAATACTCCACGGCCATCGAGCTCATGAAAGCTCTCCCTGACGACGATCCACGTAGATTCAAGCAACATGCAAACATGCATTCACTGTGCTTATTGTGACGGAGCATATATACGACCAAGCTGGCTTTCCGGATCTCGAGCTCCAAATCCACGGATCGTGGCTGTTCTTCCCCTTCCACCGTTACTACTTGTACTTCTACGAGAGAATCGTAGGCAAGTTGATCAACGACCCGTCGTTTGCCTTTCTGGAACTGGGATGCTCCGGCCGGCATGCAAATCCCAGGCATGTTTGCCAATCCTAAGTCACCGCTCTACGACAAGTATCGAAACGCCAACCACCAGCCGATGAAGCTCATTGACCTCAATTGCAATCTCAAGGATGAAAAAACGAAACTCAAATTAATACCAACCTCAAAATATCATGTACAGGCAAATGGTGTCCACCGCAAAGAGCCCTAAGCTCTTCTTTGGAAGCCCTTACAGGGCTGGCGACGAGCCTAGCCCCGGAGGCGGAGCAATTAGACTACTCCACACGGACCGGTTCACACTTGGACCGGCGAGAACACAGCCGAATCTTGAGGACATGGGAAACTTCTACTCTGCCGGTAGAGACCCTATATTTTTCTCTCATCACTCTAACGTTGACCGTTTGTGGAGTGTGTGGAGAACCCTAGTAGGCAAGAGAGAGGATTTCACCGACTCGGATTGGTTGGACTCGGGGGTTTTTGTTCTATGACAAGAACGAGAATATGGCGAGGGTGAAGGTACGAGACTGCCTTGATTCCAAGAAGCTAGGGTATGTGTACCAAGAAGTTGACATTCCATGGATAAGCCACAAGCCGACTCCGTGTAGAGAGTCAAGGATGTCATCAAGAAACTAGGTCACAAGATCCACCACAGCGTTGTTCACGCCGCGGAGACTTCCACCAAGGTGGTGGCGGGGACGCATTTTCCAATAAGCTTGGCGTCGAAGATTAGTCTTGCGGTGGCCAGGCTAATATATTGAGCTATTTTCAAACTATACTATCGATCTGTCCCAAGTAATTTCAGGCAATACATATTGCTCAAATCGTGGATCAACTCGTGGACTATGTGTGTGTATATATATCATGTTAGTATTTGGTTATGTACCTGATTTAGTCCTTGCTACATGTATATATACAGAAAAATTAAGCTATATGTAGAAAATTAGAACCAATAACAATTACTGTGATCAATTTTATTATCGAAATACAGTACATACCTTACAATAGCGTGTTCTCAAAGACTCTTAAAATCCTGTTGCCGGAAATATTTTCAGATCTTGCCAGATTCTGGAATACCTAGCTAGCTTCTGCAAATATTCACCTTACCAATCGATAAAGAGACAATTCTTACCTGTATATGTTCATATCAAGAGAGAGCTAGCCAGCTAGATGGACATGTATTTAAGAACTATGATTGTCCTTATATATATGTAGGTTTTTGTTCTATTCCAATTCGTTTTTGTCCCATATTGAAGTACAATTACTACTCTCGATCTAAAGCACGTACTGCCAGTACAAAGCAGTACATACTCGCACATAGGGTAATTAATTAAGAGTAATAATTAATCTGCATCATGGTTAATTATTTTAGAAACTTGACCCTTATGCAGGCGCATGAGATGCATCATATATCCATCTATGTCTGGATAAGCACGTGGTCATGTGGCAGATGAATATGCAGAAAATATATAAAGGACTCGATTGATCAATTAATTTTCCAGTCAATACCTAATACATAATTATTCTTATGTACATTTTCTTGCATGTTTAAGAGCTAAAATAAAAGGAAAATAATTAATTTGGTTAGGTACATTTCCAACCAATACCTAATACATTCATATTCTTGCCACATAATTCATACCTAATAGTCACATAATTGATGATACCAGAATATGCTAGCTAGAGACACTAGTAGATTTTCACTCTTAGCCGACGAAATTTATACTATTTCGTCGGCTATGATTTTCTTAGCTGACGGAAACAGCTAGGTAGGTTAGAAGAAAAAGTTCGTCAACTAAGAATCTCTTAGCTGACGGAATACGTTCGTCAGAAATTTCTGACGACTAAGCTTTTCTTAGCCGACGGATCTGTGATGCTGACTATTTCCGTCGGCTAAGAAATTTATACTATTTCGTCGGCTATGATTTTCTTAGCCGGCGGAAACAGCTCGGTAGGTTAGGAGAAAAAGTTCGTCAACTAAGAACCTCTTAGCTGACAGAATACATTCGTCATAAATTTTCGGCGACTAAACTTTTCTTAGCCGACGGATCTGTGATGCTGGCTAAATCCGTCGGCTAAGAAAGCTCTTAGTCGACGGAAAATCTCGTATTCAGTCGGCTGAGACCTAAAAGCCTAGCCGACGAAATCTAAACTATATTCTATCGACTAAGATCTTTCATAGACAATGGAAAAGTTTATATTTCGTCGGCTAAGATTAAAAATAATATTTACTTAAAAAATTGCACAACAGATATTTCGGTGTCCAATTGACTATTGTGATACCAATCTAGAAGCGGAATGGGCGTACAAGTCAAACTCATCGCTAACGCCAAGACATATATATGAGCTTTTTTGGTCATCCGAATTGGTTTAAGGCTTTAAAATTTAGTTTTTCGAAACACAGGCACATGAAAACACCTAAATCTGCATCTATATGAGGTATTTTGGTTAAACCTTCAACACAACAAACTCTCACTATGATGAGACGCAACTGTCCATCTAAAAATTTTGAGACATTTTGTGAGACCCCGCACGTTTTTGCCTTGGTTATTAATGAGTTACTAAGGTTTAAGACGCCTACAGTAACTTCGCGGATTAACGACCACATTCATTTTTGAGTTTTTCAAAGTTTTTCAAATTCCTCATTTAAGGACTCGATGTCATAGTACGTGTCTACACGAGTCTCTCGGTATTTTTAGAATATTTTTCAGAGCTTCCGTTAATTTTCTACGAATTTTTGAAATTTTTGGTAATTTTAATTACCATTCCGGTAAAAACAGTTTTACCATTTAACTATTTGCTTTTTATCATTCTTTAAATATGGGCCATTGGATCAAGACCTATTGATTTTAGGCCGTTCATTTCCTCTATTTAAAGAGAGGATAAGTTTTGACTTCGGTCAAAACTCTCCCTTCTCTTTCTCTCTCTCTCTCTTGACTCCTCTCGACCGAACCAGTGACCTCGACGGCGCTCGCAGTTTGGTCATCGTTGGCCGGCGGACCACCCCCAATCTTCTCCTCTTCTTCTCTTCTACTCAGCCCTGCCCTCAGCTCACCGAAGCAGCAATTGTGGAGGGAGATCAACCGAGAAGCGGCTCGGCGGTCAACGGCCGGAATCCGATGATCTAGGCGGTGACTCAACCTCCAACTGGTATGGTTCTTCTTCTCTCATCTTCTTCTTCCTTTTCATGCCCTCGAACCTCTGAATCAAGCTCTGATCGAGTTTCCCCTTTTTCTAATTTTTCTGCCTTTTTTCTGGGCTTTCGAGTTCTTCCTCCGGTGAGACTGTTCTTCGAGTTCTGAGCGTCTCCATCAGGTCCTGGTGAGTTCTATTGACTTTTAGAAGAGGTTTGAGGCTACTGACATCGACTGGGGCAGAGGCAGAGGGTATGTTTTATCCCTCTAAGAACTGTGTAGTTACTGTATTGTTGTTGATGATGATCTGTGTGATGATTTGATGTTGTTTCGTTGTTTGTTTTTCGATAACTTGGAGACGAAGAAAACAGCGAAACATTGACGAAATTCGACAAGTTGACCGGAATCCAGCAGGAGATTACGGCAAGTTGTCGAAATCTGGTGACAGTTCCGGTGAAACAATGAATCCGGCAGAAGTGCCGAGGAGGTAGTCTTCGACTTCTTTTGAAATGTATTGTTTCCGTTTAATCGAGTTAATGGTCGTAAATCGGAAAAGTTACGTATTAGGAAACTTACTTAAAACGGAAACAAACCATAATTGAAATTTTTTCCATTTTAGGAAACTTTCTATTTTGTGAAACCTACTAATTTGGGAAACTTTCCATTTTGAGAAAGTTTCCATTTTGGAAAAATGGTTTAGTAAAGATTTGAAGTTTGACACAATTTGGTTAAATTGGTAAAGTGTTAATTTGTTATCGAAAAATGATAAATGAAATTCTGGAAATGTCAAGTTGACCGTTTTAAGAAAAATTAGAGATTCACATAAATCGATGTATTGACTCTTGGTAAATAAATTGGTTAATGTGACATGTTGGGTGTCCATAGTAATTCAATGAATTATTATGTGACACCCTGACGTCAAATTAAAATGGTTAAGGAAAGTTTGGAAGTTAAGTCGGACTTCCCGTAAATGAGCAAAGAGTCGATAACCGGAAAAACAAGTCAAAAAGGTTAAAGATTTAAAAAGGAATTGGTTGGTCAACTTGGTCAATGTGGTCATTCCTGCTCAAACTAGGAATGTTGAGGTCAATATGACTGTTATTGTTTCTTCGTTGCTAAGCTACTCTAATTCTGCAGTGATTCATTGGACGAGGTAGCTTACGCGGTGACATCGGTTTGTCCGAGAAGCTTGGAGCTTACGTAAGGAACTACTACTCTAGGTACCGAAGCTAAACCCCATTTGGTAGTGGTTTTGCCTATATATGAAAGTGCATGATTTTTGTATGCTCATGGTCGATGCATTGGGAAAGTTTTCTTTATATTATGTGATAAATGATTTATGATTGGACCAAGAAAACCCGAGGCTAGACGTAAATGATATTTTTATGTGATGACTCGGATCGAAAAGTAGTACCATTTTCCTGATTTTCGGTGCTTGGCCTGAGAGTTGCGGGACCTAGTATATAGTACTCTTACGGTGTCAATGACCGTGAACCTCTGGAGGAGCAATGCCCTGTTTACTTTATTTTCTCACTTACGCTTGTCTCGTTCAAAGTTATGCGAGCCATAAGTACGGTGTGTAGTACGAGTGATGTGTTGGGCATTAGTTGTAAATGGACACTCTCGCTACTATTCGTCTTCGGACGCATAGGTAGTTGGCCCCGGTTTGCTGTATAGACAAACCCGGGATTCAGCCGCCTAGATCCGTGAAGCCCTGCAGGCTGTATTGTTCATTGAGTGCTCTGGCCTCTGTTTTAGCATACTGCACAGTTTTTCCCGAAAGATATAAAATGATGTTGTTGTGTGCCAAATATTTTCTAAATGGTTTTATTTAGAGCTCAAATATATATATATATATATATATATATATGGTTTTATGGTTTTCAAACCTATCATTGGTGGGCCTATATGTGAGCACGCGAGGACGACACTCATCCCTACAACAAATTGTTTGCAGGTACCGTGTACTGTGACGGAATAGATAGAGAGAGCTGTGTGTGTGGAGTCTCATTTTCTACTCGATGTTTGGTCCAACTTGTACTCACTTTTTCAGTTTTATCCTTCGAGTCATTTACCAGAGTATTTGACACAAATATTAAAGCTGTCCTCCGGACTTGTTAACCTTGTTATATGTTTTTATTGTTATCGCTAAAATTTTTAATTGACCCTTAATTTGTCCACCTTCCGCGAAAACTCTGATGAATGTTTTAAGAAACTATTTTGGTGTCACTCAAGTTTAAAGTTTAATTTTATTTTATCCACAAAATAGCCTACGATTTTAGGTTAATAAGTTGTCGGCACGTCTTTCGGACGTGTTGGCTTCTTATTGGCTTAAATTCGTGGCCACTGTAGTTTTT
This sequence comes from Comarum palustre, assembly GCA_951800085.1. Taxonomy (NCBI): domain Eukaryota; kingdom Viridiplantae; phylum Streptophyta; class Magnoliopsida; order Rosales; family Rosaceae; genus Comarum; species Comarum palustre. Next base: position 29,048,646 of record OX637574.1, on the reverse strand, counting down.
CCTCCCGGACCGCTACACATTTACCCCTCGTGGATAGGGCTTCCCATAGGCATAAATAATGGTAAGTAGTAGGTATGTTGTGATTCCGATCATCAAAATTCACAAAAAAAAATTTACCATCAGATATCATCAATATGTTTAAATATGTATATGGTAAAAATTCAACTTGATCCGATAAATTTAAAGGCTTCATACGAACGATCAATCTCGTAAGTCAAACCCCTAAATTGCATTGACCTCAACTATCGGCACCGAGATTTTACCGGAATTACGTGGTTTTTTAACCGTAGACGTATTTCACCATTCCGGTTATATCTTATTTCACGACTTTTTTTCTTTTGAAGCTTCTATGTATAGTTTGTTTTTAAAACGGTACATTTACTTAAAACTTAATAAACAAGTTATACAACATTAGTAGATATTCTATGACTCCGATGATCAAACTTGAGAAACAAAAATCTGATCATCTAATATGATCATTATGTCGAAATATGTCTATAGAAAAAAATTCAACTTGATCCGACAACGTTAAGAGCTCAATCCTTACGGTCAATCATGTAAGTCAAACCTCTTTATACACGAAAACGGTTATTTAACTGTCTAAAATACGTATTTTACCCGAACCTTCAACTGGAAATAGTTTCAAATCGATGAGACGCAACTAGTGATATAAAAATTTTGATTTCTTACCTGTTTACTTAGCTAAACTGATGCATTCCATAATTGCAGGAACCAATTGAAGAGTTTGAATGGCTTGCAACAGCTAATATAGAAGCTTGAGTAAGATGAACTGATTTACACAATAATTTTCTAAATTAATTTCTACTGCATTTTCCATATGGTCAATTTTTTATAATTGTGGGTTAGTAATTTTACGAGTGGTAAAATGACTAAAATTCTGAGCTGGGTTTTCAGTTAATTAAGGCTGATTTTTACTACATTTTGGTAACTAGACTTCTCGTTACTAGTGAATGAATCTGCTAAAAGTTTTGAAAATACATATGCACTAACTTTGTGTTGATGACGAGTTCTTCCATAAGATTGCAACAAATTACAAATCAAATAAGGGAAAGACAGAAGATTCCTCATTAAAAAAACATATATCCCGAAAAATATATATTTACATGTCTGAAGAGTTTATATGAATTTATGTATTTTCCTCCACGCTAAAAAAAATTAAATATACAAAATTTCTGGCGGACAAAAGTGTGTCCTTGTAATCTATACTAGAATCTCACACGGGCTTCGTGCATGTCGAAGTGTGTTTTATCAGTTAGATTAATTATTATTAATTAAGTTAATAATAATTTGATTAATAGTGTGCAACAACTCTTTAAAACCTAAATAAAAATATCATAATTGTTTGAGATGATATTAATCAAGTATTTAAATTAACAACCATGATTTTTTTTTTATGAATTACCCTCACTAATTTTAAACCCTAAATCCTAAACCCTAAATGTGTTTCAACACAATTATTTAGGTTTAGAGCAGACTCGATTTCATTTTGATTCATCTAGCCTCCGTGCACGCACTCACGCTCATGCCGAAGTCCGGTCAATATTGCAACAACAGTTCTCTGAAACTCTAATAAAAATTACACAATTGATTGAGATAAAGTTAATACCAAATTTTTATATTAACATGCAATATATCTAGACTTCATTTGCAAGTAAGGAACACTCATCAATATATATATATATATATATATATATATATATATATGTTATAAGATGAACTAAAAACTTTGAGAAATAAATTGATCTCCTAAACCCTAAACCCACATGCCAAACTCATATGGATTGCTAAACTCAATATTTTGAAAAAGTGATAGAAATAAATATAAACTCTGAACAATGATACAATTATTAATCGGTTTAAATATCTTCAACATAATTATTTAAGTTTAGAACATATTTAATTTTTTTATCATTGTCATTATTATTATGATTTTTTTTATTATTTTTATTAATATTATTACCAAAAATGTAATTATTTTTTATGCAATTCAATTGATTTTTTTAACAAATCCTTTAATTGGCATTAAAAATATAATGAGTGGTAAAACTAAAATAATATAAAAATTAAGGGCAAAACTGTTAATTTATTTAACAATGGAGAACCACTCTTCATGAGGAATGCTACTTCTGTCAAAATGGAAGGACAAGGGAAGGTGATTCTGAAACTCACTTCCGGAAATGATCTTATACTTACTAATGTGCTTCATGTGCCTGAAATTTATAAGAATTTAGTTTCGGGTCCTGTTTTAAGTAACAAGGGCTTCAAACTTGTATTTGAATCTAACAAATTTGTACTCACCAAGGATAGGGTGTATGTAAGGAAGGGCTACCTTTATGAAGAGCTCTTCAAACTATCTATTGTACCTACTATGGATGCTGTTATTAATAATAATGCAAGCACTAGCACTGCTTCTATGTACATGGTTGAGTCCTCTTCTCTATGACATTCTAGATTAGACCATGTTAATTATCTCTCTTTGCAAAGAATGATAAGTTTAGACATGTTGCCAAAATGTTCTATGAACAATATGACTAAGTGTCAAATCTGCATAGAATCAAAATATGCAGGTCATCCTCACAAGTCTGTAGAAAAATCAAATGAAGTGTTTGGTTTAATTCATAGTGATTTATGTGATTACCAAGCAACCCCATCTTGTGGAGAGAAGAACTATTATATATCATTCATAGATGATTGTAGTAAATACTGTTATGTATACTTGATACATACCAAAGATGAGGCTTTAAACATGTTCAAAACATACAAAGCCGAAGTTGAAAATCAACTTGAGAAAAGAATTAAAATTGTAAGGTCTGACAGAGGTGGAGAATACGAATCCAACGACTTTGCTGAATTTTGCCCTGCTCATGGTATTGTTCATCAAACTACAGCCCTATATACTCCACAACAGAATGGAGTTGCCAAACGAAAGAATAGAACATTGAAAAATATGATAAATTCAATGTTAATTAGTTCGGAAGCACCTTTTAGTCTATGGGGAGAGGCTTTACTTACTGCAAATATGATACTCAACAGAATTTCTCATAAACAAAGTAATCAATCTCCTTATGAGTTGTGGAAATGAAGGTTGCCTTCTTTAAAAACGATGAAAGTGTGGGGTTGTCTTGCTAAAGTTCAAGTTCCATTACTAAAGAGAACTAAACTTGGACCAAAAACAATAGACTGCATTTTTTATATTGGACCTGCAAATAATAGTGCAGCATACAAGTTTTTGGTGTATCATTCTGATGTTGAAGGTATAAACAAAAACACAATCATGGTATCTGCTGAAGCAAAATTCTTTAAGAACGTTTTTCCTTACAAAAATAAGGATAAAGAGAAATCTAATCCGAGGAAAAGGGCGTTGCCTCAAGAAGAGTTAAACAAAAATACTGAAGCTGATGTCAATAAAACTTCTATTGTTCAAGAAGAAAATTTTGAACCAAGGAGAAGTAAACGTGGAAGAATTTCCAAAGATTTTGGAACAGACTTCATGACCTTTGTTGTTGAAGGAAAATCTCTAACATATAAGGCTGCTATGGAATCATCGGAAGCACCTTATTGAAAAGAGGCTATTCAAAGTGAAGTACAATCCATTTTACAAAATAATACATGGAAACTGGTTGATCTTCCTCCGAGGCAGAAACCAATAGGCTATAAATGAATTTTCAAACGGAAATTGAGACCTGATGGTACTATAGAAAAATACAAAGCTCGCATAGTAGCAAAAGGGTATCGTCAAAAGGAAGGTGTAGATTTCTTTGATACCTATTCACCGGTAACAAGAATTACGTCGATTAGGACATTAATTTCTATAGCGGCTGTTCATAATATGGAAATACACCAAATGGATGTGAAAACCGCATTCTTAAATGGTGAATTAGATGAAGAAATTTACATGGAACAACCCGAAGGGTTTGTTGTTAAAAGTCAAGAGAAGAAGGTTTGTAAATTGGTTAAGTCACTCTATGGACTTAAGCAAGCTCCAAAACAATGACATGAGAAGTTTGATAATACACTATTATCAAATGGTTTCAAAATAAATGAGTGTGACAAATGTGTCTACGTTAAAGAATGTAGTCATGCATATGTCATTATATGCTTATATGTGGATGATATGCTAATCATGGGAACAAGCAAAGATGTGATCAATCAAACCAAGAAAATGTTAAATTTCGCTTTTGATATGAAAGATATGGGAATAATGGATGTAATTCTTGGAATTCGAATTCTAAGAAATTCGAATGGATACATACTTACACAATCTCATTATGTAGAGAAGGTTTTTAGAAAATATGGACAATACAACGATCGAGCGGTTGTTACTCCATTTGATCCCGCTAGTCATCTTAAGAAAAATCAAGGTGATAGCGTGTCTCAATTGGAGTATACACAAATTCTTGGAAGCTTGATGTACATAATGAATTGTACAAGACCCGATTTAGCATATACTTTAAGTAGACTTAGTAGATACTCACATAATCCGGGAAAGGATCATTGGGTTGCGTTAGTAAGAGTGCTCTGATATCTAAAATTCACAATGGATTATGGATTGCATTATACTAAATATCCTTCTATTTTAGAAGGATATTGTGATGCTAATTGGATTTCAAATCATTCGGAAAGTAAGTCAACAAGTGGTTATATATTTACACTTGGTGGAGCTGCCGTATCTTGGAAATCATCAAAGCAAACAGTGAATACACGATCGACTATGGAAGCCGAGTTTGTAGCTTTGGATAAAGCCGTCGAAGAGGCGAAATGGCTCAAAAACTTCCTAGAGGGTATTCCATTGTAGCCAAAGCCCGTAACAGCCATTTGCATATATTGTGATAGTATGCCTGCTCTTACGAGAGCAAAGAATCAAATGTACAATGGCAAATCAAGACATATAAGGCGACGTTACAAAACAATACGAAGCTTGCTCAAAAATGAAATCATATCCATTGACTATGTAAAAGCAAAGGAAAATATTGCGGATCCTTTGACAAAAGGCCTTAATATAGAGCAAGTAGTATTTACATCGAGGGGAATGGGCTTAAAGCCAATACAATAAGTCAATACTTGATGGAAACCTAACCTAGCAACATTGGAGATCCCATGGTCTAGGTTCAATAGGCAAACTAGTTGGGGAAGACTCAAGGAGCATAACACACACATATGCTCATTCCTATGATAAATAAATGTGTGTAATCTGTTGACGTAAAAGGGATGAATGTTAATAATGCTAATAGCCTTTAAAGGTGGGATAGTGCGGACTATTTATGATTGGTATTACCTATGTGAGATTGATGTGGGGTCGTATCTTTGAAAACCAAGATGACTAAGTTCTCTAAAATTCTCATGAAGAAGGAGTTGTTCAAGACCGAAATGAACACAACCTTAAGAATTTGAAATGTGTATAGATATGTTATGTGAGATATTTATTGTCTTGATTTACTACACAACATGAATAGTTCAAGACTTCAGTTCACTATTTCACAAAGTGAATCCGATAAGTACACCCTACGAAAGGTTCAAGTCCAAAAGACACATTTTCCGATGTATCTCATATCTAGTTTCTCCGAAATAGAAATAAGTTCCTAAATATTCTTATTTTCTATTCAAATGTGGGGTATTATTGGAACTTGTCCCACATTGAAGAAGAATTAAATGCAATAGACATTTATAAGGATATACCCATGTGAAGTATTAAATGGATTAAATGTTTTGTGTGGGCTTGGTGGGCTTTTCTATTGGGTTTTCAATAGAATATATATATATATATATATATATATATATATATAAATATTTAAAAGTCAAAGATAGGCATTGGGGCTCTTGGGCTTTATTGAAATAAAATCTGTTTTAAAATTTTGAAATAATAATAATAATATTATTATTTGAATTTTAAATTCGGATAAATTCAAAAAGTTATATCTGTTCGGGACAATTATATCTGTTCGGGACAGTTACAACTGTTCGAATAGTTACGTATGTTTAAATTGACTTTTATTTAAGGACGACATTTTTGTCGTTGTTTCCCATCAAACTATATGCTCTTCTTCTTCCACCCAAAACATATGTCTGAGAAGCACAAAGTAAATTCGTCAGGTTCAAGTTCTTGTGCAAGAACTTGAACCAGATAGTTGTATCCTCTAGATAGACGTCCGAAACTGCTGCACGAGTGGGGACGAATTTATGTCTTAGGTCATTGCAAAGCAAGTCTCTATCTGATCAAATTAGTGAATTTAATTTCAATTTCGCTGTTGTTTTTTATTTAAATTTAATTATTATTATATATTTATTGTTTGCTTGGAAGATTATAAATTGGTTGTAACACCTATAAAGGAAATTTACTTAATTCCGAAAATCTTCCAACTTAACTATGTCTTCATTTCTTCCGTTCTCCATCATAACCAGAGGATCAGCTGCATGTTAAGCTGTTGGTTTCTTTAGATGCTCCTCAAATCTGAGATCCACAGTTCGCCTAGATCCTAACGAATTTTGACCACTAGAGCCACTCATTATAAAATGTTCGTCTCCAACACCATTAGCAGCCACAGAATTAACATCATGTGATCCATTCAAAATACGCCCACCGTCCTCAACATCTCTTTCGTCTGAGTTTGATCCATGTAATGCCAAACAGTAATTCTTCTGCTTTCGCAAACATTTGTTTATTGGAATCAACCCCCTCATCAACTCCCTCATCTGAAAGCGATTCATCAGATACTCCACCTTTATTCCCATCTTTCCTCTTAGGAATGATGTAATTAATATTTTGAATAACTACTGGAGGATTTCTTATTGGACTTCTTTTTGGTCAAATTCTCTGAGGAAGAATGCTTTTTCTCCTGCTGTGTATCTGAATCATTACCACTTGTGTAAGTAGAGTCACTTGAATCTGTTTGTTCTCCTTCCTCTGAATACTCGGATTCTTTTCCATTTGGGTAGTTCTTTTTGCTTCTTGAAGATGACCTCTGAGTCCTACGATAATCAAATTGCTTACCATAGCTTGCTTCATCCATGCTAGGATGCCATTGCATGTTGCCTGGATAGTGATGAGGAAAAGACTGCATATTGGGAAAAGGATATCCAATGTATGGAGGCATACCATAAAAGTACCAAGGATTCTGGTTTGGAAACGGCATTGGCACTTGATCTGATGCTGGCATTATATTATGTGCAAAGATCATAAATTACATCAACAAAATGCTAATTCATTTGCCGAAAACAGATACTACAGATATACTGTATCTTTCTTATAATCATGTACCAATTACATATGGTACGCAATTTTCAAACAAAAGTATATCCGAGAGAAGGATTTTATATATGTACATGTTAACTATGAAACAAGGAGCATATAGATAATAACTACTACCTGTTTTGCCGTCTAGACTTGCATGACTAGGAGTTGAACCAGATTTTGAGTAATTATTAGTGAGACCACCATCGAGAAGATTCAGCGTGATATTCTGATTACGCAAATCTGTTTCATTTGCCATTACAATTCCAGATTCTCCGGCTAATTTCAATTCTGAAGGACAGGCTGCCATAGCTGCTAGTTTCACTCTCCATAAATCATCTGTATGCTTTTACTTGTGTAGTTCCCTGAAATTGATTCATGCTTCCCTACAACATATAACACATACTTGATCTTAGAAGACTACTGCATGCTCAGCATTAATGGAAAGGGAACTAAAACCAAACTTAGATGCAAGTGAAGCTCCAAATGCATCTGCAAACATAATGAGGGCGCCAAGATTGTGTATTTCAAATCCAGCAACAAACCCACGAGCATAAGCCATCGCTTGCTCTTTCCGAAGCAAAGCTAACCGAGTTCCCAGAAGGCGTTGAAGGTGAACCCTTAACCATTATAAAAGCTGAATAAGTTAAGAACATGAATGTTGTATTCAGTACAATCAGTTAGCATCAGAAAGATTTAATTACTTGGAGCTTTCGTTCTCTGCAGCATCCACCGCTTCTCATGTTCACCTTTATTCTGGAAATAAGCACAAAAACGAAGCTCAGAGTAATCAGTACCACACAAAAAAATTGTTCAGGTGTGATGTTACAGTCACAAGCTTGAACTTAAAGTTTCGACCTTTGAACTCAAAGAATCAGCTGATTTCCTTGTACCACCATTCGCGGTTACATTTCACAAATTTAGATTGTGACAAACCACAGTCAATCAGGGGATCTAGATTGTGACATTACGAAAAATTCCTTATTGATTGATAAACCTTTCACAAATTTAGCTTTCTCCGTTTATAAACTATCTGAACGAGTGAATGGACACACTTCAGTATTTCACTTGGATCGAATACTGTTTTCTTGGGTAGGCTAGTTCATACAGGAAACATGACATTTCAACCATTTTATAATCAACCAAATACTGCAAACAACAGAACACATCTAGCCCTGTATGACATTTCAACCATTTTATAATCAACCAAATACTGCAAACAACAGAACACATCTAGCTCAGAAACCAATACAAAAAGAGAAATTGACAAACCTTCCTCTATTTGCACAGAACTCTCAATCTGAAAAATCTCCTTCTCAATACCGACAAACCTCTCCAAAACAGCAGGAGTGGTAAGAGCATCTCCAGCAGCTTTCTTATTTTTTTGATATTGTCGAATTTAGAGAATATTAAGTATTTTTAGGTCCAACAGCTTTCCCATCTTATTCCCTAAAATGGGGATGAAAAAGAAAAATGAGCATTGCTTCTCTAAATTTGCAGCAAAACTTTCGTTTCCTAAAATATAATTCTTCAGGGCTTTACAAATTTTTTACAAAAATAGAATATTTTATTGTTATAATAAAATATATAATCTTTGGTTATAATTAATTATGATGTATCATATTTTGTTGTTCTAATAAATGTTAAATCTTTAAAATAAAAAATCTATTTGAATTAAAACATAATATTTTTGAAGAATTTTGTTTTCTTATTTTGAAATTTTTTTAAAGAAGGACATGGTCTAACAAACCTCACAAATCTACAACAAAACCAATCATCAATGACAATCACGCTAACGGGTCATCAAAAGTATTGGTAAAAGTCACAAATCAACAACCTTGTAAGTCAAAACAGAGAAAGAGGGTGTGTACCTTAACGCTCCATTTAAGGTCCACAATATCTAAATTTGTGTTTGTGGTGCAGGTGACTGTGGAGTTTGCAATCATGGCCAATTTTGCGAAACCGGAGAATGCTTTGAAGCGAGTCCAAGGTGAGCTTTGGTTGATTCGCTTGAATGTTGTCGTTATGGAGAGTAATAGAATGCATTTGGTTCCGGCTTTGATATTCTTGCTGTACCGACCTTGTGTTAATTTCTTTGATTGTTTAGTTCTTAAACTTTTCATCAGTAATCAAAATTGTTAAGCATCAAATTATCTTTGTTAGTATCTTACCGAAGAGTAATAGAATATTTTGGTTAAGGCTTTGATGTTCTTGCTGAACAGACATGACTTTGGGTTAGAACAGAGATGTTGGGCAGAAGCAACATGCCTTGCAATGGCTTCATGATCTTATTGCCTCGAAGAGATACAGAGCATGGCAGAAGCCACTTGAAAAGATTATGTTCAAGTAAGGGCAGATTTGCCAAGGATGGTCTGATTCAGTACCGAATTATATGTCAACAAGTGAATGTCAGTTCCCTGGAAGAGGTGATCAAGCACTTCATGCATCTTTCGACCGAGAAAGCTGAGCAGGCACGTACTCAGGCTCAGGCATTAGAAGAAGCACTAGATGTTGATGACCTCGAAGCAGATAAGAGGCCTGAAGATCTCATGCTCAGTATTGTCAGTGGTGAGAAAGGAAGAGATAGGTCTGATCATGAAGTTGTTACTCCCTGGTTCAATTTGCAGGCCTCATTTCTGATTACTATTGGTGTTATTTTTGTTTATGGATTTCTTGTGTTGAATTCATACTCCTGTTAACTGGGTTCTTCTCACCCAGACAATTTTGATCTCATTGCTTCATATGCTTTATAATTTGGAATATGTGAAATTCAAGTGATTGGGTTGAATGTTGTCTAGAACCCAGCATGCTTTTACTCTCTTTTTTTTACTACGAGGAATCATGAAATAGTAGTAGGCATACCCAGAATCTGAAAATTGGTTCTGGTATCCTATGTGTGTGGGGAGGCTGATTGTTTTTGGTAGGTTATATTGTGTGTGGTTAACAGGAGCTGTATTACAGCGGTGGGCGGGCGAAGATGCTCAAAGTTATGGTACTCGAGCAGCTCAACCGACAGCGACACTGATGACACAAAGAAGGTTGGCGCTGTAGAAGATATTGAAGATTTTCTTGGTGGTCTGAAAGGTGTGGATCTGCCGGCCCAAGGTGTGGATCCCAAGAGGGGTTGGGGATTTCGCGGCGTGCACAAGGTATTTCACTCAACTGGTGTTATTGTATCCGTGTGTATGTGGAGTTGTGGACACATGTTTGCAAGTAGCTCTGCATCATACTCGTGTAGGTTACTAGGGTACAAGAAACTTGTTCTAGATGTTACTGGACACAACCTTTTGGATACAGAAACAACATGCATCATCAGAGTGGGAGTTTTTCCTCCCATCTGGAGCATTCAAAGCATGTTGTAAAGTTCATGTCTGTCATGTGCTCTATCTGATACTTATGCTGGGGGTGTTGGTTTATGCAGGCAATTATTTGTGGAAGAGTTGGGCAATCTCCAGTGCAGAAGATCTTGAGGAATGGTCGAACTGTAACCATCTTCACTGTTGGGACCGGGGCATGTTTGACCAGAGATCACTGGGAAAGGACTTGCTAAGACTAGCTCAGTGGCACCGCATTGCTGTACATAATGACGCACTTGGGGCTTATGCAGTTAAACAATTTGTAAAAAAGTACGTGTCATTTTCTTTGTTCTAAGACATATGGAACTCTGTATATTGTTTCTCTGATGGTTGGAAGCTTACTGCAGTTCATCAGTTTATGTTGAGGGTGACATCGAGACTAGAGTTTACAATGATAGCATCAATGGTGAAGTTAAGAATATTCCAGAGATCTGCATTTGTCACAATGGTATAAAAAATAGAAGCGCGGTTCTTTTCTACCCTCATTAAGTGTTTTTTTGGTGAATCCCATCTTATCATTCTGCTGTATTTGGATAGAGTTATGCACTTATGCTTCTGGCATGCACTTTTGCTTTTCGATAGTATGTTGCAAACTTGCAATACATGTTTATGGAGGAATGTATCTAAAGTTCATAGGTCTGAAGTTTGGGTAATGGACTAATGGTTGAATAAACATGGGCAAAAACTTGTGATTATGACATGGAAACTAAAGGTTTGAATAATCTTGTGATTGTGACATGGAAACTTGTGATTATTCAAACTTGTGGTTGAATAAAGTTCATAGGGCCTGAAGTTAGGATAATGGTCTGAAGAAAGGCCTACCCATTACTCCAATCCTGCTCAAAAAGGAGAAAAGAAAAATGGAAATCCTTAGTGTGATTTACTCTGCAGGGAAGATCCGTCTTATAAAGAGTGGAGAAAGTATCAGCAGTATGTCCTTCGATGATCTGCGTAAGTCCCTTTTACTTCTCTTTCTGCTTCCCCCTCATGTTAGACTTCAATGTGTTTGAGTTTTATCGTTTCACCTTTCTGACATTGCTATCGGTCTATGTGATCGTCTGTTACTTGCAGGATAAGACGTAGTGTTAATTGGCACGTTGGGGGAACCTCAGCCCCGGAATGGGAACACATCTCAAGCTACTTCTGTAGGAAGCATGGATATGTGTTTCCAAGTTGGGTGTGACCTGACAAAGGAAAATGGTCAAGTTAATTTGTCGAGATAATCCCTTAGTGATGGTACAATTTGCAAATTTGTTTTTTTGGGAGTAGGATCAAGACACTAAAGGATGGAGTGATGGTACAATTTGGCTTGATCCCTTCATTTGCAATATGTCACAATCTGCAGTAACTGTTTTACTGTACTGTACATAGTGTATTACACAGGCTTTTACATGTGCACCAAAGATCATTGGTGTTCTGCAGTACTGAACATATTTTCTTCCCTTGAGCAAGAATACAAAAAAGGGAGTGAAATACACCCTCATTTTACAATCTGCAATTTTTTTTGTTTTGTTTTGGAATTCTTATATAGAAAGACAAAATTCAAGTTATTTTATTTGGTATATAAAAGTTTAGGTAAGAGGGATATTTCCCTACACTACCAGGGTCAGGACAAACCTTACGATCTAGGCCCGTAGATTTTAGGGTTTTTGATTGGGGAATGAATTTCACTCATGTTTAAAGAGAGGTGACACCTTTCTTCAAGGCCCGGAGGCATGTTCTTAGTAGACCACACCCTCACTCAACGGCTCATCAAGAGACAGGCTTAAGGACATTTTACAAATTACCCACCAATGAGGGATTGTTGGTAACGGAGATCGAATCTGTATAGATTTACACTTTAAGTCCGTCGTGTACCAACTGAACCAACCCGGTTACCACAAAATTCAAGTTCTTAGAAAGAGGAGGATTCTAAAATTGGAAGCTTAAATAACTAAATATCACTCTCCATATAAAATAGATAAAAGATATGATGGGTGCAATGGTATTAAATTACAATTCTAACACTACAAGCACTACAACCTGTCCTTGCTTTAGTCCCTTCCAGAATGTATGTTTCTAGAAGCCACTTCAGGAACACTATGGGAAATGGGAGTAATGCGCCAGTCATCTTAACCCAATAGCCACTACAATCCCAATATGATAAAGACTTCAGTTTTCTTTTTTCATATTGCTCATCATCTTTGTTATTCCTCTGATCCTCTCTTGTTTGTTGGTGGAGGGAAAGGTCTGTGGAGCAATACAATACATTATATTCATGTACATTATATTCACACACACAAACGTGTTGCTTATCTGCTATGTTTCATTGAATGAGACACAAAAATGAAATAACCAGCTTTGTAGTAGCTAATTAGCTTCACCATTCATGGGTGCCACTAGAATATATCAGGGTGATCAGGATTGTATATTCAGTGGTAGATCTTAATCTCCTTAATGAAAATACATATACTCATTATACTGAAAGTCTGAAGCCCTGCATCAATGGTTGTCAATGGTGACAGGATATTATACTAATATGTCTGCATACCACTGATGTGTTCTGTTTACTTTCTGAGTTTCTGATATAGGGAGAATATCAACATAGGTGCTTGCCCCAATCTAGATACACTGCGATAATACCTACATATCCCATAAATATTGATGCATGATTGCTGTATTATATGTAACACTCATCACTGAGTGACACAAGTCCCAATGAAATAGCTAGATTTGAAGTAGCTAATTAGATTCACTATTCATGATACTGCCATTGATATTAACAGTTACGCTCAGGTGTGGGATAGCCGTGCGGAACGAAACGGGATGAAACGGTGACAGCCGTTCGATCTTTAATAAATTGATCAAACGGACTCAAACTGACAGAATAAATTCATTAAAGATCGGACGGTTGTCGCCGTTTCATCCGGCACGGCTATCCCATTCCCTGAGCAATCCTGTTGATATTAAATCCTTAGGATATTAGGATTTGTATAGTTGTTTGTTAACTCAGTGAAATTCTGCACAATGACATCTGGTGCCACAGCTGCCTTGATGGTTAGTTTACAGCACATAACCAGCATTATAAGTATTAGGTTTTGCATAAATAGAGACTAAACTCTCATCATTCTTGCCAAGTCCGTTTCTGTAAAGTTATACTCTACTGTCTTTAAGTTCTGATCTAGCTACCTTTAACAATGACAACTAGTACTAGAACTAGAGTACTCGAAATAGTTTCGATGCTATTTGTGGTGATCATGTTCACCAAAATTGGGGATGTATCAGCTGATGCTGGTGCTTGCCCGAAATGTGGAAGCCTAGAAGTTCCATACCCTTTTAGCACTGATGCCAGTTGTGGAGACCCTAGATACAAAATCTACTGCAACAATGGCAATGAACTTCAGTTCATGTCAGCTGCAGGGTTTAAGTACAAGATCCTAAGCATCGACTCGAGTGCCAACAAGCTCATTATACTCCCACCTGATCTGTTACCAGCGAATGACAACACTCCTACATGTTATTCTTCAGATTTCTCATCACAAGGCTTAACACTCGATGAGCAATTACCCTTCAACATTTCTACTCGTAACACTGTGATGCTGCTCAATTGCTCGGACAATCTACTTCGCTCGCCTCTAAATTGTTCCTCAAGCAGCTTTTGCAGGCAGTTTGAGGATAAGATAGAGGCATGCAGAGGTACCCTTTGCTGCCATTTCTTGAAGGATTCCCGCATGACTTCATATATGATAAGGATCAGGCTTGAAGGCTGCACTGCTTATACTTCCGTCGTCGATATTCAACCTCATGATCCTGTTGATCACTGGAACTATGGCATTGAGCTTCAGTGGTTGCCTCCTATGTAACTGATTGACCGTGTTCAGTCCTTCAGGGCATTCTTTTTTAACATGTATGCATCTATGCATGCATTTCCTGGCAAGTTGCCACTTTATGTTCTACTGCTATGCTATAATGTTATGTTTCTCTTTGTCTTCAGTTGTGGTTCTGACATATAAAGTCCATGTATTATGAAAATTTCATAAACTTAGAAGATAACATATCAGCCAATCCTTTTTTAGAGAAATCATTAGAATTTCATTGAAAAAAATTTCGGTCAGAAGACGCTTACATCAAATTGTTGTCTTAAAACTCTGGCTCAAGTCCTTACAGGTAGCCTTTATTACTGCAACTGAACACAAAATAAAGCCTACCACGTATGATATCAAATTGTCCTACCTAATCCCCTTAGTTGCCTAAGGGCTGCAATTAGTGTGCAGCTAAATAAGAACATATCAATCAATCCTGTTCAGCATTCATTTTGCTTTTATTTTAGGGTCTCACTATGAGAAACTGAGAAAGCCTGCAACATTCCGTGGATACTCCTGATTTTACAGATGTGCCAAATGATTTTTTGAAAGGATGTAACTGATAAGAGAATCGAAATTTTTGCGCTATAAGACACTCAAATTTACATATTAGAAAGAAATAAAAACACCTCATATATAAAGAATGAATGGAGTTTGACATTCGCATTAAATGGAAGATGTAGTAAGCAAACACTTGTTAGCAAACCTTTTCATATCAATTATATTTCCATCGTTCAAACAAAATAAATAGAAGCAGCACCAAGGAGTTGGATGCTTTTATAAGCTATTTTCCAACTAAATACAGGGAACTGCCGCAACAAACCGTATCCATCATGCAAACTTCAACTTGCTTGCAAATTAAAAGCTGTTAAGGATCAAACTATCTTAAACACATCTGTTAGACAACACTTCTGCTATCAGTCAGTCAGTCCAACAGTTGAGCACAAACCAGAATCAACACTGTTGACTAGTCCAAATACCTACTTACTCTGCAAATCTCAACTTCATTTCTTACACACATCTATAAGAGTCACCACCTGAAAAACAAAAAACCAAGCATGCTCACACCGCCAGAGAAAAAATACGACAAAATATGTATCAGATATATTACTACAAGGCCACTGTGGGTGTGCTCATTCTCTTTCCTTCCATGGCGTCTTTCTTTCTCCGACAGACTGCACAGAGGAAGGGGCCTTCCCATGGCTTTGATGATGGTGAGAAGAAAGGTCCAGAATTTACTGATAAACCTTCTGATTGGGGTTGATCCACTTGGCAAACTGCACACCGGAAGATCCCAGAATTTGCATCCAAAGGAATATCCTTACCCAACCTGTAAATCAGCCAAGAAAAGATATAAATTAGAGGCTGTACCTCAGGATGGCAATATTTAGGAAACAGTCATGTTGCCATTTCAGACAAAGAACTCATAAATCATACAGAAATACTTCCAAATACCTTTCGGCGAGCATTGCAGAACCTTCTTCAAACAGTTCTTCCACAACTCCCACTGCTGAAAGCTTATTTGTTTTGCTCCCATTCTGACTTTTCTTCCCAAAAATAAGTGAAGTGAGCATGTTTTGTTTCTTCCTTGGAGTTGGAGGCAAGACAGGACGTTCCAATGGGATTATGTCAACAACTAGGCAGGTAGTATCATCTTTCAGACCCCTTGACCTCAGAGCCTCCTAAAGCAAAATAAAGAATATTGGGATTAGATCAGTAACATCATACTTTTATTCTGGGTCAGTACACAATCATCTCAGGCATTACCTTAACAACCAGCTTTGCAGCAATCTCTGCAGGCAATCCTCGGCAAGACTTGGCAGCCATTTCAGATGACAGAGCATCCCAGATGCCATCAGAAGCTATTATAAGTCTTCCCCCAGCAGCAATTGAAAGCTACATAACCACCAAAAGAAGTTATTGAATTAGAGTTTTCAACGAAAAGCAAGTTGATGGAACCTTTGCCAATAGTACAAAATGAACTCACCTTTACTTGCTTGACATGTGGTACTGGAACAATATATTCACCCACATCTGTGTCACCAATTGACCTAGAAAGGCATAACCCACCAGGCCAGCAGCGAAGGGGGCCGACCTGTGAACCATCATATACATTAGAAAATTACATCCTTGGACAAATAATCTACTAGTGAATTGTTTTTCAGTTTAAAAGGTTACAAGGATGAACAAAATAAACTCTGCAATACCTCACTACCCCCAAATACATTGAGCCTTCCTACTTCACCCCCACTAGCTCTAACACGCTCCCTCTCTTCTTCATTTTCTTCCAGCCGGTGATCAACAGTCAATAGTGAAACCACACCTCCCTGGGTGTCTAGTATGCATCTAGAATCCCCAACAGATGCAACTGTCACAGTCCAACCATCAATCACAACAAATGTCACAGTTGTACCAGATGTTTCCCCTGTAAGGATATTAAAATCATAAAGGTAAGAACAACAAAAGCTATTACACACACGATTTAAAAGAAAAAATAATACATCGTAATAAGAAAAGAAAAGAAAAGAAAAGAGACAAAAAAATTACATGCCTTTCTGCTGAAATTCTATATCAGTTTTCACAAAACCAGCAACCAATGCCCGAGGCAGGGCTTGAAGCCATTCGTCCCTAGAGATACCTCGAGGAATTGCACTCAAAACATTATCTAGCAAAGTCTCCTTTGCATAAATAGCAGCCGATATACCATTATGCCCATCAAATATCTGCCAATTAATAATTTCAAATTGGTATCAGAAAGAATGTTCATGCTACTCTTTGGTACAAAAGAAAGAATAGTTACTGAACTATTTCAGAATTTTTGAAACCTGAAGAAATATAGGATTCCACTTAACCTAACAAATATAACTGCATAGGACTCCAATTCACCCTCAACTAATTTAATTTTAATTGTCTTTTCCCTCAGCTTCAGTCCATAAGAGAACAATTTTCCTCTCAGAAAACAAAAGGATGGAATATGGAAAAAGAATCTACTTTACCGCAAAAACTGAAAATGAGGTTGAAGGATTCGCATGAATTCTATGGCAATCTGGTTTTATCAGAAAATAATCCTCTCCTTTCTTTGCCAAAGCAGCCTGCCCATACTTCAAAAAGGGTTCCTCAACCTTCTCGCTCCTAATCTCACGCCCAAGCAAAGTTGCAAGTGGAACAAGAGGAGCTTCCATCCTTGCTAGTTCAGTCTGACTCATTTTAGTCCTTGTGACATTTTCAAGAGACAAGTGCTGAAACCTATTTTACCCAAACAATCAAACAAAATCTTGTCACAACTTCACTCCCTACAATGTTCATCTAAATATACTAACCACTCCATACACTAACTAACAAATTTATAACTTTTCCACATCAATAGCATAATGACAGTCAAATATACATAACGTACCACATAAAACAAACATGGACAAAGATCAATGTAAGTTAAGCATACACTGAACATATCAAGCACACTAGAAAACCAATCCCTGAAAATTCATCTACACAATTTACAATCACCGGAACCGACAGTCCCTCACTGCTTCCTGAACACACAAGTGGGTAAACTGGAAACTATATTGACCCGAAAACAATTCTGAAAACATAAAAAACAAAACCAATTGAATGCACAGCTATTTATGCTTCTCTCTAGTAGAAATGTTGATACATTTCATGTTCATACCACATCCCACCAAAACCAACTCCCCACCAAATCAAACCCAGTAATGCCAAACTGACACCAAGTAATGCAATTTACGCCAATCCCCACATAGTGATGTAACGTTCCCATCTTTAATAAACAGAAACTTGACAAACAGGTGAAACCCTTAGCTCCTATAGATACTTCAATCCAATAAAAACGACCCAGAAAAGCAACCAAGTTAAACCAAGCACCAATTGAGCCAAATCCGAGCTACAAAAAACGATTCAAACTTGTAAAAGCTGTGAAATTGAAGTCAAAATTGGAGATATTCATGTACCTTTAGAGCACCCAGCTGAAAGATCCAACCTTTAGTAGAATCAACTCCATCTACAAATCCTTCATGGCAAATTTGCAATTGAGCTAAACCCTAAGAGAGAGTGAGAGTCACAAGACTCAGTGATCTGATTGGAAGAGAAATCTAGAGCAAACACACCAAAGCTGTCTTGTAAAATGACTCTTATGTCCTGTCTTCAAGAATGCAGATGTAAAAGACGTAACTACCCTTTCCTTCTAACAAACAAAACAAAAATTTACTCTCATTTGTCAAACACATACCACTTGCTCTTTCAATCCGAATATCTTTCTCCCTACAATTCATGTAGGGAAGATGACAGCGTCAAATATCGTTCTCCCTACGATTCTTGCTATCTCCTTTTCTGATTCCTGACTCAATTCAAAACTATTCTTTTTTGGTTTTTGATAATTCGAAAACTATGCTTTCTCTTTTATATTTTATAAAGAGTTGACAAAAAGATTATAACAGTAAAAAACGCATTCATTATCTATTAATGAAGTTATAAGTTCGAATCATCATAAGATACGAAACGTATTGAAGGGTCTTTCCTTACACAACTTGAATCCATGTCACAATGTAAATGACCTTTTCTTTTAGCATCCATCACAAACTCTTCACATTATATCATCTATTATCTATGATTCCTGACTTCAAATTGTCCTATATTAAATTAGAGTATGTATGTGAGATAACTTGAAGAATCAAAAGATCCGCCAATGAACATGGTCCATGTGTACGTACCCCATGCAAATGGTGAATTTGGTATGGTAGCCACGAAAAAGAAAAAAAAGGAAGGAGGCAAAAAATGCTTGGAGATTAGAACACGGTGAACTTGCTCACCCATTGGAAGCTTCAATTGCAAAATGGAGTTAGGGGGGAGGGGGATAAACATGGTTATAATCTTGCAAAAAAATGCTCTGATTTAGACGTGCATCACTGAAGGTAGCTAAAGATCATTAATGTAATTGATTCAATAATGTATTATTTTGATTTCACAAACAGGTGTTTCGGATCGGAAGATGGATTTGTTCTATCTCGGATCGGAAGGTGACGCCCGATCCGAAGTCGCTTGACGGCCTCGTCAGAGCTTTTGGATCCAATCTTGGCTAGGCAAGTCTGGGGAGGGATGGAATCGGTTTTCGGTGAGGTGAGGGAGCGTCATGATCGTGGCTGCCGGCGGTGGGAAGGTACAGGTTGTGTTTTTGGCTTGGATGGCCCTTCACCCATGTTATTTTGATAATTTAGTTATTTTAATGTTAGTTATTTACTGCTTTATGTCAACAAATTATGGCTGTATGCCGCGGTTAATAACATGTCGGGTTTTGGTAGGAAGCAATGGGCTTGGTTTCGGACTATTACATCTTGCGTCTTATATCTTCTAGGTAGGAGGGGTCTTTTTGTTTAATCAAATGGTGGCAACTTTCTAATAGTAGAAATAAACTAAGTGTTGTCGGGTCTGTTCTCCAACGATAACATAGATATGTAATTGTGTTACATGTCAACTGTTTTTTAATTATATCACCGTTATCTTAAAACAAATAGTCATCATTGAAGTAGTACTCTTTGCTAGTAGGTGTTTGTTTGATTACGTGTACTTACATTCTCAATATTATTTTGAGAACTTTTTGATAGCATGTGTTTGTTTGATTACATGTAATTTGTAGACATTCCCGATATTATTTCGAGACTTCACTGTAAATTAAGGGTTCAAACTTTATGTCCTTGTATTAATTCGATAGTTTCATTAATAAAGGGTTTGTTGGCGTTAGTTTCCTGTTTTCTTGTTTCCTAAGTTTCCTTTCAACAGGTTTGTTAATAAAGCCCTATTCTTCAGGGATTTGCAGATAGGGTTTAGACTTCTTCTTTTAATTAGCCACCACGTTGTAGGCCGTGAAAAACGTGGTTCTTGTTACTGATTTGTTTTCCTCGTATTGTAAGGCTATAAAGCCAACAGCTTGTTTTTGAATTCAATAATATATTCTCTCAGCAAATTGGTGTAGTGTGGTATTATTTCTGTACTAAACAATTGGTATCAGAGCCCATCACAGGGGCCTGATTTGTGAGTGTGTGTGTGTGAGAGAAACAGTGAGTGAGTGAAGTAGAATGGCGGAGAGCAGTAGTAGTGGTTTTGTGCAGCCGGTCATCCCCAGATTTGACGGTCACTATGACCACTGGGCGATGTTGATGGAGAATTTTCTCCGCTCCAAAGAATACTGGGGTCTCATTGAGAATAGGATCTTATCGGTGGCAGCAGGAACAGAGCCGACAGAGGCACAACGCAAATTGATCGAGGAGCAGAGGTTAAAGGATTTAAAGGTAAAAAATTACCTTTTCCAAGCAATTGAGAGAGATATCTTGGAAACAATCCTCAACAGGGACACAACCAAACATATCTGGGATTCAATGAAGCAAAAATTCCAGGGCTCAACTAGGGTTAAGAGGGCACAACTGCAAGCTTTGCGTAGAGATTTTGAGACTCTCCACATGAAGGAAGGAGAGACAGTGAATGCCTATTTCTCGCGTACTCTAACCATAGCCAATAAAATGAAGGCTCATGGTGAAAGTATGCGTGAAAATGTTATTACTGAGAAGATCTTGAGATCAATGGTTTCAAAATTTGATTATGTGGTATGCTCAATTGAGAAATCCAATAACCTGGAGACGATGACTATTGATGAGCTACAGAGTAGCCTTCTCGTTCATGAACAGAGGATGAGAGGTCATGGAGAAGAAGAGCAGGCCCTAAAGATCACCTATGAAGATAAAGCAGGTAGAGGAAGAGGTAGAGGTGTATTCAGAGGAGGTCGAGGTAGAGGAAGGGGAAGACAACCCTTCAACAAGACTGTTATCGAGTGTTTCAAGTGTCACAAGTTAGGACACTATCAGTATGAGTGCCCTAACTGGGAGAAAAAGGTCAACTATACTGAGTTAGATGAAGAAGAAGAGCTATTGTTAATGTCCTATGTTGAGCTCCATCAGGCTAAGAGGGAAGAAGTGTGGTTCCTTGACTCCGGTTGCAGGAATCATATGAGTGGGAGCAGGGAGTGGTTCTCGGAGTTGGATGAAGGTTTCCGGCAGACTGTAAAGCTCGGCAATGACACCAGAATGGCTGTTGTGGGAAAAGGCAACATTCGTCTGCAAATAAATGGACTTACTCAGGTAATATCAGATGTTTACTACATTCCTGAGCTTAAGAACAATTTGTTGAGCGTAGGACAGCTTCAAGAAAAGGGCCTAGCTATTTTAATTCAACATGGACCATGTAAAGTATATCATCCTAGGAAATGATTAATTATGCAGACAGATATGAGTAGAAATAGAATGTTTTTCTTGTTGGCTGCCATGGTACCAAAAGCTTCTACATGTTTTCAAACGGTGTCAGAGAATGAGTCTCATCTTTGGCACTGTCGATTTGGCCACGTGAGCTACAAGGGACTGAGGATGCTTTCTTATAAGAAGATGGTAAATGGCCTGCCTTCACTCAAGACTCCGAAGAAGCTATGCACAGATTGCTTGATTGGCAAGCAGCACCGAGATTCCATGCCCAAGAAAAGTCTATGGAGGGTAGTACACAAGCTCCAGCTCGTGCACGCAGATATATGTGGACCTATCACACCAGCATCAAACAGTAATAAGAGGTACATCTTAAGTTTTATCGATGATTTCACTCGTAAAACTTGGATTTACTTCTTGCATGAGAAATCGGAGGCCTTTGCTATGTTTAGAAATTATAAAGCTCGTGTTGAAAAAGAAGTTGGTGCATATATTACTTGTTTGAGGACAGATAGGGGTGGTGAGTTCACCTCAAATGAGTTTGGAGATTTTTGCAAGGCTCATGGCATAAGCAGACAGTTGACCGCAACATATACACCTCAGCAAAACGGAGTTGCTGAGAGGAAGAACAGAATGATAATGAATATGGTGAGCTCTATGTTGACCGAGAAGCAGGTTCCTAAGATGTTTTGGCCAGAAGCTGTGAAATGGAGCGTGCATATCCTCAATAGATGTCCAACTGTGGCTGTGCAAAACATTACTCCATAAGAGGCTTGAAGCGGTGTGAAACCAACAGTAGAATATTTTCGAGTGTTCGGGTGTCTGGCTCATGCACATGTTCCAGACCAAAAAAGAAGCAAGTTGGATGATAAGAGCAAAAAGTGTGTTTTGTTGGGAGTAAGTGACGAGTCAAAGGCCTACAGATTGTATGATCCGGCTTCTAAGAAGATATTGGTCAGCAAAGATGTGGTATTTGAAGAGCAAGAAGGTTGGGATTGGGGCAGAAGCAAAGAAGAGTACAGGCTGGATATTTTAGAATGGGGAGATGAAGAAAATGGGAGTGATACCGAAGAGGAAGCAGAGAATGATGAAGAGGAAAATCGTGGTGCTGATACAAGAAGCTCAAGTGTCAACTCAAGTGAAACCGGGTCACCTCCTAATGAGCCACATGAGAATGTTCCAGCAACTCCAGTTGAAGAGAGGGTTAGAAGAACTCCGGTTTGGATGGCTGATTACGAGTCTGGAGAAGGTTTGTCTGATGAAGAAGGTTTGAATGTAATGATAATGGTGACCGAGAATGATCCACTTACATTTGAGGAAGCTGTCAAGAGCAAGAAATGGAGGGATGCAATGATGGCAGAAATTGAATCTATAGAGAAGAACAAGACATGAGAGTTGACTGAGTTGCCAAATGGAGTAAAGCCAATTGGGGTTAAGTGGGTTTTCAAGACCAAACTTAACGAGAATGGAGAGATAGACAAGTTCAAAGCAAGGTTAGTGGTGAAAGGATATGCACAACAATACGGAGTCGATTACACTGAAGTATTTGCTCCAGTGGCAAGACTTGATACGATTCGTTTGATACTTGCTATGGCAGCTCAGTATGGTTGGGATGTTTTTCAGTTAGACGTGAAGAGCACATTTCTTCACGGTGAGCTTAATGAGGAGGTATTTGTACAGCAACCTATTGGTTTTGTAAAGAAAGGTGAAGAGGGCAGAGTTTACAAGTTAAGAAAGGCTCTGTATGGCCTTAAGCAAGCGCCGAGAGCATGGTTCAGCAAGATAGAGGCTTACTTTGTTCGAGAAGGCTTTGAAAGGTGTTCTTGTGAACACACACTATTTACAAAGTCAAAGGAAGGAGGTAAAATTTTAATAGTGAGCCTTTATGTTGATGATTTGATATATACTGGGAATGATAGGAGCATGTGTGATGAGTTTAAAAGTTCAATGATGTTGGATTTTGATATGTCCGATTTGGGGAGAATGAGATACTTCCTCAGGATTGAGGTTGTGCAGAGCTCAAGTGGAATTTTCATATGTCAAAAAAGATATGCTCGTGAAGTTCTAGCAAGGTTTGGCATGGAAAACAGTAATGCAGTGAAAAACCCCATTGTTCCAGGCTCGAAATTGACAAAAGATGAGGCAGGGGTCAAAGTTGATTCAACCATGTTCAAACAAGTAGTTGGCAGCCTCATGTATTTGACTGCTACTCGGCTCGACCTGATGTATGGAGTAAGCCTGATCAATAGGTTTATGTCATGTCCAACAATATCTCATTGGCTTGCAGCAAAGCGAATATTGAGGTATGTGAGAGGGACAACGGAGCTGGGTATTCTCTATAAGAAAGGAGGAAGAACAGATCTTGTGGCATATACTGATAGTGACTTTGCCGGGGACTTGGATGACGGAGAAGCACCTCTGGTTTCGTGTTCTCGCTTGGTTTTGGAGCAGTTTCGTGGTCCTCTAAGAAGCAGTCTGTAGTAACATTATCCACCACCGAGGCTGAGTACATAGCAGCTGCATTTTGTGCATGTCAGTGCGTTTGGCTTAGAAGAGTGTTAGAAAAGCTTGGTCTTAAGGAAGAGAAGAGCACTGTGATTCAATGTGACAACAGCTCTACCATTCAATTGTCCAAGAACCCGGTCTTCCATGGCAGATGCAAACATATCGACGTGAGGTTCCATTTCTTAAGGGACTTGGTGAAAGATGGAGTTGCATGTTAAATTAAGCTACTGTAATTCGCAGATTCAAGTTACAGACATAATGACAAAGCCACTCAAATTGGAGCAGTTATTAAGACTTCGGAGCATGCTGGGAATGATTGAAGCTTCAGAAGTAAACTAAATGCTGGTGCATCTAGTTTAAGGGAGGGAATGTTGGCATTAGTTTGTTAGTTTCCTGTTTTCTTGTTTCCTAAGTTTCCGTTCAACAGGTTTGTTAATAAAGCCCTATTCTTCAGGGATTTGCAGATAGGGTTTAGACTTCTTCTTTTAATTACCCACCACGTTGTAGGCCGTGAAAAACGTGGTTCTTGTTACTGATTTGTTTTCCTCGTATTGTAAGGCTATAAAACCAATAGCTTGTTTTTGAATTCAATAATATATTCTCTCAGCAACTTGTTTTTGAATTCAATAATATATTCTCTCAGCAAATTGGTGTAATGTGGTATTATTTATGTATTAAACAGGGTTGATGGCCGCACCAGCCTTTTATTTAAAAAAAATAAAAATAATCTCAACTTATATAATACCACAACAAGCCATAATAAGCTGGTAAACCTGGTCAAGTTTTGTTGTTTTAGTTTACGTTCACTGCAGCAGAAACTCAGAACTAAAATGATTGTCATTTCAAATATACATATCTTGAAACATCTCTCTCCTGTAGACACAAATACACAAAATTGATTCCAACTTGCAAATTTTTACACCATATATGATCATCACTTTGCACTCTTATACCTTCGCTTGCCTTCAGCAGAAACAGATTGCCTCTTAGGCAAAGCTTGACCAACACCATTGGGCGGTTTTCGTGAAGGTGAAGGAATCAATGATGGAATGAAACTCCTGCTAACAATAATAAGATACGTAATATATTGTATTAGAACACATTAAGGGAAGAGTAATATATTCAATGATCTCAATAAACTACAGATAATGCAGCTTAAAGATAAATGTAACTATGAGCTGATCGGAATCAGTGTTCACCTAGTTTCGGGGCTCCTTATTGACCCCCTGGAGTTGGTTTTCTTTGTAATGTCTGTAGCTTTGGTAGGAACATTTAATTGCCAAAGCATGTCTGGCTCTGAAGAATCGCTTGTTGTAGCATCAAGCTGATCATCAGACTCATTAAAATCTTGGTTCTCCTCTTTATTTGTTGTCGAACATATGATGGAAGGGTGTGGGAGGCGACTCTCACCAAACATCTCTGGTAACTGTCTATTGTCCACATGATCCCAGCATGATCTAAATGGACTGTGTTCTCTACTTTTACCCTCAAGCTTGTTCATCATCACCTTATCAACCCAGTCACCAGGAATTGATGAAAATAACTCCTTATCAGAAGAATCTCCGGTACTTTTCCCTCTTGGATGCAAAGGTGATGAGCCAGTACACTTCATTCTAAATCTCTCTGGGCTTAGGGAGAGCGAATGTTTCAAGTGTTTTTCCTCACCTTCTTTTCGTGCCAAGGCTGTCTTTAGAGTAGCAACCTGATATAAAAAGAATAAACATCAAAATGGAGTTTGATATATTGCACGCACATTTCCATGGTTATAACCATAGAAGCCAAAGACAACCTGTTCTTTAAGGTCTTTAACGTTTGCACCATCTTTGTTGACTCGAGCAGCACCAAGTTCAACTGTGGAAACCCGTTCTGCAAATTTGAGGGTACTCAATGTCTCTCCAAGAGCTTCATATTCAGGGCTAATGTGAACAAACATGAGTGTCTTTGCTTGCCCTCCTGATATCACAAGGACCAATCAAATTACGAAGGAGACAATCATAAATGATAGTTTTTCCTTGTAAGCTCAAAGCTCAATCTTACCAAGCGCGTCTTGGAGTAGTTGTGTTAGTTTACTATTTCTATATGGAACATGTGAATTCTTTTGAGCAAGAGAGGCAATGACATCTCCTAAAGCTGATAGAGATTTGTTAATATGTTGTGCCTCCTTTAATCTATCACCAGTCACCTCTGATTTATCCACTCTTTCACTTCCTGCTAAATCAACTAGATGCATACAACCACGGAGAATAGTTCCAGAGGTCAGGTCCCTTCCGTGAACATGAACTGTCAGGCAACTGTTCATCATAACAGAAGAGAGTTAATGTCTCCAAATTTTATATAAATGTAGTAACATTACTTGTATTGCTGTTTATCATACCTATGGGATCGACTGCTCCGGTCATTCATTGCTGTAGAACTCACTGCACGATTCTTATGTCCAAGGTTCATCAAATATATAACATCAGATGTTGACGATACAGGTACAAGATTCGCTTCAGGTACATTAATGCCGTTTTGAGAACTATTTCGAATTTCTAGTGTATGTTGGAGTTAAGGTCACAGATGAATATGATAATGAGCATTTAAGGATTTAATGAGCATCACAATCTAGAAACTAAAGTAGGGTCAGGACACATAAAGGATATCTTTGGTTAGAGCCCTCTACTGCAAGGAGATCTCTAACTTGCTCATTGTAAATTTCAAGCATCTGAACAGAAATTCCATAGTGAATGGTATCCTTTCGCAGTTCTGATAGATGGAACAGATCACTCAAGGCTCTGTAATTTACACCACAGCTTTCCTCCGTAATCTCACTTGGTCCTGTCTATATTGGTGAACAAAAAAATTTAAAGTTTAGCCTACAGTATTTCAGAACCCCCAAAGCATATTATATGATGAAATATCATCTAAAGTATAATTCCACATATACGTATACCATAGTATAAGTTTTTCCTGATCCCGTTTGTCCATAAGCAAATATGCAGACATTGTAACCATCAAGAACAGACCGAATGAGAGGCTGTGTATCTGAAAATACCTCCTCTGCGTATGAATACAATGACGGTGAATAGGCTGACAAGTATGATAAACCTACTTTGAGACCAGCTAGCTAGCTTACCTTGTGTTGAGAATGGGCCAAATACTTTGTTGAAACTGAAAGTTTTCCGCGCCTCTTTGCCATATTTTGAAGGAGTGACAATTGAAATCTTTCCATCATCTATGTGATCAAAAGTATTGGAACCATTTGTTTGCCCAGGCGATGGAGGACGCACTCGGCAGTATACCCTTATATTGCCTAATCAACCAAAACAAATGACCATTAAATTTGTAAAAAAGTATAGATTAATTTTACATGGGAAGACCAGTTACTTACCTTTCAGATCCTGCACCAGATTGTATAACTTGCGATTTTCTTCAAGAACTTTCTGGTATCCTGATGCTGCATGAGCCAAACCATGCAGGTGCGTACCTACATTGCGAAACTAATTATGGTCCTGGTTAAGAATTTGGAAACAAATTAATAATAAAAATACCAATTTTAGTTCAAATATAGTACCTAGGTTTTTGAACTCCTCCTGGCACTTCATCTGTAGAAACTTCATTCCTGCTTTTGTATCATATAGAGTATGTTTCAATTCCTACAGGATATCAGCACCAATATCATCAGTACTTCTTTAGGACAGATTATATTGGAGTAGCTATTATGAATCTATGATACAACTGCAGTTTACCTGAATATTTTTCTTTTGTTGTTCAACCAACATTTTATGTTTCACAAACTGGCCATTTGATCCCTCTTGATGGTCATATGCTTGATTGCAACAGTTATCCTTCTTTATTTGAGTCACAGCTCTCTCTTCATTCTAAATGGTCCATCAGTAGAAGAAAATGTCACCAATTGCAAAGTCATCAAGATTACACAAAATGCTACCTCGTTTACTCCAGTATTTTTCATTTTTCGCAACATCTATGGTGAATGAGAATCTAAAGACACGCAGACCAGCAGACATACCTTCATATCAGCAGAACCAGATTCTGAAAGAGATAGAGAATCAGAGTCAGGGCCAGGGCTATCTTTGGAAGGTGCTTTTACCTGCCATTATCAAGCAGACATAAATCATCCATGGAAAGCTTGACAGTAAGTAATAGTGAAACTGCACATATAGTTCATCTTCCTGAAGACGGTGGGACAAAACAGTATAAGTTCATAAGCTAGTCGGGAAACAGGATCTAGTTATAACCAGAGTATAACTTAATCGTCTAATATATATCATGTACACTAAGGAAGCAATGAAATATCAAAAGAGAAAAATGGCACATGAAAATAAAAGGCATCATTCGTGGAAAGACAGCTGCTTACTAGTTCAGTTTGGCTTGCTAGGCGATGCTGAAATTCCTCCATTACTTTACTCAGCATGGAATCCACAATCTATTGAAAGTAGGTAAAAGGATATGGTTTTTCTCAGTAAAACAGAACGCTCATGCTATATAGGAAATGTAGAAATATAATGAGCAACAATGTTATCCTTAGAATAGTACATCTTGTAATCCAGTGACCGATAATATAGTGGAAGGGTATGCTGTTTTTCTAAATAACAGGAAGCAACTAGGTCAATTAATGGCCTTGAATATCTCCATAGTTACTTTCATGGCAAAAATTGGGTTTAATCTTCGTTGACTCCCATCCACATCAGTAGAATTTATTAAGATACTTACAAATGGAATTTCTTCCTGCTTTTTGTCCAAAAGAGCTTCACGTACCAGCATGTGCAAGGTTTGAGAAGAACTCTGAATATTGAAAGACAAAACAATTAATCTCTAAATGAATGTAAAAGATAATTTAAGAAACAGAGAAGTTTCACTAACTGCTTCATTGATATCTTCACTGGAGAAACTATCTTGCGACTTTTCGCCCCATGATGAGGTCCTTGTAAAGGAACTCATGAATGGTTCAGAATTTTTCCGCAGAAAGGGCTTCCCACTGATAGGTGGTTTCAAGTTTCCAACAAATTTCCA
This sequence comes from Comarum palustre, assembly GCA_951800085.1. Taxonomy (NCBI): domain Eukaryota; kingdom Viridiplantae; phylum Streptophyta; class Magnoliopsida; order Rosales; family Rosaceae; genus Comarum; species Comarum palustre. Next base: position 29,019,422 of record OX637574.1, on the reverse strand, counting down.
TGATCCACTACCTCCTGCTTGTTTCCAGTCATTATATGATTTTAGTGCTAGAACACAGTTGACAATCCTTGCACTAGCAAATTTTCCTCCCTGTAAACTCAAAAGGTGGATAAGTGTCACCAAAAAACAAAAACAAAGTATCACCAAGTGCACAGCCATAAATAATCTCAGCACCAACCTGTTCCAAATCAGAGGCTTCAAAGGTTGGAAGCCCCAATTCCTCCACAGCCACAAGGAAATTTCTGACATTTTCGAAGTACTGAAATGCTGATAGAGCTGCCCCGTCAGGAACAGTCATGGAGTCACATGAAGGGCCTTCAACTACCTAAGAACAAATATGCAGTTATCCTGATCAAACAATTCAATGAACAAATAGGAACATAAAAACGCAAAATAGAAACCAAGTAAATCCATACCTTTGCCACAGCTCCGGGATGAACCTTGTTAATAACGCTGCAAAGGATTATTCCACTTCGCAATCCAAGCCTGAAATCTTCTTCAGAGGGCTCGGCTGGCAAATCTTTTCCGCCCACCACTCCAACCGTCTTTCTGAGCCACCCGGCTGCTTCATACCTTCTCAAGGCTGCATAATAGCGTGGCACTATGTATACATTATATATTACATCACACTATATTACATACAGATTCAAGTCATATGCTGAGAAAACCTACTGTTGAATTGGGGTTTTAAATTTGAGGCTCATTATAAAATTCATCCCCAAGATGATTGAATTATAAAGCAACAGAACCATGCATTCAAGTATTGTTTCCGATTTTTATCTGCATTAAACCAAATGATAGCATTCCTCACCAATTACTGACCCTCTATGATTTCAACTCTCATTAGAGACAGAGATAACCAAAGCTAACCATTTATGTAAAAAAAGGATTATTTGAGGTTTCTTTACAACATTCCATGTATTAAAATGAAAGTTTCTTTGCAGTACATTTCCATCAAAATTAACAACCTCACCACATTTATCATATTCCAGAAAACACTAACCAAATGAAGAACCAATTAGAAGACGAAAAAAACAAGAGGATAGAAGATTACAAGCTTCATCTGCCTTCCTGGAAGCCAATCCCACATCGGTGAGACGAGTCCCTTGCTGCTGAAGAACAGCTTCAACCACAGCAGCAACATTAAAAGGCAACGAGTGTTCCGTTGCCATTACCTCCAATAAACCAAATTTACTTCACAAATTCAGCTCCTACCCATCAATCCAGAAATTAACACTTCTCTAAAGAACAATGCAGGCCACTAATTTGTGATTGGAACCCAGAAAAGTATAGGGTGTAAAAGATGAAACATTGGTTGAACTATGTGGGAGCGAAACTGGAATTAGATATAGAGGGGGAGACTTGGGTGTGAAGATTAGGTTCTAATTTTTGAAGAAAAAAAAAGAAAGAAGGAAAAGGAAAATGAGTAATGGAAAGTGAAGGTTAGGGATGATTGTCTTTCCCTCACTTCTTTCTTTATGTGTGTGTTTTTTTTTGAGGAAGCATTGTTTCTTGGGGTTTCTATCTCTGTTTTAGCTTGTTGTCTGTCTAATCTTGAAAGGAGAAAGCTACACCGAACCTAGTTCCGAGGCTCCCGGAGAGGTAGGATTTAACGGTTTGTATTCCACACACGACAAAAGTTCTTTTTACAAATATTTAGGAAAATCAGATTATTATTATAGAGTTTTGCTGGAAAATCAAGAAAAGAAAATTCAATCTTTCTTTTTGTGAATTGGGGTTTTGAAAATGGAATAATATGGTCTCCAACAGGTCATCCAATAATATCATAAAAGTGCTATTTTTGAATCATGTAAATTTCATTAAAGAGAATAACCCCGTATCAACCAGGCATTTGAGCAAAATAACTCTCAGTTACAAAGTTGGAAACAAATCTAGATAACATTCTTGTATTGTTTTTTAAATTTAAAAATAATCTATGTACTACCATGAATCCAGAATAGTATACATGATGGACCCATCATCTGCCGTCTATGGGCAGGCAAGATGTTGTGGTAGTACCCATAGTGCAATGTCCCGTCTTGCCCTCCTTCTTCACTTCATGTTTCGCAGAATGTCTTGAATCATCCTTTAGTATTACTCTAGATAATTCAATAGTACAATTGATATCTCTTGGATCCCAAATATGAAACCCTACCAGATTAAGGTGCATCAGTTGGGTTCGAAATTAGGTCAAAAATCCAAAAACAGTCAGAATTGCTTTGGACACCCACCTAGTATATCTGGGCTTTTGGCAAACATTGGGCTTAGAACAAGATCTGGGCACCAACTTGTCGTCGTCCTCCAAATAGACCCCGTTCTCGTTATGCAAGCATGCTCCGTCTTCCTTTTTCTCATTGAGAAAAACCATGCACCCAATCAGATTGTATAACCCCAGTTTGGCCAGTCGGCTCCCAACTTTCAGGCAAAAGCTGCCTTCAATTTTACGACCAAAGGATCGGAAAGACGTCATAACCAGCAAAGCTCACAAATCTTCTTTGAGTCTTGTTCGACTTGGTCGGATCCGACCTGGTGGAAAATTCCTTGCCAACAGACCCTCGGTGATGTCGTTAATCCACCATCGGAGGCCGGTGGTTCGTTGGTAGCTAGCCTTCAAAATAGTCGAGGCTAATGAGATTTTGTGGGAGGATTTGGTTTGGTTAGGAGATTAAGAGAGATTGGTGTGGGAAGACCGAGGATAGACCACGAAAGGTGGAAAGGGGTGGAGATGACCTCCACGATAGGGACCCAAAGCCGGGGCGGCTAGGGTTTAGAGAGAGTCTCCGTAAGCGTAGAGCTCTCATTCTTAAAAAACCCACAATTTTTTCCTTGTAAAGAGTTTAATGGTCATGTTGTCAATGTTTTTTTTTCATTAAAAGTGCTATGGTATCGATGCTAATGTTTAACAAAGAAAGATTTAGACGCGTAATTGTTATTTTAAAACCTGAATAAGATAAATAAGGCTTACATAACGTAAAACTCTTTTACCGTAATCATATAGTTGTTAGAGTAGATGGATTTCATCTCCCATTTATACATGTTGAATTTAAACAGTCCGAAATGTCTTTTAAGATGCCATACATTTCTGCTTATTGGTACAGGCTAAATTGTGAGCAAGGTTATTAGGGAAATTAATCATTTTTTAGAACAGTTAATAATTCACTTCTCAAAAGTTAGGATGATGACTAGCACCACTGCACTTGACCAAGAAATGAGAACTAGGGCCTTTAGATAATGTTTCTAGAAATTAACTAACTTAATTTTCATGAGCTAGCACTTAAAAATATTTATGTCACAAAAATTTACAATCATGAAGCTGCTCCAAAAAGGCTGTGATCAAACATCTAATATTGTACACATGAATGCACAGGACCAGTTGTTATAAAGTTAGGGTAAAAGAAAAAGGGGTGAAGAGGGGGAGACTAATGTAGCCTAGCCTTGCCCAGCAAAACAATCAAATATAACCTAAACAGATGAAAGGGATAGGAAATTGGAGGATGATTGGTGATCCCATTAGCTTAAGATATATGGACAAGGCAAAGCAAGAGAAGAGCACATGATATGAGCGCCACTTCATGATTTAGGCCATTTGCAGTTGCATAGAAGAAATGCTTTATTATTTCAAGCATGCATTATGCATATATGTTTAAGACATATATATATATATATATATATATATATATATATATATATATGTGTGTGTGTGTGTGTTAATAATATGATATTTTTCATCTTTTTGATGTTCTTATGGTAAAGTTGCTTAATTAGACCAAGATTCTTCTAGCCCTTGTGGTGGGGTGAAGTGGGGTGGGTTTAGGGGAAGATGCACATGAACTTTAATTGTATGTGTTAGGGATCTAATGTCATTTGAATATGATCTATCCAAACTAATAGTGAAATAGTCTCATTTGTTTCTTTGTAGCATTTTTTATGTACATTCATTCATTTGATGGATTGAATACCTCTCTCATTCACGCCATTGGACTATCAACTGTATGAATATAGGATGAGAGTATTTTTAATACACGATCATTTATTTACATGACATATGAGAACAGTTGAGATCAGGGGATACAATATTGATACATGTGTGATCAAACATATGAAATTGTTATGAATGACTAAGATTGTGTCTTGTATATATACGTCGTGCGTACACCAATTTTCCACGTAGCATATAAGAGGTTATACTTATTAAAGTGTAGGTTTACTGACTATGGATTTCGAAGGAAATCTAGCTCAATTCTTCAACACACTCTGGATGAGATAGCATGGACTGTCAAATACGATCCGGCAACCTGCAAATATATTGATCTTGAGAAGGGCTGGGGATCGATCAGGAAAACTATAAATCGAGAGTTTTGAAAGGTGTAATCAACATTTAATCAAACCATACAAAAATGGTTATGAGATTAATGCCACGCCTTGCATGTCAAGATGAATCATAGTTCATTCTTCAGGTCATGCTTAATTTCATACATAGAAGGAAGAAGCGGTGTGCTGTAAATTCATATGCGGTTCCCTCCAAAACTGTTGAAAGATTCAAACTTACGGTTGGCTCGTCACACGAGCCTACAGGTTCGGAACGCCAATTTTAAAAGTTCGTTACATTAAGCATTTGACAAATAGGCACGTGGGTCCCAAACGTAGCTAGGGTAGGACCCGAGGCTCCATGCCGGCATATGTAGTATTAGTTAAAGTTAAGACTGCCGGCCGACGATAACACTGGCAACGAAATGGGCTCCACCGGCCCGGCCAAAATAGGTCGACAAAATCAGATCAAACGTCAGTATCATTCCCACCGGCGTCAGAATCCGATGCTTATTTATCATCGGGTCAACAGTCCGATGAAGTAGATATACTCAGTGATTCCGAACCTTACTTCAAGTATATATGTATATATCTTACCAGTGATTAACTGCTCGAGGTAAGTTTCAGCAGTAAAAGTAACCTTGGAGACTTGACAAGATTGCCGGACGGAGAGTAAGTAAAACTACGACTAGTGCGTTTATCATCTGAGATGCATGGTCTCCTGGTTAGGTCAGGAATAAAGATCAGGAAAATCACTGCCAATGATAGCTATACATCGATCTTGTATATATGGACCATCGATCTAGTATATGGACCATTGATCATTTGAATTAGTGTACGTGAAATGTACTAGTCGGATCCTAAACGCAGGCATGATGCAATGTTCAACTAGCGCACGTTTGAGCTTGCTTAGCTTCACCTTTCATGTAGACCTAGCAGAGAGTAGTACTGTCATGCATGGGTCGCTGCTCGATCAACTAGCTAACGTACTGCCTCAATATGGGGGTCGTCGATGGGAAGTGAGACCTACATATATCTGCTTTCTCTAGATTGAAAGATGTGGACTACTTGAGTACAGGCCCAGACTTAAGATTTTCAAGTCTAAGTCAAACTCTCAAAACAAAGCTCTCAAAATTGTAGTCAATTTTTTTCGATAACAAGAATTTTTTTATGAAGTATTGAAACAGTAATTGATGCTGATGGACTAAATTTTTTTTGTTATTATATGTATACAGGGTTCAGTTAATTATCAATGTGTGCTACTACCCCATCATATGCAAATCTTTTTTTGGGATATCAGTGTTCAATTAATATCAGAATCGAACCGGTTTTCATTCATTTCCATACTTGTTTGATCACGTTGCACATACAAGAAGCTACAAAAAAAATTAAGGCCATTTGGGTTTTTGAGCCTTGAGTCGCAAGACTCTGGACTATACAAGTCCGGCCTGCTAAGTGATCTCGATCTCTTTGACGTTGGCTATGAAATAGTAGGCAGTGATCGAATGAACATGACAGGCTGACAGCAGTGTGGTGAACGAAAGAGTTACTTAGCATTTTCAAGGGATATATGAGCATCGTAAAAGAATATATACATGTAATGCATGCTTTGGTAAGGTGATGCGTAGAACAGATGACGTTGGAAGTCGAAGAGCAGATTGACCGTTGTAAATCCAAACCCGGTATGCTGCAGATTTGGCGTTCGATGTCTGATTGACCATTATGATACCTTTTTGGAAGCAGAACGGCCCTACGAAGACAACTCGTCGCTATGCCACGACATATGGGCCTTTTTAGCCATCCGAGTCCGTTTATGGCTTCAAATTGCAGTTTTTCTATTTTCGGATAATTATTTTTAATAGTTTGTTTTGGATTTGGATTTTGTTTAATCCTTGGGCTTTTAGGCTTTGATGTTAGTCGCCCTAGGGTTTGTTTACTCCTATATAAGGAGTTTTACCAGTTGTACTCGAAATTATCTTTTTATCAATAAAAAACCTTAAGTTTACTCAATTCCTGGTGGATTCCAGAAAACCTCTAGTGGATTGGGGAGTAGGCTTGTGGATTCAAATCATATCGTTGGTGGATTCCAACACCCCTATATATTCCGCTGCATCAAGTGGTAATCAGAGCAAGGAATTTTACTGGTGATTATCATACCTATCTATCAACCCCATCTATCAAACCCTAGCCATGACCGACAACACTCCTGTTACCCGAGGAGATTTGAACGCTCAGAATGTGCGTAGTGATCAGATGGCTACACAGATTGGAGAGATCCGAGAGCTGCTGCAGGGTCTCAACACCAATGTCAACCGCCGAAATCGTGCAAGACCACAACAACTCGTTGTGGAGGAGGATGAATCCGATTCTGAAGAAGATATGTCGGTTGGTAGTGACGAGGTTGCCCAAACCGATTATAGGGTAAAGGCTGAGATCCCGACCTTCTCAGGGCATCTGAAGATAGAGGACTTCCTTGATTAGCTAAGTGAAGTTGACAGGTTCTTCGACATGATGGAGATACAAGAGTCGAAGAGGGTGAAGATAGTTGCTTTCAAGCTGAAGAGTAGTGCTGCTGTTTGGTGAGATCAATTGCAACAGACCCGAAAGAGGCAAGGGAAGAAACTGATCCAGACATGGAGAAGAATGCAGGAGTTATTAAGACAAAGATTTATCCCGGCTGATTATAAACAACTACTCTATCGGATGTTCATAGCTTGTGTACAAGGTAACATGTCGGTGGTTGAGTATACAGATGAATTCTTGAGATTGGCAGAACGTAACCAGATAAGAGAAACGGAGGCACCTAAAGTAGCAAGATATTTGAGCGGGTTGAAATCTTCAATCTAAGAGAAGATTGGGTTGCAAACTGTGTGGACCATAGCTAAAGCTCAGAACTTAGCTTTGAAGACAGAGCTGATGGAGAGAACGAAGAAAACTTACTCTTTTGGAAAGCATAACCCTTTATCCGATAAGGAGGTTGTCCCATTCAAAGGAGGAGAGGGCAGCAGCAGGGCTGTTGACAAGTCAGGAAACCCTAGACCTAACGCTAACCCTAATCCTTATGCAAAACCAACCGGAGACATCTGTTACCGATGTAGAGAACTGGGACATCGTTCCAATGTTTGTCTAAAGAAGAAGAGTGCAAATTTGGTGGAGAATAAATGACAAGTGGGGAACGAGGCAGAGACAAATGTAGTGGAGGAATACAGGGAGGAATATGGTGATTATTATGAAGGGGCTGAGTTTGCTATTGAAGAGGGGATGGAACGTGTGACTCTAGTATTGCAGAGAGTCATGTTGGCGCCTAAGGAAGAGGGACAACGCCACAACATATTTCGTTCATCTTGCTCAGTGAACAATAAGGTGTGCCAGGTAATTGTAGATAATGGTAGCTGTGAGAATTTTGTGTCACAGAAGTTGGTAGGGTTCTTGAAGCTACCTACATAACTGCATCCTAGACCGTACAAGCTGGGTTGGGTGAAGAATGGCCCTCAAGCTGAAGTTATCACAACATGCAGGGTTCCTATCTCAATTGGGAAACATTATCGCGGTGAGGTTAGTTGTGATGTTATTGATATGGATGCCTGTCATATATTATTGGGTAGGCCTTGGCAGTATGATCTAGATGTGACACATAAGGGCAGAGATAATGTGATATTGTTTACCTAGAATGGACACAAAATTGCAATGACACCGTTAAACAGTGATGCAGGACCCAAGAAGGAGAGCTCAAGCTTTTTAACCATTAGCAGCAATGAGTATGAGATGAATGAAGCCATTAGGGAGTCTGAAACCATCTGTCCTATAGTGATTAAGGGTTAATGACAACAGAGAAACAAGAGCAAGAAGTACTAAAGGAGATTGAAAATTTTTTGCATGAATTCCAGGAACTAATTGCTGACGATATGCCCAATGAACTTCCACCCATGAGGGACATTCAGCATCAAGTTGACCTTATCCCAGGAGCTAACTTACCTAACCTGCCACATTACAGGATGAGTCCCAAAGAGGCCGAGATTTTAAGGGATATTATTGAAGACCTCCTGAAGAAAGGGTTTATTCGTGAGAGCATGAGCTCGTGTGATGTTCATGTGCTATTGGTGTCAAAGAAGGGAGGAACATGGAGGATGTGTGTAGACAGCCGAGCAATTAATAAGATCACAATCAAATACAGGTTTCCCATTCCACGCCTGGAGGACATGCTGGACGAGCTAAATGGTTCCAAGTGGTTTTCGAAGATAGATCTGAGGAGTGGATACCATCAGATTCGTATTAGGCCTGGAGATGAGTGGAAGACTGCGTTTAAGACCAAGGATGGACTGTATGAGTGGATGGTGATGTCTTTTGGGTCATCCAATGCTCCTAGCACCTTTATGAGACTTATGAACCAGGTTCTTCGACCTCTTTTTGGAGTATGTGTTGTTGTATATTTTGATGATATCCTTATCTACAGCAGAGAGAGGAACGAGCATCTAAGGCACGTGAGATAGGTTCTTGAGATTCTGCAGGCTAACAAGTTGTACATCAATCTAAAGAAGTGCACATTCGGCGCTAATAAGCTGTTGTTTTTAGGCTTTGTGGTTGGAGAAGAGGGAATACAGGTTGATGAGGAGAAAGTGCGTGCAATTAGAGAGTGACCTACTCCTAAAACAGTTTCAGAGGTGAGGAGTTTTCATGGCCTAGCTACTTTCTATTGACGTTTTGTAAGAGATTTTAGCACCATTACAGCACTTATTACCGAATGCATGAAAATGGCAAGTTTCATTGGGATGAGGAGCAAGAGCAGAGTTTTGCCATGATTAAAGAGAAGCTTTGTACCGCATCAGTTTTGGCCCTTCCAGATTTTGATAAACAGTTTGAGGTCGAGTGTGATGCTAGTGGTGTGGAATTGGAGCCGCGTTGTCACAAGAAAAGAGGGTTGTGGCTTTCTTCAGTGAAAAATTGAGTGAAGCTCGCCAAATATGGAGTACCTATGACCAAGATTTCTATGTTATAGTAAGGGCTTTACAGCAGTGGAAGCATTACTTAATCCAAAAGGAGTTCATTATGTTTACTGACTATCAAGCTTTGAAGTTTCTGCACAGCCAGAAACATGTGAACAAGATGCATATAAGATGTGTGACGTTTTTTTTACAGAAATTTCTTTTTGTGATCAAACACAAGTCTGGTGTCACTACCAGCATAAACATTATAACCGACAAAAAAAACTGGGCGACGAAAGTTGTTTTTGTCGGCTAAAGTCTACTTTAGTCGACGAAAAAAAATCATCGGCTAAGGTAAATTTTCGTCGGCTATAGTCTGTAAACTATAGCCAACGAAATTTTAAAAGTTTAGCCGACGAAATATGTAATGTCATCGGCTAAAAGTCCTTATATTTCCAGATCTAGACAGCAGCTCATTTGAAAAAAAAAACACAGGAGAAAAAGTTTGGGTGTTGTCGAAATTGTTGGGTGTCGTCGAAATCTGTCTAAAATTAGTTTGTGGAGCTATATATAGGTACGTATATGTGTATATATATCTTGATTTTGAGTTGATTTAAGAGTTTTATTTGAGTTATATATATTGATTTTTAGTTTTAATTTGAGTTGAATTATTGGATTTTGAGTGTGATTGAGTTGATCGATTTTGATTTGATAATATATATGAAGTTGTTATTAATAAGTAGTAGTAGCTAGATATATATATATATATATATATTAATTTAATTATAATATTGTGTTGATTATGATTGATGTTAATTGATATATATAGTATTGTTATATAATTAGTAATTAGTGTATATATGCATCTATATATATATGTTAATTATTAATTTGTTATTAATTAATTGTACGTTAACTGTAGATAGAATACTAAATGATTTGAAAATTTAATTAATTAATTAAAGTTTATACATATATATTATGATATATTTTCAGGATATGGATAAGAGTTGGATTTCGCTTTCAAAATGGGACAAAAGATATGGCAAATGAGTTATTAGTTTTATTGAATATGTGATGGGTAATGCTAAAGGAAATACAATTTTCTATTGTCCGTGCACTAAATGTCAGTGTCGCAGCAATATGCATCGATTTGTAATTGACAAGGTTTGGCAGCACCTTAAGAGTAATGGGTTTTGGGAGAAGTACACATGTTGGATATATCACGGTGAAACATCATCAGGAGGTCCGCATGATCATGGGCAATTTTCTAAGACGGGCAGTACATCCAACGATCCAACAACGCCCTTCATCAACGATATGTTTCCTTATGAGAGTGGTGTATGCTCTGAAGGACCGTATATGCCTGAACCGGTACAGCCATTCCCTAGAGTTATCAAAACTGCTGGTATTGATAGGTACAACAAACTACTTGTTTTCCGACAGACCTCTGTGTACCCCGGTTGTCAGAAGTGTGATGGACGTTATGAAGATTAAAGTTGAGACAAAATCAACCATGAAGGCTGTTGATGACTATCTACAATACACTGCTTCGATGCTGCCCCACGGTCATCGTCTTCCTACCACTCATCATAAGGCTCAATGTATCCTGAAATATCTTGGGCTTTTCTACATCAAGATCCATGCATGCAGATATGACTGTGTTCTCTTCTGGGGTAAAGATCCAAAAGGGAATGACCTTGGTGACCTTGACACATGTCCGATATGTCAGAGTGACAGGTATAAGTTGACTCCTACAGGCAATAGAAAACCTGTGAAGGTACTTCAGAATTTCCCGTTAAGGGATAGGCTGGAACGGTTGTACATGTCATCACACACGGTCAAAGCTACGAGATGGCACGCTGATAGGGAATTGCATGGCGAAGATACCCTTATACACCCTGCTGACGGAGAGGCTTGGAAGCATATAGGCCATGAGTTTCCTCATTTTGTGTCAGAGGTCCGAAATATGAGGCTCGGGCTCTCATCCGACGGGTTCAATCTTTTTGGCAACATGAGTCTTCAATATAGTATATAGCCAGTGATTTTGGTACCATACAACCTTACTCCATGGATGTGCATGAAGAAGGAATACAATATGTTGAGTTTGTTGATTCCAGGGCCCGGTTATACAAGGAAGTGTCTCAATGTGTATTTGAGACCCTTGATTGAAGAGCTTAAGTTTTTTTGGGACGTTGGTCATCCCACTTATGACAAGTACATGCACGAGATGTTCCAGATGCATGTCATGGTTATTGGTACCATCAGTGATTTTTCTGCCCGTAGGACGTTGTCGGGCAACGTTGTTAGTGGATACAAGGTTTGTCCATAATGCCTTAGTGATTAGGGGAGCAGTAGTCATTGCAACAAGATATGCAGATTGGGTCACCGTACTCTCCTTCCGTATGATCACGAATGGCGGTTTGATGACAAGACATTTGATGAGACTGTAGAAAACGGTGTGCCTCCTAGAAGATGGACAGGGGAAGAAATTTTAGCAGTGCTTAATGAGTATGATTTTGGGCAGCTCAACAATCATCTTAATATTGTGGCCGCAATACCTGACAGACCCGACAGGTATAAATTTTAGACACATAAGAGCATATTGTGGGAACTCCCATACTGAAGTATGTTGTTGATCAGACACTACCTAGATGTGATGCACATAGAAAAGAATGTGTGCCACAGTGTGGTTGGAACAGTGCTGAACTTGGAGGGAAAGACGAAAGACGGTCCGAAGGCACGCATTGATCTTAAAAAAAATAGAGATACGAAGACATTTGTGGTTGAAAGAAAGGAAGAAAAAAATGCCTCAGGCTCCGTACACGTTATTAATTAGTACGTTTTAAAATATTTTACTAATTTTTTTTCCTTTGTAGGCCATTTCTCGGGCGAACGCTCAGAACCGGCAACGCAACACAAGGAACCCTCATGCCGGTTCTAGAACGTTCGCATCGTTGATGGATGAGGCGGTCAGGGAACATTCAGAATTTAATAATTTAATGAACAATTTATAGTTTAGACTACTTTTGATGGTGTAAGTTGTTGGTTATATGAAATTGTTTGTGTAATTTGCAGCTTGCTTGGATGCTAATTTAGAAATTTTGTGGTTTTTTATAGTATAAAAAGTACTATAGCCGACGAAATTTACCATAATTCGTCGGCTATAGTATTATTTAGCAAACGAAATGTATTATTTCGTCCGCTATATTATTTTAATTTTTAATTTTTTTTTTAAATTTTTAGCCGACGATTTATAGTAAATTTCATTGACTATAGTGTTTTAAATTGGCCAACGAAAATATTTATAGTTCGTCGGCCAAAGTCTTAGGTTGAGGCCGACGACAATTTATTTTGTCGGCTTTAGTCTTACTTTAGCCGAGGAAAAATATAAAAATAAGTCGTTGACTAAGTGTTAAATTATGGCCGACGACCACTTTTATTTCGTCGGCTAAAGTCATAGCCAACGAGGCTTTGCCGACGACATCTTAGCTGACGAATTTAGCTAATAGGCCAACGAAAATTTTTCGTCGACCAAACTACTGATTCCGGTATTGTGTTCTTAACAAGGTGGCGGATGCTTTGAGCAGACGAGCTAATTTGCTGATTACTTTATCCCATGAGGTATCTGGTTTTGAATTTATGAAAGAGTTATATGTGGAAGATGATGATTTCAAGCAGGTGTGGGAGCAATGTGTTAGCAAGAAACAACAGGTTGCTGACTTCCTTATTCATGAAGGATACCTGTTTCGTGGTAATCAGCTTTGCATTCCTAAATCCTCCCTTAGAGAGAAGTTGATTCGAGATTTACATGGGGAGGTTTAGGTGGTTATTTTGGTAAAGACAAGACAACTGCCAGTTTGGAGGAACATTACTACTGGTCTCAGCTGAAACGAGACGTCAACAACATCGTCCGGAAGTGTTTTATTTGTCAGGTATCAAAGGGACAGTCCCAAAACACTGGTCTTTACATGCCCTTACCAGTTCTTAATGATATTTGACAGGACCTATCCATGGATTTTGTGTTAGGTTTACCTCGAACTCAAAGAGGAGTAGATTCTGTATTTGTGGTGGTGGACAGATTTTCCAAGATGTCACATTTTATTCCTTGCAAGAAGGCATCAGATGCTGCAAATATTGCTAAACTATTCTTCAAGGAGATTGTTCTTTTGCATGGGGTGCCTCAGTCAATTACTTCAGATCGTGACACAAAGTTCTTAAGTCACTTCTGGTTAACCTTATGGAACTAGTTTGGGACAACTCTAAAAAGAAGTACTACAACTCACCCACAGACAGATGGACAGACTGAGGTCACTAATATGAGTTTGGAAAATCTGATCAGGAGTGCTTGCAGTGATAAACCGAAACAATGGGACCTTGTTTTACCTCAGGTCGAGTTTGCTTATAACAGTTCCATGCATAGTGCTCTTGGAAAATCCCCTTTTGTTGTGGTTTATACTTCTGTTCCACAACATGTGGTTGATTTGGTGAAGCTGCAGTCAAGTTAGCTGAGGGTGTACGAACATTCCAGGAGGAGGTTAAAGCCAGATTGGAACAAGTTAATGCCAAATACAAAGCGACTGCAGACAAACACAGGCATGTGATGATGTTTAAGGAGGGTGATTCAGTTATGATTTTCCTTAGGAAGGAAAGGTATCCAGTTGGGACTTACAACAAGTTGAAGCCTAGGAAGTATGGTCCTTTTAAGGTGTTAAAGAAGATCAACGACAATGCCTATGTTATTGATCTGTCTGCCTCTATGGGAATTCGAATGCTTTTAATGTTGCTGATTTGCGTGAGTTCCATGAGGATGAGTTCTCTTCTAGTGATAATAACTTCGGGACAAGTTCTTCTAAAGTGGAGGAGACTGATGTAGAAAAGATGGCGTTGGAAGTCGAAGAGCAGATTGACCGTTGCAAATCCAAACCTGGTATGCTGCAGATTTGGCGTTCGGTGTCTGATTAACTATTATGATACCTTTCTGGAAGCAGAACGGCCCTACGAACACAACTCATCGCTATGCCACAACATATGAGCCTTTTTAGCCATCCGAGTCTATTTAGGGTTTCAAATTGCAGTTTTTTTATTTTCGGATAATTATTTTTAATAGTTTGTTTTGGATTTGGATTTTGTTTAATCCTTGGGATTTTAGGCTTTGATGTTAGTCGCCCTATCGTTTGTTTACTCCTATATAAGGAGTTTTACCAGTTGTATTCGAAATTATCTTTATATCAATCACAAAAAACCTTGAGTTTACTCAATTCCTGATGAATTTCAGAAAACCTCTCGTGGATTCAGGAGTAGGCTTGTGGATTCAAGTCATATCGTTGGTGGATTCCAACACCCCTATATATTCTGCGGCATCAGGTGATTAAGCAACATCATATCATGACGTGCAGTTCCCCCAAAAGCCATGAAAGTTCAATCTATATGCATTCATGTCTTTCCCTTCATAGGTTACTCTTCTGGACAAACCAAACAAGATGGAGGGTAAAAGCTAGCAACTTATGAGTAACTAACTCATGAGTTTTCTCTGTCACTGAGTGATTGATCGGAAACTTTCCCACATTTTCTTGTGATCTTGTCTGTTGGTCCTTCAGGCCCTCACCAAGAAACTAGGAGCTTTCAGCTGGCTAGCTAGGGGCAAAGATAAGCTCGATCAATATTTCAATCAAGGGGCTTTGGCTTTAAAGCTTGCGATGTTCTTCTTTTAAGGGGCAGAGATTATTGTATATCCTATCTTTCTTCACAGGGATGGTCCCTAAAGCTAGTCTGGGTATTATGCTCAACAGGTTTGAGTGGATTGGGGGTTTGTATATGCCTAACAGCCCTGAAGTCATTGAATTAGACAACTCAACTCCTTATCGAATCCTATCATGTTCATATGTGGGGAGTAAAGGAAGATGATGATCATGAGTTGTTCCTAAAAGAAGGGTGATCCGAGATTATTATAACATTAACCTTCTCTCTTGTACATCGATAAAGAAAACTTCAATAATATATAGCTAGCTAGATTCGAAGGTTTAGATAATGATGAGTGTCGACTCTTTTAAGTTGGCCTTGTTAAATTCTTGTTCAAAGCAATTTTGGTGTAGAGGGAAAGATAGAGTTCCACTTCACAAGTAGATCGAGCTAGCTAGTAGCATAATTTACAAAACATTACCACTCGAATTACTTGTTCAAGCTACCTGGTGTCAAATCATATTAGCAATATAACTGTGCTGCATCTTAGTTCTTAAAATGATCCGAGTACTGAGAGAGAATCATTTCATGGCTTCGATAAGGTTGTCATCTTCGGAACAAAAACACGATTCTTCCATTGATCTCTAATCTCTTGTAACACAGACAAACCGCATGCATGTCGGTATGTGCATCTAACTCAAATATGCACATCTCAAATGCTAACTTCAAGATCATGTAACTCTCAATTTGTGTCCATCGAGATCGAGGAGGTGCCTAACCTCTTACCAATAAGGCATCCTTATTACTCTTACCTCCATATGCATACCACCATGGTCTTTTTTTCTTTTTGAGAAGGAAAACACAGAATTGCATTAAAGATAGGTGCTCATATATAAGTACTCGACTATACGATGTATATACCACTATGATCGAGGTTCTATATCATGTCGCATTTTTCAAGTCATCAGGCCCGGCCCTGAGCCAACACAAGCAAGACCTAGATCTAGGGCCTCCAAATCAGAGGAGTCCTTTTATATATTATAGTGTACACATAAACTATTAGTATGATATTGGCTTAGTGGTAAGTAGCTGCTCCATAACATGTTTAGAATCCCAGGTTTGATTCTTATGTCTCTTTTTTCATTCATTTTATGTTTTTTTGTCTTCCTCTTTAGTTGTACATTCATTCTTTTTACATAATTCATCAACCATTTTTTTTCTTTTTTCAAACCAAGTTATAACTACATTCATAATCGTTTTCAAAAAAAATCTCTTATACAGTGTTGATTTTTATTTTGCTGAACATTTATTAGGGTCCAGAATTTTTTTCGCCTATAGCTTTCGAACACATAGGGCCGGCCCGGCAAGCCATGTAACTAGACAAATCCCCTTATGATTATGAATTGTATACAATGCGTATATGCAATCTACAATCACACTTCACATTACTTGGCTATACACAGCTACAGCTAATTCTTCTTTTTTTTTATGTGGGCTGGATGAGATCAATGGAAGGCTGGTAAGCTACAAATTCTGGAGCAAGAATAAACTTTTGATGTTGGCCCAACCCAAAGAGCTCGTTTTAGGTCCACGGTTGGTTACAAACTCGGACCCAAGAAGTGTCCAAATATGACGTTGTTTCCACTTTCCAATTGAAATATTTGGCTCATGATAAAAAGATCAGATATTTTGCAAATAAAGTGTTTTCCAGTAGTTCTTGTCGATTGATTTAAACTAGCCTTGTCTGCCAAAATATCTTGGTTAACAACCGTTGATGTACAGCCATATCACGACCTGAATTTTAGAATAATCAAAAATCTTAAAATTCGAGTCATGTGAACCTTATTAAAGCTAAAACTCAATAAAGTCGCGCTCTAAGGAACTTACTACAAAATCAACGACCGCTACAACTAGAAATTTAACCACAGACGAGTAAGCTCCTAAGCATCCACTCTGTAAATCATTGATATTCCCAAACCTGCAAGATCAAACCCTACACTATAGGTTGGTGCACAGGGTTGTAAACAAACAACCCTGGTAAGCTTTTCAGCTCGTATGAGTAAACCTAAAAACAATCATGAACTCGCACCCCACAGATACGAGAGCTTCCGAAATTAGAAGATTTAATAACAATAATGTAAAGATTAAATAAAACAAGCATTAATTGATAAATAAATATAATAATAACATTATACATTTCCAACATAAAGATTAGTTCAGGAAATTACACAAAAAATCATAAATCAAGACATGAAAATTCCGGCAATTTAAGGGTAGTTCTGGAATTATCCAAAACCACGAAAAATCAAGACATAACAGAGAAAACAAAATTAAATAAATACTAAAATCAAACACGTTCCATCTGAGCCAAATGTCATACTAGGAAAATATGTCCGCACGCCATAAAGGAGGACATAGCCTACCAAACCAGAATATATCTCTTCACCACTAAAGATGATCTAAACTGTAATACCGGAATAGATCCCTTCGCCACACAGGAGGATCTAAACCCCACACAAACACGACAGATCCCTTCGCTACAAAGGAGGATCTGACCACCATACAGGAAATAATAGATCCATTCACCACATAGGAGGATCTAGACGCCACACAGGAAACAATAGATCCCTTCCCCACACAGGAGGATCTAGACATCAAACATGAAACAATAGATCCCTTCACCACACAGGAGGATCTAAACGCCACACAAGTAAGCATACATGTCACTCTCCCGCAGCTAAAACACGTAGTTGATCACTAGAACACGAGTCCTCTGACTAATCACGAGGCACAACTACTCATTCAATCTCAGACACCACACGAGTTCGAATACGCATTTCAATTCATCTAACTTCTCACCTGGCACATATGACGTGAGTCAACATCAACTTCTCCACTAGTCAACTTTAGCTCCATCTGAAACCCCGAAATCATTGGAGCGTCTACGTCAAATGAGATGACCAACACACATAACCTTCTCCTCTTAATATTGTATAGCGATACTTCATTTTCAGTAATGACGTAATCTCAAACCGTCATCACGCCTTTTATAGTTCATAGTCGCAAAATTGCTTTAAATCATTTTATAATGAAAATCATTTTAACTTACCAATGGACCGTAGTTGATCAAGTCCATTTATTTTTAAATCAAAACTTGGTTTCCAAGAGAGCAATTTTATAATTTTACGACAATGAACCATAAAGGAAATAATGGTTCCACCGTGAACCAGGTGAGATAATGTTCATCGCATAATAGTCATCTAACCATGCCGCTCCGTAAAATATAATTGATATATCATACTCATACACACACACACACACATATATATATACACACACACGCATATTCTCATGAATATTCTCAAATAATATTCTATCCATAACAAACAATATAATTACACTCAAATAATTATATAAAACCCAACACAACCTCAGTGAGATTTACTCACTCAAAATCCCGCTGCGTCTTCTACCGCCGCACGGTAGATCTCCAACATGCTTGATCGAGCGATAATCACCTGGAGTTTGGATCAATTCGAACCAGAAGTAGCCCAAAACTGCCCTGAAAAGCTGTCTCCAAGCTCAGCCGCTCCTGCCGCCTCGTCGAGCCTCACGCGAGAGAACGAGTCGGGTCGGGAACCAGGTTTCGCAGCCGTACTGTTTGCCTTCAGATGCGCAGTTCCAGAACGAATTGACCCAAGTTGCCACAACAGGGAGGACGACGCCGTCGAGACGAAGCGAATCCAACCGGTCTCACCGCCTGAGGTTGCTTGAGTCGACTGGGTTTGGGTCAGGTCAGTTCAAAATTTCTGATAGTGAAGGGAACGCGCGCGCGTGGAGGGAGAGAAGAAAATGAGTTTTTTCCATTTTTGGAAACTCATCCCTTTTATTATATACGTTCCAAAATCGGAACCTAACTTCAAATGATAATAACTTCTTCACACGATATCTGATTCACACCTACCACATGTCAATGGACTCGTATCGTTGAGCGCTACAACTCTCATGAAGAAAGTTTTCGAGAAACTCGACGTAGCAAAAAATCAACATTTGACCCTTTAAATAAAACGTTTCTGAGCGTACCTTGACTCCAAACACTTCGACACTCTTCTTGAAAGTACAAATACGCACCAATTCCACTACTTAATTTTCAAACAATATTAGAAATTAACATTTGAATTTCCAAGTTATTACAAGCCCTATCAAATCAATGGTTCAAATCGGTAATAGGTGTTACCAACGTCAAAAGCAAAGCTTTCGATAATGAAATATGACTACAAAAAACCAACCAAATTTTTTGGTATGAGATAAATCTTACCAAATTCGGTATTTCATTTTAGGTTTTCGGTATTACCAAACTTTTCAACAAATATATTTTCATAATATAATGAAACAATAGAGGAAGCAAAATGTTTGATAATCTAGTAATTGAAACAATGAAATCTCAACGTGCCTACTAATGTTGTATAACTATATGCAAGCGTACATATTTATGAACCAGCCATACAAAGAAAACAAAAATTTGAAAATATTGTGAAATAGGATAACTTAACGACATGGTTCATGCAATATGAACTTTTGAACATGAATCATGCTGTTTGGGTTTTTCCTGCTCAAATTAGGGATAAAAAGTTAAAGACATGTCATTTTGTAATGGTGGAGGTGAGTAAACATTTCGGTGGGATTTCAGCAATTAGAAATAATTCATAATAATAGTGAGAATAGGACTAGGAAAAAAATTGAATAATCAACTCTTTTAACTATATTACTAAATCTTTTTTTTGAAGGAAAGCTATTAATTTTATTTAACTGATAGTTAAGCTTGGTTACAGTCGAATTCTAGCACATCTGCTATGCAGTTTGTTGGATTGTGGTACCTGTAAACACGAAAATTCATGTGACGAATAGCAGAAAGGCACGTGTACAAAATAAAATATATTTGTATTAATGAATTTGCGGGTTACAATCTCTGTTGGTATTCTTTTAACAAGACTGTCCTCTGATTCGATTTTCGATGTTGATTTGATCCAAGGGTGACAAGCACTTGATCTTGAATAGAATGGTTTAAATTTGATTTTCTTATCGCGTTGACGATTTAGAGAAGATGATTGACCAAGGGCCGTAGAGACTTGTTCTTGATCAGATTTAGGCCACGAACGATGTTATGTGGTGAACGTTATTTGGCTTTGATGGCAGATGAATCGGCACGTGTGTTCGGTACTTGTTGATTATCCACGAGCTTGTTGAAGAACTTGGTGGAAGTTTTGATTTGTTGAACACTTGAAGACGAAGGTAGATCAAGGGCTGTGGAGGCTTGATGTTGATCGGGTTTGATCCATGAGCGGTTTCACGTGGTGGTTTGTCGTTCGTCTTGATGTTGGTGAAAAGATCAGCTATTTGACAGCTTGGTGACTCTTCGGGATTTGACGACTTCTAGGCTTGAAGTTGGTGAAGAGATCGACTATTTGACAGCTTGGTGACTCTTCGGGATTTGACGACTTCTAGGCTTGAAGTTGGTGAAGATATCAGCTATTTGGCAGCTTGATGACTCTTCGTGATTTGATGACTTCTAAGATTGAGGCTTGTGAGGAATTGACTATTTGGAAGCTTGATAATTCTTCACAAGTGTTTTCGAGACTTCTGAGCTCTCGGGGGTGATTTGTTCTCTCTTGCCGGATGTCTTCCTCTTGATATAAAAGGGGGTATTTATAGTGTGAATACTTCTCCGTGTAAGGAATGTTTTGCAGACACCATTTAATAGTATTTCCTTAACGGCATAATTAAATCAATCAATTTTGATTGATTGGTCTTATTACAATTATTTACATAATTAAATCAATCAGTATTTATTGATTGACTCAATTATGACCGATAAGGTATTACGTCAACTTGATTAAATGTCAGACTTCCTTTCCAATAATCAATTTAACTTGATTGATGTATGATTATCGATTGACATTTAATATTTTTTTTTCGTTCGGGATTTGATGATTTTGTTGTTGATCGACCATTCACACGTCACCATGTGTATTTCCAAAGTCTCTTTGACTTTGCTGACTCATATGTTACTTATATGATTTATCAGACCCACCTGTGGTTTGAATATTCAACGATTTTATTTTTTGGTCAAATTGTATGTGTTACCAAACTTGATCATGAACAGATTCATAGGCCAAGTTTGCTAATCTATGAGCTACCTGATTACATGTTCTAGCAGCAAACCTACTACTACATCTTGTAAACTGCCTTCGAATATCTTGCACTAGTGTGCAGCATGCTCAAAATGCTATCATGAACTGCCATCTGACAATCTGTTTCAATGATGATGTTGGTGAGTTGCTGATTTTGGATAAAACCAATAGCTGCTCAACATGCTTAGCCGAGGATACATGTTGTCCTGGTCTACTAAAGGCAGCATGGAATTGTCCATTCTTATCTCGCAGAACTCTCCTTATTCCACCATGAGAATTTGATGGTAAGTAGGCACATCAACATTTCACTTAGAATTGGCGGCCCATCTTTCAACTGATTTGGTGATATTAGGTTTGACTGTGCTCCGAGCCTTGTGAAATTCCTCTAACCAAGTCATGGTGCTTAAGAAGATGTCAGTAGCAGTTTTTGCATTATTTTCCCACAACACAGCACTTCTGTTTCTCCACAGTTCCCAAATAATCATCATCATAGAGTCGACTGCTTGCAGTCCTTGAACCTTGTCAATCGCATGCAGTACTACAAATAGTACCCGGTATTTTAGAAAGCACTTCCTTTGCTATGGGACAGTTGCAAAACACGTGCATTGTATCTTCAATATCAACACCATTGTTAAGAAGTCTTGCTCTGGTACACGCCCTCCACACACAGATTTGGACTTTGCCGGGAACCTTAGCTCGCCACAAAATTTTGTATGGATCTCCCTGTGCTGTGAAGTGGACGCTATTGCATTGCCCATAACATGTGCTCCAGCTATCCAATAAGCAGATTTTACTGAGTAGAGTCCTTTTTTACTGTGTAGAGTCCTCTATTAATAAATCTAAATTCATTAAAAATGTATTTATAAGTTATGATTGTCTACCAGATTTGGGCATTGAAAATTTATCTTGAGAGATCTATGTAATTGGACACTGCTGATACAAAATTATGGTGCCAACTAGGCTTCTTACAAAGAGATTTTAGATGATATGGCTTTCCTAATTTGTAGATTTTTATATAATTGGGTTTTAACCTTTCTATTTGTTTGTTTTTGTTTTTTTAATGAAAAAAAAGAAGAATTATTTTATATTGATGCTTTCTAATAATAGCTTAATTGCACTTTGCACCCTGAAATAGGGTGTTATTCATTTTTTGTTCTTGATTGTTACAATTTATGATTTGAAATTCCATTAATTGAAAACAGTAAATTTATTTACAAGACGGCAAATACATAAAAGACTCCTTTATTCACCACATGTAGCCAAAGTTGAGTGACAAAGTAAATAAACCAGGGGAGAATGGGGTCTTCTACCTCATTTCCTCACGTTGTTAGCACTCGTCACAAGATCTTCTTTTGTTCTTTGTATACTATGATTACTATCACAAGTATTTGTAAGACGTTATTCACTAGGTTTCTATATGTAAGATCTACATTTGTAGTCCTATAGACGTTATTCACTTAATCTTGCTTTGGTAATTGCATACATGAAACCAACAATTCCAAAATTACCTCTCATTTATCACTAGTACTTCTTCCAATTAAGGATGATAATAATCTCCAGCTAGTAAGGTACCCATGAGTATTCGATCCTAACGGGAGAGATATACGGGTAACGGGTATGAGGATCTCTAATATTTGAATTCTTAAATCAGGTTCATAGTGGTTATGATATTTTGATATTCATCTTCATCCCCACTCATTTAGGATATATAAATTATTATATAATATGTTATATTTTTTTCTTTCTAATATTGTATATATAATTATAAATAGATATTTTTGTAAAAATCTTTTGTAATTTTTTTTTCTTTCTTGATTCTCCTAATGAATATTTATAGAAACTTAATTTGTAAGTGAGACTTATATTTGTTTTTTTAATTTTATATTTCATATTAAAAAAATTAATTTAATACATAATTACTAACGAAGATCAGGACATGTATGAGAATGTGATCCTTAATGGGTACGGATATGGATACAGGAAATCCCCATTATCTAGTTATGGGGATGAAAACGGGTACAAAAATGAAAAATATTAAAGGGTATGAGTATGTTATTTTGATTTCATGACTCTACCTTATCCATTGTCACCTCTACTTCCAATTGTTTCGTTTTTAGGGAAAGAAAACCTTCCACTCTTTCATCGGCCTCAAATTCCATTTATCATCATTTTGGTCGATTTATTATGGAGAGTAACGTACCTATCATCATCTTTATTATGTCAACTTGTAACGCTTAATGTAACTGTTCACCAAAAGACTTATAAAATCATAACTTTAAAAATTGTTAAGTTATTAACATTACTCTCGTTTTTTTGCTCATATTATCTTGTAACAGTTCACAGAAAGATTTATGAAACCACATCTACTAAATCGAGAATTGACGAAGGTACAAAGTAAAAACCATTCTCACATCAAGGGACAAATAATAAACAATTCATGTCCAAATCAAGAACGTCAACTTATAGAGTGAAGCAGGTTGTTTCAGCCAACCGTGATCTATAACACAAGAATGACGTTGAGGTCATTAATTTAAAATTCACTAACTTACACTAGTGCGAGTTATTTCATAACTTTTTTATTTATATATTTTTTTTTGAAAAAAAGTGGACGGGGCTGTTTTGACTTATGAGCTAGGCACCAATCAAATCGCGGGATTCAGACGTTACAGTAAAAAAGTACATCCTCATAATTATCCCTTTTACAAAAAAAGTACCATATGACCCGATAACGGACGAGGGGTAGCTTGGTCATTATGTAGAAGGAAAGATACAACTAGGGGAAGCCAAGTTGCGTACGCTGTAAGTGCCAACGCTTCGAGTATATATCATTTTAAGCCCAAATAAAAACTCCACAGCCAAACAAGAGAGAAGAAGAAGCAGAAATGCAGAGCTGCATATAAAACAAATAAATTAAAATAAAAACCTCCCGGCCATTGTTTCCGGTGCTGTCTTTCTCTCTATCACAGGTACTTTTTTTACCTCTTTCTGTAATTTTTTCTGTGTGTTTATATGTATATTTGATTTTTTGGTTGCATGGATTTGATTCGGATTTGAGGAGATTGTAGAGGCCAGGTTTTGATTTTGTTTTCTGGGTTTTTTTGTGAATTTTGTTTTGGGGAGTTTTTGTTAAGATTTGGTCTTCCAATTTGGGGATATGTGTATAATTTGGGTAGATTTGAGCTTGGAAAAATTGAAGAGGGTAGGAATTGGATGATTAGAGAGTCAAAAGGATGTCATGAATTTTGTGTAATTGAGAATAATTTTGGAGGAACAAAACAAATCTGGGTTTTTTTGGTGTTGCGATTTCAATGCTGTAAGCAGATCGGTGACTGGAAATAATTGATCAGTAAATTTTTTAGGAACAATTTGTTGTTTATTAATTTTTTTAGGAGATTGTCTAATGTAATTGGATTTTGGGGAGTTAGGGATTGTATTTGATATCTGGATTTTTGGCGTTTTTGTGGTGCAAGAAACAGATGGTAAAGGGAGGGAAGGTTAGTTCCAAGAGAAGAGCCAAGCCTCGGATTCGATCAGATTACAAGGGTTCCGATGATTCGGATGAAGATTATGTAGTTTCGGATGAAGAAAAGCTAGCTTCTGAGGATCTGGAGGAGGATTATTGCTCGTCTTTGGAAGCATCGGACGAGGAAGAGGAGGAAGAAGAGGAAGTGAGATGGGCGAGAAAGAACAGTAGATCGAGAGGCAAAAAGAGTGTTGACAGATTTATTGTGGATGGGGAGGAGGAAGATGAAGAGGAATTGAAAAATGTGAGAAAGAATAGTAGATCAAGAGCCAAAAAGGGTACTGATAGATTTATTGTGGATGAAGAGGAGGAGGATGAGGTGGAGGAGCTGGAGGAAGAAGAAGATGAAGATGAAATGAGAAAGGTGAGAAAGCATGGTAGATCAAGAGTGAGAAAGGGGAAAGATAGATTTAATGTGGATGAGGTGGAGGAGTTGGAGGAGGAAGGAGGAGGAGGAGAAGAAGAAGAAGAAGAAGAAGAAGAAGAGGAAGAGGCAATGAAAGAGGTGAGAATGGCGGCTGGTTCAAAGTCCCAAAATGGTCTATCTGGTAGGCAGAAAAATGGGGTTAAACCAGCAGAAAAGAAGAAAAGGACTAAATCTGAAGAAATGGCAGATCAGGATTATGAAGAAGAAGAAGATGATGATGATGATGCTGAGTACGACGAGGAATTTACACCTGATGAAGATGATTATTCAGAATTGGAAGAAGCATCAAGGGTGAAAAAGAGGAAAACTAATTTGAAAGTGAACAAGCGACCTTTGAAGAAAAAGGGTCCTATAAGAAGGAAATCAAAGAAGCCTTCGAGAAGGAAACAGAAAAAGACTCGTACATTGAGGAGGAAAGTAAGATCCAATGACGATGCTGGTGATTTTATGGACAGTTACCTTCCTGTTAGAGAAAAGAACGAGAAAAAAAGGCCAAAGAAAAGGTGGAGATATGTTGCTCAATCAGATTCTGATTTTGTGTCTTCTGGAACATCTGACTGTGATTACACCATCTCTGAGGAAGAGAGAGAGCAAGTGAGGGAAGCCATGCAGTTGTGTGGAAGTATAGAACCTAATTTGGGAAGCTCATTACTGTCTGACACAATTCAGGAGAATGAGATTGTACAGCCACCAAAAAAGCCTCCTGGTAGGAAGGGTAAAGAAAAGATTGAGCAAGTGAAGGTCGATGTGGTTAAGCAGGTCTGTGGAATTTGTCTCTCTGAGGAAGATAAGAGAAGAGTGAGGGGAACACTAGACTGCTGCACTCACTATTTTTGTTTTTCCTGCATCATGGAATGGGGCAAAGTGGAATCTCGCTGCCCATTATGCAAGCAGAGGTTCAAAACAATCAGTAAACCCACAAGAGCAGGGATTGATTTGAGAGACATGTGTGTAACAGTCCCTGAGCGTGATCAGGTACCTTGTTACTCCACTTTTCATTGTGTCGTTCTTCATTTTTGTATTTTCATTGTTTTGTTAGCTTATATCTGATAGATTTATTTATCTGTGCAGGTTTATCAGCCGACAGAAGAAGAACTGAGAAGTTATTTCGACCCTTATGAAAGTGTGATTTGTACAGAATGTCATGAAGGTGGAGATGATGGGCTCATGCTATTGTGTGATCTGTGTGATTCACCTGCTCACACCTATTGTGTCGGTCTTGGGCAGGAAGTACCAGAAGGTAATTGGTACTGTAATGGTTGTAGACCTGTTGCTCTGGGATCCTCGAGTTCCCAGGTCGAAGGTTGGTTCACTGAGCAGAGAACAACAAACAACATCTTGCCTAATAGACACTCACCTGCTGTAAGTTTAGGTGAAGGTCTAGAGATAGACCTTAATTCACTGTCTTCTCCTCGCTCCTATGTTGCTCAAGGATTTGGGAATTCTTCTTCCCCTTGGTATCATGCTGGTGGAGGTTTTCAAGCATCTTCCCCGGGATCTGGGGCAGGGGCACCAACACTGTCAGGAAGACGTTTAATGCACCGTCATATTCAACAATTGATTTCCGCTAATAGAATGAATTATCTCGCCAGTAGAAATGAGAGGAATTCATCTGCTAATTTGAGTACTGATAGCTTAAATACTCAAACTGCTCAGGGGAGGGAAACAGTAGTTCAGCATGCAAGGACAGATGGAACAGGCAGATCTTTTCACACATTTTTTGAGGAGAGATTACAAGAAAATCCCTCGCCACAAGTTCAGGACAATGATGTATTTTCGTCGACATCAAGCCATCACAGAAGGCAACTAGTCCAGGATCCAACTATAACTTCTGCTGATAGACCTAGCAATGGAACATTATGGCCTGGACTTGCAGAGAATACAATATCAGGTCATGTCCAAACTCATCACTTCAGCAGTAGGCCAAATATTGGTTTCGATGGTGATTTGTCCCCCAATGCAGTTACGGGACCGAGTGATATTCACAGAGGAAAGGAACAACTGCAAACATTGGTCATAAGCTACTTAAAAGACTTGTCCCGAGAGAAGGATTTTGGTACGTGGAGCTTTCATTTGCTATGTAAACATGTCCTTGTTCTGTTTTGAACTGCGCTTATGTTGGTCTGGTTCAGGCAGACATTTCTACATTGATATATCAAATGTTTTTGTCTCAATCTATTCGTTTATTCTTATGATTCTTACATGCTAAACATGCGGTGTTTATGATTGTTTCAAAACCTTAAACTGGTATTGTTTTGTTTCAGGCCAAAGTTCTACTGCTTTCCAGGAGATTGCTAGGAGTGCTATGCAGACCGTCCTAGCTGCATGCGAGCTGGAGCACCTCGGCAATGATGTAATCCCCGTGCAGCCTCCATCACCCTGTTCTCACATTGAATTAATGGCGGGAAAGACGAGTCTGATGAGTGGTTGTTGTTCATCATGTTTTGCACAATTCGTCGAGGACGTCGTAAAATTGGTAATGGAACACAAACAAGCATCATGGTTGACATTAGGTTTGTAGGTCTTGATGCAGCAAAGGGTGTCCCTGCCTCCCCATTTTGCTAGGAATGTAGAACAGTGTTTCTTTTAACATGTTTATAGATTTAACTCCAGTGGGACTCCATTCATATTCAATCCAATTGTTTAGATAGCGGAATTTAAATAATTCAGTGCCAGTATTATTCTGCTTCAAATTGTTTGTTGAAGATGGACCAACTGTACCAACCACTCATCCCTAATAGAACTCCTAAATGGCATTTGTTTTCTAATTGATAGGGGTAGTGGAGATGGTTGGCCTTTGACCTAACATCACCACACCCGTAAACATTTAAACACATTCAATTCTCAATGCTCATTCATGTAGATCTGCACTAATAGTTTCTTATTCCATTCTGACGAAAACAAATGGAATTATTCTGTTATAAAGAGAGAAAAAGAACGGGAAGAAGTGTGTCATTTATTCTCATTAGGCTCTTTTATATAGGAGTATGGTTACATTATAAAGACTTAACTAATAAGAATTTACATGGACATCTACATATAATAAAATATTTACAATCTCCTCCTTGGATGTCCACTAATGAATGATATAGTAGTTAGGTGCGCTTCTTGTTATCTCGTTAAAAACCTTGTCAGGTAATAAAAATCATGTGGGATAAAAATAATCCTGGTCGAAAAAGAAAAAGAGTGCAACACACATATATCCTAGGTAGCATAAACTTGAATGCTCCTCCTAATGAGACTCACCATTTAATTGATTGATACAGACTCTAATATCATGCATAGTAGATTTGATGTGTTAATCACATAAATGAGATAATTTGAGCTTTGTATAAAAGGAAATCATTAGAATATTCAATCTTGCAAAGATTAGGATTATACCAGCAAAAGTATAGTATTATGAATAATTCTTACCTCACATAGTAAGATATGAATAAATCATACCTCACATTGTAAAAGACCAATTTTATTTGTTCAAATTATTGATAAAAATATTAGCAGTTAACATTAGAATAATATATAAAGGAATAATAGTTAACACATTTACCTTCGTACAATATTCTTGAGAACCAATATTTAAGTGACGCATTTTAACCATAGATATCAATTTGTACAATTGATAATTTCATATAGGCTCAGTAGGAGCTCTAGTCAAATTCATAACTTTTCAAAGATGAATCTTAAAGCTTATGTCAATCTAATGACAATGCATGGACTCATATCAAAAATTAGCTAACAAGTTCACATTATGAATAAGATGTCGAGTCTTGTATATCTTTCTTAAATACAATGATGCGCAGTATTGTATATTGATTAGACACTTAGCCTTTTAAACGTTTTATCCATCATTCTTTAGAATCTCTTTAAGGATCAAAACTACGAACGATGATGAGAATAATTATAGACATTATTTTATCATTATTAGAGTGCCTTAATATCTAATAATATAAGTCGATGGATGGACAATACCATCATTATGGTGCTCGAGTTCTAGCTCGAGACAAAACCATGTTTTCTCAAGATCTTTTATCTCGAATTTGGATTTCAAATACTTAGATGTATCTCTTAGTTCATCAAGAGTTTATACAAATTCATGCCATCGACATAAACCATAATAATGCAAATCAAGAACTTGTCTTATTAATAACTCGCATGAGCATAATTTATCACATCTCTTTTCAATTAAGTAGTCACTTAGTGAATGTTTCAATCTTATTGTAAACGTGCTCTGTGATCTAGAGCCACTTGAATTGGGTAAATTAAGTTCATCTTGGATCTTCATGTATATCTCTTTATTTTGATCCTCATAGAGATATGTTGTAACCATATTCATAAGCTGCATGTTCAGTTATTCGGAAACTACCAAACTAACAAGGTAGTGGAATGCGAAGGCATCTAGTACGAGAGAATATGTCTCTTCGCAGCCGATCACAGGGTGATATGACAAGCCTTACGTCATGAAGCGAGTCTATGATCATTCTTTATAACAAAAACTCATTTATAATTAATAGGCTTTACACTTAGTGGTGTCGGCATCACCAATTCGAATACCTTTCTTTCAATTTAGCTTGGATCGTTTCTTTCCTTTCAAGCCAATATACTATGTTGACATTTTGCAACGAAGTAAGGTTTAGTATCTCAATATATCACGTCATCATGTATATTAGTGTAATATATAGTTTTTCAAGATCTTTGTATTTCAGGAATTGGTTTTGGCATTGAGACGTCTCCTAATATTAACCATAATTCATAAATATTCTCATGAGACGGATTTGAGTATCAGTGATCGATGGATCATGATGCCCCCTAATCCTTGAGGAGCCTCGACCTATGACACCATTATACCATGTTATGGCGTCACTATGCCACCAACCATTATGATGGCATCGTACCCATATTCATTGGGTCGCGTCATGTCCTCTTGATAAGACATCAATCCTAACAGATATATTTGCAGCAAATATATATGATCTTGGCACTTTAACAATATCAAATAACGCATCAGACATCGAATTTGATACATTATAAATATCAATTATTTTACGTATTTTAATATTATGCGGTTTTTGGGGATCAAGATGAGACAAAGTGGGGACAATTCACGACGATTTCATGTCGTTAATGTTGAACATTTTATGTTCTTATCTCCTCCTAACCACGAAAAGATTGTCTCATTGAAATGACAACCCGCATATCTAGCGGTAAAGTGATCACCTGTAAAGGTTTCAACACAACAAACTATAGTTGTAGACTTATATCCAATATATATACTTTTTCACGTCTAAGAATTCATCATAGTGCGCTGTGGTTGTGCAATTTTGGCACATAAATGCGTAAGTCACTAGTTTTAACGCAAAGAAATATCAAGTAGTGATGATTCATAGATAAATTAATATAGCTGCATGCGATATTGCATAATCCCCAAGCGAAAATATTGGCGTGCATTACCAATATTCAAGTTACTATCGTAGTTATTTAATATTAATTTTCCATGAGACAATTTGGGTGTGTACACAAGAATATGAATCCAAATAATAATCCATCATGATGTACAATAGTTATCAAAATTCTATGACATAAACTTTAGCATTATCAAGTTTACCATGACTGATTGAAATGATATGGGTAGTGAGCCCAATATAGAATTTGAGCTAGCAGTTATTTATAAGCAGCATAACTAGTAGATGATATTGCGACTCGTCACCAACGCGTATGCACATCAATCAACACTATAAAATATCAAAGATATATGCAAGTTGGTTGAATATGTCTACATAATCCTTCGGATTTAGTTTATTTATGAACATGGGGTTGATATTTAGGGTTGCCACCAAAGTACTCGCCTCATTCTCCTCTACAAAACCCATATCATCACTTCCTTTTGTGACTCAATGCGACAGTGTTTGCCGGATTCTGACCAACTCAGGCGACGCCAGCAACATAAGGAGGTAGGGTTGTGCTTCTTTTTCTTTTTCCTTCAATTTCTGATCTGAAATCCATTAAATCACATCCTAATCCGAAAAACCCTCTCCTTCCAGTTTGGGTATTTCATGGCGAGCCTCTGATGACATGGTTTTTGGCTTTCAGTGGACTTCTCAGTCTCTAGTGAGCTCCGTAGTGTAGCTTTGGAGTCTGGACGACGAGTTTGGGTTGCTACAACATTGCCTCAGGTCGAGATAGGTGTGTGTACATCTCGGCTGGTGTTAAGCTTTGGGACTAGAAGCAGGTAATCTTGAATCTTTTGGCTGTTGTGTCTGTTTTGGAGGATTAAAATTGTGATTGGTTGTTTGATGTCAGTGTTGGGTTGTCTCTTTGTGAGTGTTGGCACCTAAGGAACTGTTGGGGTCAATTGTGGCCTAGGCAGAGGCTTATGGCTTTGTCTGTCGATGGTAGGGTGGCTAGGGTCGAGGTTCAGTGAGGAGCTCAATGTCTAGAATAGTGGTGTTGATTTGGGATGTAGCAGTGGGTTGCAGTAAGAGCAGGTCAATTTATAGTTGAAATTTAATAGTGGTAAGATTGGAATTTATGTGTTGTTGTTATTGTTGTTGTCCTCCATGGCTGAATTGGAGTTGTTATTTTGTTTTGTGCATACCGAGAACTTGGTAAATGATGCTATGGCCATTTTCCGGTAAGATTGCCAGAATCTGGCAGAATATTCTGGCAACTTGCCGAAATTCGGTGAAGTAGCAAAATTTCCATCAGAGAGCTGAAGAGGTAGAATTCGATTTTTCCCCGTTAAGCTTTAAGTCCTAAAGTTTTCGTTAAATCGTAAATTGAGTAATTACAAAAAACTTACCGTAAATAGGAAGTTTCCATTTTGGGAAACTTTTTCTTTTAGAAAAGTTTCCATTTTTGGAAAGTTGACCGATAAAAAGAAAAGTCAATACTAGTTAACCGGTTAAAAGAAGCCAATCAGATCTTTAAATGAGAATCTGATCAACTTAGGAATCTTGGTCAAAATCGAGTTGATAGTTGTAATTAATTTGGATAATTTCAGAATCGGTATATCGACTCAAGGTTATAGATTTGATTTAAGAGACATGTTGGGTGTCCATAGTAATTCAAGGGATTATTATGTGACTACCTAGTGTCAAATTAAAGTGGTTAAGGAAAGTTAAGGGTTAAGCCAGACTTCCAGCAAGTAAGCAAATAGTCGATAATCAGAAAAAACAAGCTAAAAAGGTTAAAATGTCATAAAAAGGAATTGGTTGGTCAATTCCTGGTCAAATTAATATTTCCTAGTCAACCTAAGAATATATTAAGTCAACGGTATTTAAAACTGATATGTTGGATGAATTTTACAGTCTATGGTTAAATATGAGAAGGATTTGACCATGCATGTGGATGTTTCAAGGTAGCACTCGAGGAGTATTCTGAGCAATGAAGAGGTCGCATTAAGTACTGTGAGTGGACAT
The DNA here is from genome assembly GCA_951800085.1 of Comarum palustre. Classification (NCBI taxonomy): domain Eukaryota; kingdom Viridiplantae; phylum Streptophyta; class Magnoliopsida; order Rosales; family Rosaceae; genus Comarum; species Comarum palustre. Next base: position 28,986,954 of record OX637574.1, on the reverse strand, counting down.
TTGTTTTGAATTAATGCATGTCGTGTTTTTATGCTAAACAAAATGATTTTTATTGATTTAATGAGCCGGTAGGGCCGTGAATGTGAGTTGCTTCTCTTCCGTAAGCCCCTATGTTATGAAGGCTGAAATCTGTGTTATATTGATTAAGTACTGTGAGTGGACTTTTGTTTTGAATTAATGCATGTTGTGTTTTTATGCTAAACAAAATGATTTTTATTGATTTAATGAGCCGGTGGGGCCGAGAAGGTGAGTTGCTCTCCTTCCGTAAGCCCCTATGTTATGTCGGCTGAAATCTGTATTATATTGATTAAATTTGGAATGCTTGTTTTATAGCCATAGTTTTGAGGACGGTCGATGAACCGTGCCTCATGCATGAGATGCATGTTTTAATCTACGGGGGAGGAGTTATATATTAATGACTTTTCATATTTGTTTGTTTTTCTCACCATGAAGGGTCGTTATATATATTCTCATTGCTAGCTAGCCATACGGGCCCTCTACTTTAGAAGTGAAGCAGGGCAATAGTAGCCTTATTTGGCTCCGACCCTAGCTTGAGAGACCCATTGTCATGATGGAATTTCTCCACCATGAAGGGTCGTTCATTACTTAGTAGCCTCCGGAAAGCTCCGACCTTAGTCTGGGAGACTCTCCATCATAGTGAAACCTTTTCTCCTATTTTTAATGTTGATTTACAAGCCATTGAGATTGACATTTTACGTTTTGGTTTTCAGAACGATTATTTGAGATTCTTTCCCGACGAGACATGCATATGGATTTTCTGGAAAATGAAAGGGAGAACGTAAATTGATTATTTTCACACGCTTGGATATTCTTTTAGTCCACTCACTCTAACGTCCTGTTTTTAAATGTTTTTTCCCTTGACCCTTCGTTTTCAAATACCTAGTGTTGCAGGGTTGCTGAGGGAAGATCATGCGTATTGAAGACGAGAAATAATCAAATCATTCTGTTGTCGCTATTTAGTCTATTTAGGTGTTGCTTCCACGTAGAATGCTCTAATTAGCCCAGTTTAGTTTAGTTGAATTAGATTGGTGAAGTGTAGATGCAATTTGGGGGAACATGATGGCTCCAGGCGTTGGGGTTGGATTTTATTATTGTGGAAGTGTTTAGTTGGATTGCAGGTAAGGTTGTCCATTTCAAGGAGGCTTCCGATACAAATTTCCCTTGAGGTGGATCCTGCAGGGTTTACTTCGAGTTAAAGGGGTTAACCCAGGGTGGGTCCTGACATTTCTTATGAGCGAGTTTTTCATGGGTTGCTTAGCAGTTTAGTAATATGTATGTTCAACAACAATTGACCATTTAAAATTCTAATTATTCTCGGATTTAAATCCAAGACAACCATAGGGTCATATCAAAGCATAAATACATAACATGGTATGCCACAGTTGGTGTGATTGTTGTGAAATACAATCCAAATGTTAAAGCAACCAACTTTTCAATTCATACTTTTAGCGTAATTATCGCAATTTATGCAACATTCCACATTATGATTATTTGTGAACTCATATGGTAACTATTTGGATTTATAAGAGAATAAAATCTCTATTAGGTATAATTGCACCATATATGTGGTTAACATATCATCTTCATTTATGATATGTCTCAGAATTTAGAACTTGAGGTTCTTTGCATAAGCTCATGTCGAAAACAACTCAAACATGTAGGGTGACACATACTAGAACTTTTTCGTTCTAGATCTACTCAAATTTTCATGTTCGAGTCTATACAATTAGAAGCTTTAGGTTCTAAGAGTGAGGTGAACTTTTAGGTTCATACATAATTTAGTAGATGCCTCACATGCTCATTTTCATGAAATACCTTGTTTAGAAACTTCTGGTCCTTATATAGTCGGGAAACATCAACTTTCCATCATATTTACTCGTAACATGTGGTTCGAGTTTTACAAAATTTAGAATTGCCCATCTTGTAGTAGCATTAGTCAAGATCATAAGATACAAAAATGGTCTAGACGATGGTTTAATATATATATATATATATATATATATATATATATATATATATATATATATATATAAGCCTACAAAACGTCACATTTAATCATGAGGAATAAATATTAATCCTTGTAATGAATGACATTATGATGAACTTTTCTCGTGAGCATGATGGGTAAGGAAATTTGCTTGCCAAATTAATATTCACAGTCCACAATGTGTGTCCATTAGAATCATGTATGCCAAATTAAGGTTTTAAATAATAAAAGCAACAACCCCAATATATGCATCTCTGAACCATTTACTATAACATAATTCGAGATATAATTATGAAAGATAAGACATATCAAATATGATAACATTTGTTAAAAGGAAAATAAAATTAACCACTCATGTATGTTGATGTGTCATAATCAGATCATTGCTAATATCATGTAGCTTATGAAATAAATACACACGATGAGTGTCAAATAATAGTTATTAATTGAATTAATAAACGTAATAACTGCAAAATAACAATACAATGAGTTATTTAATTTCTTAACTCCCTCCTCATTATGACATAATAGTAATAAAAATTGTAGTAATAACGTCATTAGAGCAATTAGGCATGAATAAAATCAACGCTAATAACTGAGCCAATTAAGCATGATAATGCATGAGAATAGCAAGTTATTGAAAAACAATAACTACCTCGTAATGATCAGAAAATGGTGGTAATATGAAAAACTCCCTTGATTATGTCTTTAACATTACAATTTGGCCACAAAAACATTGTCAACTTCAGGTGAAGGGACATCCACTGATGACTTAGATTTCCCAATAGACTATAATGTACTATATAATATCACATAATGGTGATAGAATTAATAATGTTCAATCGATGTCAAAATAGGCTTAATCGGTGTTAAGAACAACGATAAGGTCATCAAAAAGTTTTTCAATAACTACAAATTGTCGATTATGAGTGGAGTACGATGCCTAGTGACTCAAAAATTCTCAATAAAAGATATAATTAATTTTGTCATATACCCTTTTAGATAAGGCTTTGTAAAATGCCTCTAAATGTTAGGTCATTCATCAAATGCACCAAAGATGCTTATTATCCTCACTGACATGCTCTTCAAAAATAATTTAGTTGTGAGATAATTCGATACAACATAATAAATGCAAATTGAAGGCGCAAATGCATCCATTCATATCGTACTCTTGGTATTCTGATGGGTGAAGCGTCAATGCTTGTAAAACTCCAATGGGTATTTTACCGTTAAATAATCGTCTTTCAGACATTTGTCAATTTGTCGACATAAAAAGAATCATATCATGAGTTTGCCCATACGTCTTATTGCCTAATACGATGACAACTGTGAGGTGAAGCTTCAGGCTTATAATATATTTCAAAAGATTCTTGATCTAAGTGAATAATTTAAATACCACCTCTAATAATAAACTCATAAATCATTGTTCATGGGTTTTAAGCAATATTCTTGCATCATAGACCACATCGATCATCATAGATCCAATTATGTTGCTTAAAACTTTAAGTTAATAAGAAATAAATATCAATATCAAAACTTCAAGTTTCGAATCTATTGAACAACGGATCAGCTGTGCATGCACAAAACTTCTAGTTTTTATGCAAACAATTATAATTGTGGTTCTAATGTAATATTGAACTTCAAGTTCATAATCTCGAACATTCAAGTTCGAGTATTATTAGTGAAACTTCAGGTTCACCATTATAAGTAATTGTAATCATAGATTTGAGCAATATAAATAAATCATATATATAAACAAATCATGAAAGATTAGATAATATCAAACAAAAATAAACTCATAGATCGTGAGTGTAGATAATAAGCAACAAAAGTTGCACCAACATCTCAGATCATCATGAAGTTTATAGAACGAATGAGTGAATTCGTGCTGATAACGTGTTATAAACTGAAGATGAGATATAGAGAAAGAGAAGAACAAAATATAGAAGGAGAAAGAAGTGTGTCATTCATTCTCAATAGCTAGGAAGCATGAAAGCGCTGAGATGGACACGTTTCATGCTTCCGAAGCGGAAGCGAAGCAGAAGCTCTGTGGAAGCGTTGGGAAGTGCCTAGAAGCGCGATTCCAAAAATGGGGTTTTGAAGCACGACGGAAGCATCTGATTCTGGTATGGAAGCGCACGACTTCGATTCGGAAGCACGGACGGGCACTATGAGTCTGTGAGTCAGCAGCGCATCGATCTATCAGTCTTTTATGCAATCAATTTTGAATCTGAAGGGAGAGAGAGATGTAGAAGTTGAGGGAGAACTAAGAGTAAAGAAAACCCTAAACCTAGAATGAAGGTGGATGTCTCTGCTTCTCCCCCTGCTTCTTTTGTTCGTCGAAGAAGATGGAGAGCTGGGCTCTAGGGCCAATAAGAGGCGGAGGTAAAAAGCATAGGTATCCATAGTTGATTGTTGAGTGCATATAACAGATGTGATTGCTTAATTTTGAAGCTTATGTTTTGGATGTATAGAGCAGACGAGATAATAGAGATGATAATCAGTTTTATTGTGCTTAACTTGAGATATATATTGCAGCTAAAAGTCTGAAACAGACCAGCTCAAAAAATGGATGGATAGCCTCCAATATCTTCATTTGCATAGCCCACATGCTAGAAACCTTTTTTAAAAATTTTTATTTTCAAAAAGAATTATGTTTGGATGAGTTTAAAGTTATCTTTTTTTTTTTGATTGAGAGTTTAAAGTTATCTTAATAGTAAATAAATAAGTATATTTTAAAAGGCTAAACAATTCATTAATTAATTAAGAGTTTAAAAATTATTCATTTGTATTTATTATTAACAATAATTAAGAAGATGAGGAAAGACGGTGATAATTATTGTTTTAACTAACTTATGATATTATTATTATTTTATTTTGAAGTTTCTACCCAGCTACACTTTCAATGCTTCCACACTTCCATTTTCATGTAACATAACTCATTAGGCTCCTTTATATATATGAGTGATTTACATCATAACAACTCTGAGTATTTATATAAGCATCTATATAACAACAAATCCACTTTTGTTGAATTGTTTCTATGACTAGTTCTTAATCACTCAAAGAATGGAATCATTTCCATTCCTCCAACCAAAAGCAACACCTCTGGACCTGTATGCAAGAAGTCGATCGAACGGGACAAATAATGAAAAGATAAATTACTTTCTCTTTTTTTTTCTTTAAATTTAATAACGCCCTGAAAACAACTGAGGGTATCAAGTTTTGTTCAGGCCTATAAAACTAAAGTGAACATGCCACATAATTACACTCAACACTGAACTCCTACAGCTTACTCGACACTGTTTCAGAACATAGGCATACTTTGCTACAAACAACGAACAAGAAGGCTCTTGGTTGTGAAACTCCACTCCCGGAGGCCTCCACTAGAAACTTCATAACCCGTCATCAAGGATGGTTGACAACAACATCCCCTGAACAAACTCGCATCTTTTTGCTTTCTCTTCCTTATCCTTGACAGACAAAGGAGGCGACTGCACTTTTCTGGATACATAATAGCAAGTGTCAGACCTAAGAACTTTATTTGCATATGCAACAATCCTATTGGTATTAGCTTAGTCATCTGTTTAAGCATAAATGTGCGTAGATAGTTAACCAAAAGGAAAGATAATGAAAATAGCATGGTGTAAGTATAGCAGGCCTACAAGTTATCAAGTATGAACACAACAAGAAATTTCTGTTGACTGCCCCTTAAAGTGATTTCAAGCAAAAAAACAAAAGCTATGAAGTAGGAACAAAACCAGAGTTTGTGTTGACTGCATACTGCATAGAACCCAAACCCCATGTGCACAGTTCGATTGTGTAAAATTAAGCTTTCATATAAATGAAAACAACAATCCTCATCTATACTTCTCATTGGAAAGTGAAGGTTGAACAAAAAGAAAAATAAGTGGCTGAGGCATTCAGCTAGTCCTTGGGTTAGAAGGTCGAAATTCAAGCCGCTCTACATCAAAGTAGTTGGAGATATTAACAACATACCGTTCTAATACAATCTCTGTGCTTTTCTTGGGTAAGCATGTTTCAGTTGAAAACTGAGGCTGAACACTGCCAAAATCATCAGCCATGGGTAAAATAAATGATGACAACAATGGATCAGCTGCCACATTGTTAAGTAAACAGGAAGAGCCCCCAAAAAGAGACTGCAAGGTCCCTTCCCGCAGCTCTTTCCTCAACAATACTAGTGTTGAATGAGCTCCACCTTTGCGTGTTTTCCTCTTGCGCTGCATGTAATGAATTGTTAAGGAATTCAGAACATCGGGCCAAATCTTCATTTGATCAATATTTTACCAAATCTTAGCCATATGATGAAAACAAAGAATACAACATCCAAATTTAACTTGAAGTAATTATTACAAAGGCAAATTGATTGACCTCAATAAATGATCTACATATTTGAAGTCTCCTACTCAAATTTCTGGAAGGTGTTCACAAATAGGGAAGAAACATGAAAAAGCTCAGGTAACAAAGTAAAGAATTACGAGGATTATATAGCCTATTCTTAGGGATAAACAAAATAAATTCTGCTTTAGACCATTTATGATACGGAACGGAAGCGTAATCACGATATACAACAAGATTTCATCAAGCGTTGAAGCCTTAATGAAAGATATAGCTAGAATCCACTAGCAAAACAAAGGCATAAGCCTAAAAACACAAGAGTTTCTACTTTAATTTTTTTGGGTTTTCTTATTGATAACTTCAATCCAAAAATACAATCTAGCAATGACTTTATATAGGCATAGAAATAAACATATTCATACTAGAACTAGGAACTTAAACCTAATACAATCAGAAAACATAATCTAGAATTGACTACAATTTAGGAAACCTAATAAAAATAAGATAATGAAATACTAGATACTAAAGAATATTATTCCAGATATGTATTCGGAATCTTAACCAAGATTTTGCTCAAGAATCCCGATATATCCAGAAGAGTAACTTAAGATTAACACTGTCATTAAGGAACCTATTTGAATACCAATTTTGAATATTCAAATCATTCTTCTTAATGTGACAATACTGCTTCATGTTTGGGATTTTTTGTTGAAATTTCCTAGATTCTCGTCGTGTATCAGTCTCCTTTACTTGGAAAGAATTAGATCTCGAGTTCATCTTAAATGCAGCTAGATCATTAGTAGGATAGAAGCATGATAAACCATTATTCCCAATATCATCGAAGCTAGAAGGGATTGCCATGAATCTGACGCCATAGACAAGTTTAGAATAAGCTTCTTCAAACTTGAACTTCTCTTTGGATTTATTTTGAACATAACTTGGCTTGCATGACATGGGTAACGATGTGGTGAATGATCCAACTCTTGTCTTCAATGGGTGTCTTCCACCTTCAAAGTGACTTCATGTTTCTCTTGACACATTTCAGGATGATCACTCATGTTGTCATCAACCTTCAAAGTGACTTCTTTATGTTTCTTTTCACACACCTCATTATGGTCACTATTGATGTTATTTTTGTGTGCTTGATTTCAGTTTGACACGACTTCCTCCCAAGCATGTATGTATCGACTTTGCGATAATCGTCATTGACATTAGCATGCCATGGTCTCCTACACACATAAGCGTCGTCCATGTGAATCTCATGAAAAGTATCCTCTTCTTCATAAACATGTTCCAAAGAGATGGGCGCTTTGATCTTATAATCACCACATCCTTGACGTATTTGGTAAGAAGCTTCCATTTGACTGAAATTGAAAAATTCCATGAGCTCTCGCTGGGCAGTTTCTTCAAAATTTTGGTCACATTCATAAGCAAATCTTCTGATATGCCGACCTTGTTGATGGCCACGTCTACGGGAAAATCCCATAGAGCGTTGATCATCATTCTCCATGTAGCGTTGTTCTTGGCGACGCCCACGACCTCCGGAAAATCCGATGGTGCGATGAGCATCTCCTGTTCGATTTACGTTCATCTCCATGATTAACTGTCGAAGCTCCGTCGTTGCATCTTGCACTGATTCTTTCACAAAATCATGTGCATGTTGTCGGAAGGTTTCGAACTGGTTAGCTATAAGCTTTGAATGATCCCGTAAATCTGTAAATCCTTCTTAATGGTTTTAATCGCCTGACTAGCGTCGACAAGGTTGGTGAAGGTGATTTCGTCCCCTGAATCGTCTCCCATCGAGTAGGCAAATCCTCGCTCTGATACCAAATGATACGAAACGGAAGCGTAATCACGATATACAACAAGGTTTCGACGCTTGACGAAACCTTAATGGAAGATATGGCTAGAATCCACTAGCAAAACAAAGGCATAAGCCTGAACACGAGTTTCAACTCTAGTTTTTTTGGGTTCTTATTGACAACTTCAATCCCACAAAAGTTCCATTGACCCACAAAGTTGACTATGGCAAGAATAATTAACTTAAAAGGCAAGGATATCTTGAATATATTTCCATGTTGTAAGGTAATGTGAGCAACCATATCAATCCCCACCCTCAATGAACAAACTGGGCAGACCTGCACATACAGTGTTCACCTTGAGTCTATTGAGCATAAAAATAACTATCCTCATGGGAAAGAAGACAAAATGTATATTATGACTATCATCAAACAAGATAAATATATGAGAAAGTACCCCAAGCTCACAGAAAGTAGTTATCTACTTCCCAAGATTCTGCCCACCAGAATACTACACTGAGTACACTCGACCTCAGGAGGGAAAAAATTTCCCTCTTTTTCCAGCATAATCCCATCAACCAACGAGGCTAAAGCTCATTGGTGGGCATGTAAGTTCACATCAACCAGGGTTTTGAAACTCACAGGATATAATATGCTACAAAGTTCTCCAAAGAATTTAACCTTCAAAACCAAAGTCTAGCATGTGAATGTCACCTCTCAAAACATAAAAGGAACAATTCACCAATTGAAGCAAGTAATATAGCATTGCACATTTGGACTAAAAATTCTTCATGCAGTAAAGTCAACCATTTGGACTATAACACGATACAGTTTATCTCTCCCGTTCATGTGAAAGCAAACAGGGATTAGATTGAAGGATTTTATACTACAGTTGGGAAAGCTTTAACTAAACAGGTTCCTTCTACTAAATTAATGCTTGGTGTAGAGCGTACTATTTTCTTATGAAAAATCATTCACTTCTCACTATATACCTAACAAAGGTGAACTTAATCAACATTTATGCGCACCAAAGAAAGTAGAATCGACTTTACTATTCGGTCAATACATTAAAGTTAGCTACTCTAGAAGAATCAGAAAAAAGCCGTACCCCATTCTTTGCTTCCACCGGGTGTTCTTCATCTATATGGCAGCACAATCCGACAATATCATAGTACTCCGAGCAAAACGGGCATGGAAATTCCTCCCTTATATCATCATCCCCATCAATCTCTTCAAATCCCATGTACATATCTGCATTCACACAAAACCACGCTTCAGTACACACACATTAGTTAAATTACAAACCCTACAATTCAGATACCAATACATTAATCCTAACACAACTCCTCATCGTGTTCAACAAAACCGAAAACTGAAGAAACAAAAAAATAAGTTCAGCTCTATCCAGTGATTGTCTAATCAAAAAATTAGTAACAAGCGCAACCTGTTTTATCTTCACAGGTCATAAACAGCTGGGAAGTGATAAAAATTCAATATTTTCATCGAAAGAAAAATAAAATAAACCTCTAAATTCCTCTCCTTTACATTCGCATAAATCTAATCCATTATTCAAACAAAAAAACAGCTGTTTCAAACATTTCATCAGCATCAAACCAAAACAGTTCGAAAAGATGAAAACTTTACAACGAGATCGAAATGGGGAGCTAACCAGATCGAGATTGAAGAGCGGATTGGTAACGCTTGGAGGCTCTGGAAAGACGAGAGCTCCATGAATCACCGTCCATGATTTGCTACGTCTTTCTGATTCGAATCAGTCGGCTCCGATCTCACGAAAACCCGGAGAATCGAATCGGTGGGGATATAGGAACCGAAGAAGGCAAGGAGGCGGTGGCCTGAGGTGGTTAAATACAGCGACGAAGGAGAAGAAGATGAGAGAGAGAGAGAGAGAGAGAGAGAGAGGTGGGTTTTGGTGTGTGATGGTGAATTTGGGTATTTAGATGAGTTGGGAGAAACGAGAGGAGTGCGGTGAATGTGACAAAACCGATTTTTTTTAGTTAAAACACAATTGAATTAGGAAAATACTTTGGTCCGACCCAAGTATTTCGTTTGATCTTCTTAAAATTTTTAACAACATCAATCGTAATCTTAATTATTCAATAGTTGAATTAGAAAATTATCTATACAAAGAATCAATGTAAAAAAATTGTTTGCTAGCCCGAATGCATCGAACAAAATGAATGGATTATCATAAAAACTCAGGAACTGTCCATTTGGTTTGACGCATTCGGACAAGTAAACAATCTTTTTTTACATTGATTTTTTGTATAGATGATCTTCATTGGTTAATTCAACTATTGAACGGTTAAGATTACGATTGATATTGTACACATAGCCTAACTTGGAGATCGAATGGGAAACTCCATCCGATCTAGATCGGACGGAAGTTTTTTTCATTGAATTAATTAAAATTTGACAAAATTTTAATAAAACCAGAAAAAAAAAATTTGACAAAAAATCAAACGTTAAATTTTTAAACTATTATAAATACTTTTTTGATTTAATTAAAATTTCACATTGAAAAAAATTATGAGTAGAATGATCAAAGCTTTAATAGTTTTTTTATTTTTTAAATCTCAACCTTTTTTTAAAAGGATGAGAATAATAAATTAAAGTAATAAATAAAAAAAAGAAAAAAAAATGTAAAACACACCGACAAATGATAAAAATTAAATTGAGTCAAGTGATTGTTAACAGAGTTTATAATAATAATAATAATAAATATGCTAAGAAGTACAGTAAAATTCAAAACCGACCCCATAATTATGAGTATATTAATAAATAGGCCCTTCTTCCCCGCCGAGAAAACGTAAGACCAAAAACACCAAACAATCTTTCCCATTATTAACCCCACATTTCCAATTCCGCCGCGGCACGTGACTCGCCGTCGCCACCTCCCCCGGATCTCCGATCACGTGACCCGAGACCCTTCCTTCTCCGCTCGAATCTGAAAACCAGAGCTCGCCGTCCATGGCGACGAGGAATCGGACTCCGCTTTTCAGAAAGTACCGGGATTCGTTGAAGACCGGCCGCACTCCTTTGAGCTCGTCGTCGGCGTCCACCAGCTCCGGCGGGAGAGGTCCGGTGATTGAGTTGACGTCTCTTGTGAATCAGAACCGCTCCTATGCTCCGCTTAGTACTGAAGATCCCGGTAATTCGAGGTCTCTCTTTCTCTATTGATCTCTGGATATTTGAAAAAAATTGAGAAAATTTCAATGGCTGTGTGATTTAGCTGGATTGGAGTTTGGGGATTTTGAATTGGAAGTGTGGAATGTGTGGTTTGTTTGAACTTAGTGAGCTTAATACAGATTAGGTGATGTTGGATTAGTACCGTTTGATAGGATTTGAAGGAATGATTTTGTTAGATCAGAGTGCTTAAAGTTTCGGCATTTGAATGATTACAATTTTTTGGAATTTGTAAGATCAGACATCTTAACATTTCGGCATTGATTGTTAAGGAGTAATCTTTAAGGTAGAAGTGAGCATGCAAGTTTTGTGATTTGGTTGTAGATGTGTGACAGTCTGTTTTGTTCTTTTGGCTGCAGTAAGGGTGCACTCACTGTTGGTCTACCGCCAGCATGGGTGGATGTATCAGAAGAAATAGCAGTGAATGTGCAGCGGGCACGGGTAAAAATGTCTGAGCTGTCCAAGGCTCATCAAACCGCTTTGATGCCATCTTTTAGAAATGATAGAGAAGATCAACGCTTGATTGAGAGTCTTACACAAGAGATAACTGGATTAATAACGAGATCTCAGAAGAGACTTCAAAGACTTTCTGCAGCTGGACCTTCGGAAGATTCAAATGTTAGAAAGAATGTGCAGGTATGACACAAAATCCATTATATACTTATGGCATTGCCAAATGCGATATGTATTAGCTCTATTGCAGCAACAATGCTTGATTTTCCTTGCTTTTCTTTTTGGTTTCAAGACTTGCCACATGCCATTTGTTTCTTTATGTCCCTTCTCCATGATACTCTGCTTTTCACATGGGTGCATTTAGATTTACCACCAATTCCTTGTATTTCTATATCCCTGTCACTAACGGATGGTTCCTGGAGATGGGAATATGGGCATCTCTTCTTCCGTCTTCACTTTGCTGGTGGTGGTGAGAGTAGCCTGACTGGATCTGGCAGATTTTGCTTGAACACCTTCGCCAGTGTTGTGGAGAAAGAAGTGAACTTTCATTTTGAAGCTGGTTGTAGAAATTCTTTAGATGGGTTTATTCCAGAGTTTTACATGCTAGCTTTTAATATAATTACACAAATGAACTATCTGAAACAATAGTGCTACTGTCTGCTTGTTTGTTTTGCAGGTATCTCTTGCTACGGACCTTCAGAGCCTCTCTAATGAGCTTCGTAAGAAACAATCAAATTATTTGAAACGCCTCAAACAGCAAAAAGAGGTAATTATAGAAATTTTACCTTTTTGGCCATTCAAGTTTGTAGTTGCTCTGGCTTGATAGTTCATGTGTATTCTTTTGGCACTTTGTATGAGGATTTCAGGGATTCGTTAGTACATGAAGATGTTTGCTTGACTGGGTATTGATTACTCATTAACTTTTGGTGATGTAGGGACAAGATGGGGACGACCTTGAGATGAACCTAAATGGAAGTAGATCAAGAATGGACGGTGATGATCTGGATGAAATAGTATGTTTTCTGTCCTTTTCTTTTCTTTGCTTTTCTTTAAACTCTTATCAATTATGATCAGTAAGAAACCCAAATATCTAACTGGAATCCTTTCCCAGAAAAAAGGTTTAACATTAGTAATAATATAAGCATGAATCTGGAAATTAATTTGTTAATACCTTTTTTAGCTTAACCTTGGTTAAATGGTGTTTGATTATAAGTAAAATGTTCTCAGATGTTTCATGAGCGCGAGACGGCCCAGCTTAAGAAACATGAAGCATTCACTGCAGAAAGGGAAAGAGAGATTCATCAGGCAAGTAAAGTTTTTTTCCACATGGAACACCATGCTTGATCTTGCTTTTTTCCACTGCTAACTAATGCCATCACCCTTTTCCAACAGGTTGTTGAATCTGTGAATGAGCTTGCTCAGATTATGAAGGACCTGTCACTTTTAGTGATAGACCAGGTTAACACCAATCTCTTGTCAACACTTGAAATATCAAGTAATACTCGGTATCTAACCAAATATTTTTCTCCAAATAGGGCACTATTGTTGATAGGATAGACTACAACATTCAGAATGTTGCAAGTACAGTCGAGGACGGCCTCAAGCAATTGCAGAAGGTCACCTCTTCATCTTTTGTCAATCACTGTACTTCAGCTGTAAGTTGTTTAATATCTGTACTGCTGTGTTTGTCCTAATGGAAATATGGGTTTGCAGGCTGAGAGAACACAGAAACAAGGAGGAATGGTGATGTGCGCTACCGTACTCGTTATCATGTGTGCTGTTATGTTGGTTCTCCTAGTTCTCAAGGAGATCCTTTTTTGATGTGAGAGGGCAATCGGTTCCAGATTTTGGTCACATTCTAATTGTCATAACCCTTCGTTGAGAGACATCGACACGAGAAGAGATGTCTCCCTAGCAGAAGATGAGAGGAGTTTTGGCGTGCCTTAGGTAGATATAATACATAAGTGATTATTTTGTTGTATCTTCTAAATTTCTGGATATTATTGAAAAGAGTGAGCGGGGAGGATAGAGATTGGTTGGGGAATGAATGCCCTGGAAAAGTATATAGAGCACATATTGTATGATGTTACTTGAGGAAGGGTGTTTTCCATCAGAAATATGTTGATTCTTTTTATTTGTATTTCTCCGGCATTTTGGTGCTTTCATTCCCCAGCACCATACGAGTAACATGAGGGGCTTTTATTTGTCATAGTGAATTTAACTGATGAGGAGCTATTATTTGTCTCACAGTGCATGTACTGATACATAAAATAATTTAGTTCTTGGCCCCCAACTTCCTCAGCAGCATCATGTGATACAGGATTAGTGTCTAGGAAATTACTATACACTGAAAACTTCATAGTTGTGGAATTTGCTTGATAGAAACTAGGTAAAGGCATCCAACAAATTTTGATGTAGTTTTTTGTAATCAGTTTGAGACTAAACTACAGAAACAAGCATCAATCCACAGATTCTGGTGCAGTGAGGTACTCCCTTGTTATTCTGTCATTGTAAATCCCATCCAACACAGGCACACATCAGTTTATGGTGGACATTGAATAAATGACTGTATCTGTAAGAATGTATTACAATTACAATGGTACACCATTTTTCCATTTCAACCCTACCCTAACTGGAGTCATTGAATTTCAACCTCAAGCTCTTCAAGAGGCATCCCATAAATCCTGCCACTAGATCATTTGATAACAGGTTACAGAAAATATTTTAGTACCAAACTGGAGCGTCTCCTACCTAGAACTCTTCTTCTTCTTCTTCGGATTGTCAATGTCCGAGAGTGAGAAAGAATGTTCAACGACAACGTTGGCAAGTGTCTGTTTCAGAATATAAGTTAACATTGGAAACACTTTAGACAATACCACCGCATCTGACATGGCTCTGTGAGCTGAACCAACCAATGGGATCCCAAGGTGCACACAAAGGTCTTGCAATTTTAGTGATTTTGAAGCTTCTGATCCTGCAGAATAAACATACAGGATTTAGTATCCCATTGACAATAAATACATGGTGAGCATGAGCATAAGCACACACACAAACACAAACATACCTGTAGACTTCATTGCTTTCCGTGCCATAATAAGGCTGTCCGCAAACAGCCAGTTTGCAGGAAACTCTACGCCACAACGAGAGAACTCACTACGAAGAAAGGGCACATCAAAACTACGACCATTGTGAGCAACCAACATTACATAACCACCTGGCTTTTGACGACTTTTGATATAGCTGAGTAAGATTGGTACAAGTTCCTTCATCCTGCATGATTTACAATTTTACATAGCAGGAAATCGATAAGTAAGCAATTCTGCAATTTGTTAGCAAGCAATATCAATGCTAACCACATTGGTGGACAGCTTTCTGATTGGCAAAAGCAGATGCACTGGCAAACAGATAATGCTTTGTGCATAGGAAAGTGGTGTACGGTCACAATATGTATGATATGCATGGTTGTGGCCAATCCTAGCCATCCATACAGGGATAGACACCCATGGACATGCACCGCCACTGTAGCACCACTCTTTCAAGGGCTGCCACATGCTAAGTCACTAAAAAGCATATCTGATTTTCTCCCAGTAAAACATAAAAGCATGAAAGGTCTTGTTCTTACTACAGAACCAAAAAGTACTTATTTATGTACGCAAGTGATGCAGAGACCAAGAAACTCCATTATAGTTTTCTTGCCGCATGGTTATAGTTAAATAATCTCAATCATCACGTTATATGTATCTTCTAGAAAATCAATTCTCAAGCAGCAGATAACCCAGGATACATAATTCCAATCAAAAAGATCAGCACCAACATATTTACTGAGAAATTAAGCCTCATAATGGAAGACTTCAGATAATCTTGAACATATCACTATAGTAGAGGGAAAAAATGATCTTAGACAACAAAAAAGCAATCAGAAAACATTACCTCGGAACACCAGGTTTCCTAACCATATCTGATGTAATTCCGTGAATTTTGGTTGTATTCCATGGAACTTCACGTTCGGGGTTTATCAGTGTCTGGAAAGTACTGTTTTGACCACCTTGAAGATCTTGAAGTGCAATCTCTATGATTCGATCATCTGTTCTACTGAACCCAGTTGTCTCAATATCAAATACAATAACTGTCACTAGATTGGCCAAGACTTCATTCTCAGCAATCAATTCTCGAATGTTATGGTGTTGAATCTTTTTATAATGACTTGTATCTACTTTACTTATATTTATTGTAGCTGCACTTATTGAAACTGTTGCATCCAACAATTCATGCCTAATCGAGCTAGGATTACTGTGCTGGGCAGTTTTGTTTATTCCTTCTGTATTTGTTGTTAGAGGCCTTCTAGTCCATTTCCTACTGTTTCCTCCATCCAGAGCATAAATTTTGAAGCTATGAAGCTTAGAACTACAACTGTATCCACAAGTCCAAATCGAATTGTAAAAGTTGTCACCCCAAAACTGAGCTAGGTTATAAAGTCTGCATCTAGGAACCCTTGATAAAGAAAAGGTTCTCATCTTAACTCAATGATCATCAATGGAAAGTTCACAACCTAATAAAAAGCAATCAGCCTAGACCTGAAAATGAAGATGCAAAAGAAGTATATGATTAAAAAATAGGGACAATTAGCATCAGAATACTACCTCAATAACCTGAAAAACAAATAAAAATAGCATGACTCAACCAAAGAATAGTGGATGCTAATCCACGTTCAGAGCATGGATCTTGATATCAGACCCTGCAATGGTTTCTTAAATCAAATGCATAGCACAGCAACGATATTAAAAACACGAACAAACATACTTTGGTGGTGGTTCTGTATTGTTCACCACTTGATCACAAAAGGTTCCAGTTTTACCTCAAAACAACCAACAACTGAATTCTAGTTGGATCTTTGTAACAAAAATGGCAGTTACAGTAACAAAATCAAACACACGCACAAATTCCAGCTTATTCTGGAAAACTAACTGCACGCTCTTTTGCACTGTACTTGTGAAATTATGATCAAAGATTCAAACTTTCACACTTCTTAAGTCCCATCAAACATAAATCAAAGAAATATCCAAGTTAACCAATCTTACACAAACAAACTGAGCTGTAAAATCCAATGTCATTCAGACAAACTACACAAACCAAGCCAATGGAGAAAGTAAAGCTACAACCTTTAATCTCAAAAACCACAATTCAGATTGTAAACACAGCAAAACAAAACAACCCATTTCAGCAAACAATGGAAGCTCTAACAGAAACCCATCAAGATCAATGCCCAGAACACCATACAACATATCTGCGGGTCTAACATTCATTGCCTCATTAAAGAAAAGGGTGTCAATAAACATGAACAAAACAACGAAAGAGAGAGACTTGCCTGGTGAAATTTCAACTATATGAATTGGAAAACGAAGCCCATTTGGAGAACAAGTGAAAAAGGAAGCGTTTGAATTTATAGAATGGAAAGGAAAATGAGTCGTGTGGAGTTGTAATGAAACACAAGATGGGACGGATTTAGCTCTCTCTCCTCTCTACTTGCAGCACTCTAATCCTTTTCTTCGGGAAACGACATCCTTTCCTTGCCGCACCCACGATTTTTTTGAACCAATTTTAATTGTTTTTTTCTTTTTATTTTCTATCTGAAAATTTAGGGCTGCATTGGAATTCCTATTGTTTAGGTTGTGAACAATATTTAGGTTGTGAATTTGTTTTTCAAAAAGTCATGGTTGTCACCGAACACATTTTCAGGTTAAGAAAATGCAAAATACAATCTACTGTTTTTGTTTTGTAAAATCTTTCTTGAAAAATAGTTTTGTAAAACCCAACCGAACAGCAGCTGCAAAAACAGATCAGTTCTTCTCTAGCTGATCCTTCTTCCACAGCCGCCGTTGAAACCAACCACCATGGACGGAGTTATGAGCAGCGCCGCCTCTGACGAGGATGATGATACGACGGGGGACATCGTGTATTGAGCTGACTCGTGTAAATGAGAAGTATAGGGAAATCTTTCGCTGAAATCTTTCTTTGATTAAGAAACATGTTGATGAGCTTGAATGTGTTCAAGTGAGAGTTAGGGAGAGAAATGAGGTGGCAAAAATTGAGTATGAGTTGGTTGAGAGGTGTCTAGAGGAGAAGAGGGTGTGTGATTTGAAACAAGGAGAAATTGAAGAGTATAAGAAGGCTGAAAAGATCGCAAATACTTCATGATCTACGTCTCTAAATACTTCTAAGAAGGCTGTAAATGAAAATATATTTGACTCGGAACTAGAACAGGGAGATAGTGTTAAAGAACACACAGCATACAGAGAAAAAGGGATAGAAATCCTTGTACAGACTAAAGGAACAACTTTAAACAAGAGTTTGGGAGTTCACAAACCACCTGTGAATCATACCTTTACCCATATCACTAACAAGACTCTTGATATTTTCTTCAACAAAAAACAAAAAGAAAACCCGGAATTTGATCATGTTGCAGAATGCAGATGTTCTTCAATATCAGTTTATACCTGTAGTTCGATACACCTGAACCAGCCACCCCAAAGACAACCTAAACCCTAAAGACAACCGGAATTAAGTAGACCTTGACCTGACCTGACCTGACCTGACTGGACTATTGCCTCGCAATACACAAGGACTTGAGTGCATATTCAGGATAACTTCTGCAATTGATAACATGGCATACAGAAACCAATCATGACACCATTCCAGATCCAAACACCATGAGCTGTATATATGATGTGTGGAAACGGCGTACCACCTCTAACTGAAGTTGAATCCACCAGATGGAGCGTTTCCTCCAAAGTTGAATTCACCAGCTGGAGCAGTTGAAACATCACCTGGTGGCATTGTTTCATCACCATCATCGTCCTCCAACCAATATGTCTCAAGAAGCTTAACTGCCTTCTCATAAATTTCAGTATTGTCATGAGTCTGTAGATTCTCAATCTTGTCTAACCCCTCAGCCTCATCAATTGCCTGAGCATAAGGATTTACATCTCCTGTCATGCCCGCAATCTTCTCAGCTTCTCCAACCTTCAAAATGTTCTCCATGCCTTCCAGACAAACAGTAACTATTCTTGCATCGGGGCAGACAAGAAGATCACACAATGGCTTGATACACCCGTGATCTACAAGAATTCTGTCACACAAAAAAGAAGTTAATCAGCAGTCTAAGATCGGCAAATTGTTATGGAAAAAAACAAACGGATTAAAACTTCATACTTTATCTGATCATGAGAACCACCAGATGTCGCATTTGATACTGCCCATGCAGCTTCTTTCTTTATATCAAACTCAGCACTTGAAAGCAGTTGAACAAGTGGACCAATTAAATTAGCGTCAACTACAGCCTGTTAAGTACCAAAAGCATTGCAAACATCAGTAACTTGAAATTCAAAGCTGACCAAAACACTACTCGAGTTGTAAACTTCGGCATAAATGACAGGGTATATTATATACAATAAAACAAATGAGAATCACTCGGAATATGTGAGTGTGTTACCTGAATCTGATCTTTGTTTCCTGCTGTGATATTTGAAATTGTCCAGCAAGCTTCCTTCTTAATGCTCTTTTTATGGTTGTTAGTCAGAAGGGTATGCAAGCAAGGAAGAGCTTGATGTTGGATGATCACCTGGAAATAAACAGCTTGTTATCACCAAATGCAGTAAATTGAACTCCTGAACTTATGTAACCACATTGTAAGGATGAATATGTCAACTATTTATTTGCACTGAAAGTCAAGTGCAACAATCAATTTTGAAGCACAAAATGACATTGCATAGCAGAAGTTCTCTACAGTTGTCATGAGCAATATACAAACAAAAACAACTCATTTCACTCAATGTAGTTGTAAAACTTTGAAGAGGCAGAAGGGGATCAAGTTTTAGCAATGTTGTTCTTTATCCTCCCTTCTATAATTCCTAATTGGTCCCAACATTAGGTTAACTTTACAACCATCCATACAGTTCTATCAAAAAACAAAAGACATCATTCACATAGACAGACTGAGATTCAAGGTCAACTGCAAGAGTTAGTTTGACATTGCCTTGCAAAATATACATAATCTTAAATAACAAGCCCATGCCCATGCTCTATGGATTAGCAATTCAAGAGAAGGAAAACAAAGTGTTGGAACACCAGTAGTTCAGTACGACTAGGGTTTTATTATGCTGATCTGTGCTTTGTTTTTCTTGGGTGTGTTTATTTCCTTTGAGTGCAAGTGCTTCACATAGATGTTCTATTAAACACTTACAAAATCTGTTCATCCACAGAACCAACATACAGAGGAGAAAACATGAGTGAAAAGGTCGAATGAAACAAATACCTGAGTTTGCATATCATCACCAGTAACAATGTTTCCAACCGTGCGGAGAGCAGGGATTAGTACAGAGGGAGATGGATGACTGACAAAATTTTTTTAAAAAATTAGGATTTCTAGAAGATAAGATCAAAGACAAAAGATTCCAACAAGAAATTGAAAACACTCACAGCAGAAGCTCAACAAGCCTAGGGCATACTCCAGCCTCAATAACAGCTTGAATTTTGTCATTAGTACCATCGGAAAGGTATGAAAGAGCCCAACATGCATCAGTCAAGACTTCTTCATCATTTGAGTAAATCAGACGTGCTAGAGCTGGAAGGGCTGGCTTAACCTAAACAAAACGGGACGCCTTATCAATACCTAGCACATATCATTTAGTGCGAAAGATTTATCAGGTAGAACTATCAATAAAATCTAAGACATTAATACTTGATTAAATATTTCAAGTCGTCTGAAAAACACAAACCTCGTCAAAAGGAGGCTGTGGTTTGCCCCTGCAAAAGTTTGACAAAGTCCAGGTAGCATTTCTCAACATGGACAGCTTGGCATGTTCATTCAACTGGGATAACAATGGGATCAGAGCCCCATTGCCAAGTACAAGATCCCTGCATTTTGGGGAATCACCAGCAACATTTCCCAGTGCCCAAACAGCCTGAAAGTTCAAAAGTAATAAATGATACATATAACAAGAACAGAAGAAAGCTAGCTCCGATTCATACCTGCTCACGAACATCATCACTTGGAGAACTCAGTAGTTTGACAAAGATAGGAACAGCGCCATGTTCAATAACCACCTTGGTGTTCTCAGACGTCCCCGACGCAATGTTTGTGAGAGCCCATGCTGCCTCGAACTGCAGTGAATTGAGGCCAATGAGAATGTTCACAACACATTTGCAGTAAGGTAAGGTAATATACATAATGAATGGGAGGTTTCTGACCTGAAGTTGTGGATAATCCTCCCTCACTAGAAACTCCACAAATCGAGGAACAACACCAGATTGAATAACTTCCTCAATTGGAGGGCTGCGCTCTAGTGTACAAAAAACAAAGAAATAGTTAAATAGACTAGTAAAAGAAATAACACACACGATTGCAACCTTATGCTTTTACTCACCAATTGAAAGCAACTTCCTAAACTGAGTAGTTGCCTCGAGCTGCAGAGTGCGCTCTTCACTCCAAACACCAGCCACCATGGCCGGTAAATGCTCCAGCTGTAATGAAATACATACAAGGGTGTTAGTATATGATCCAGAATAAGTCAGAAACAACACAAGTAAAACAATAGCGGAAATATTTTCCATGCATAACATACTAACAACTTCAATTTATTTCCAACTCTCAAAGGCTGCACTATACTTTTGTATGCCATTTCAAAAAGACATACAATGATTATAAGATGAATAAAGTAAATCTTCAAATCAACAAACAACACGTCACAAAAAAACAGGAAAAAAATAAGCAATTTCTTGTCATTGACTACAGAGTTGACTGCCCAACATATAGTAAAAACAAATTTAAAAACTACAATACGCCTGACTCATGAAATCAGGATCTCACGAAGAACAAAGAAAAGCTATTCAATGCCTAATCCATCTCTAACTCGCAACCTTACAACACTCACAACTTGTTAGCTTAACAAATAGAACACAAACTACAAAACAAAATAATCATTCGCAGCTAAACAATTACAAACTTGACTATTTCGATTCTGATACAAACTAAACCAAACTGAAGCAAAATCGCACGAAAACAAGCTTCAACCAAAAACCAAGTGAATCAGTACATCTCAATCAGAAAAACTAATAACAGTCATCGTTGAATCGACACCTAATCAAAGCATTAGGATATAGGTTTATTACCTTCCTCTCGAGCGCCGGAGACTGAGCCGGCTGCTGCTGCAGAGGAAGCCCCTCGCGGCGCTTCTTCTGGAGACTCTCCTCCCTGCGATTCTTCCTGATCTCCACCATGTTATCCTCCCTGCGCCGCCGCCCCTCCTCCGCGTCCACCGCCACCTTGTACTTGTTCCGGCGACCCTCCGCCTTCGAGTTCGGCCTCAACGACATCGTTTCGGTGCTTTGCAAAAAGACTCTGAAACCCTAAGAGAGAGAGAGACTGGGGTTTTAGAGAGCAGCGATGCAAGGAACGTTGAAAGTCGGAAGTATTTGAAGAGAGAGGGATGGGAATAGAGGCCGGTTTTATAGCGCAAGCGGGAGTGGAGGGTCGTATACTGTTGGGCTCGGATCGGATATTAATTACGGATATTACCACCCGATTTGAATTTGAAGATGAGAGGAAAAGGTGTCAGCCGAGGGGTGGATATGGAATTTTAATCAGAATGGGAGGCCAACAACCGGGCTGAACCGCTCTAAAGTCATGAACCGGTCCCCGGTTTTTGAATTAAATATTTCTATTTTGGATAATGTAGAAAATATTTTAAATGATAACTATTTGTGACATGGCGTATTTCGAATTTGCGATATTAGATATAATTGCGAGAATGTTCCGAGTATCTAGTATTAGGGCATTCAATTTTGTAGAAAATAAGTAAGCACAATTTTGTAGAATTATAATTTTATGTACATGTCGCATTTTGACACATTTTGACCAAGAAACCTTGGGTAATGAGTTTCCAAAATTTGAAAGTTGACTTTTTTATTAAATAACTCACGCACATTTTATATATGTTAAATTTATAACTTCAAAGTTGTTAGTTAACATCTTTAAGTCTTAACTAACCAAACTATAGCTTAAAAGTGAAATTGCAGTTTTATGTTGCTAAACCAAACCACCCACTGCATTGGTAAATTTTCTGCGATGGATATTGGGCCTCATTCTTTGGTTCACTGTTTCGTCATCATGGAAACCAGAATATTTAGAGAAACCCCAACCTTTGTGGATTTGATTGAACTAAATGGCCCATTAGCCAACTACAAGCCCACATTACAGTATTACCCGTTTACATATTAATAGGCCTAGAAGCCTCTTCTTCTACTGGCACAACCTAAAGATTTTTTTTTGGAAACGGCACAACCTAAATAGATGGATTGCCACGAAGTTTTGCTTTGTAATTTTCTTGATCCTATAAGAAAAACATATAATAGATTCTTAGATTGATTGCCTTGAATGTCTTTATACCACTTTAGAGGACTAGAGCTTTAAAAGATTATATTTCTCACAACAATCAATTACAGAGCTGCTTATATAATAACATTTCATCATCATAGTCTACATAAAGGTAACAACATTCCTTGCAACTCTCTTGATGTGTGACATACGGCATCTAGAGGACTAGAGCAGTTGTTGATGTGAAACACCTAGGGGCAACTGCCAAGTATCTTCAACAATATAATATAAAAAATAATCAGGATAACATAAGAATAACATATAAAATAAGCAAAAGAAACCCACAAAAAAAGAAAGTATTATTGCTAAGAAAGTAACCAACATTGCAAAGTTTTGATGACAACCCACCCACAGAGGGCTACAAACTCAAGTTACCTAAAGAACCACCTACCCATTCCAATACAAAGCCAATTTCCACCAAGTCAATAGGAGTGGACACAAAGGGCAGTTGAGGTTAAATTTGACAAATTACACAACACGAACCGTCGGCGATCCGACGGCGCTAGCAGCGCGATGTGCCGCGCTTGGCGGCATTAGAGTTACTTCGGGACGAACCGACACGTGCCTTTTTGTTGGCCATTGGATCCATACCGCCGATGTCAAACCCCATTCCGTGGTTTCCATCAGCACCTACCATGTCCACAAACTGAAGAGGAAGCTGTTGCGAGTTTGTTGCGTTTTTGGCGGGATTACTTGGTCCTGTTCATATTCAAAATGCAGTTGCTGGTTTCGCGGGTTTTTGACTCTGTTTTATTCAAATAAACCCAGTGTTTGGGATAGAGTAGAATTCGATCACGAACAGCTGTTTGTAGCTGAAAGTGAGGAACAAAGATCGCATTTTTCTGTTTCTTGTAAGGCTATATATATAGCCGAGTTGTTAATAAGATTTGCAAGCTTTGGTTTACAAACTGTAAAGAACTGGAAACTGTTCTTCGTGTTCTTAGTTCCTAACATTTTGGTATCAGAGCCCCAAGGGGCCTGATTGAGAGAGATCAGAAACAGCAGTATTCTGATCAGAAAAGAGAGAGTGCAGAGTGAAGCACTAATGGCAACAGATGGAAATTTTGTTCCAGCAGCTATCCCACGTTTCGATGGTCATTATGATCACTGGGCTATGCTCATGGAAAACTTCCTTCGATCCAAGGAATTCTGGGGCATCATCGAGCATGGAATCACAACTGCATCAGAGGGAGTAGCAGAAACAAGGTCTTATTCAGGGGTGGTGATCGAAAGAACTCAGCCTACAGAGAATCAACGTAGGCAAGCAGAAGAACAGAAGCTAAATGATCTGAAAGTAAAAAACTATCTCTTTCAGGCCATTGATCGCACGGTTCTTGATACTATTCTCAAGGACACTGCTAAAGACATTTGGGATGCCATGAAGAAGAAATTCGAAAGAAATGCAAGGGTAAAGAGGTCACATCTGCAAGCTCTCCGCAGAGAGTTTGAGACACTGGATATGCAGACTGGTGAAGGAGTGAATGCATATTTTTCTAGAGTCATGATAATAGCCAATAAGATGCGAGTGTATGGAGAAGAGATGCAGGAAGTAAAGGTAGTAGAAAAAATTCTACGCTCTCTCACAGAACAATTCAATTTTGTAGTGTGCTCCATTGAAGAGTCTAAAGATATAGACTCTTTGACAATTGATGAACTACAAAGTTCACTCATTGTACATGAGCAGAAGTTTCAGCGTCACAAAGGAGAGGAGCAAGCTCTAAAGATCACATCTGAAGGAGGAAGAGGTCGTGGACGCGGAAACTACAGAGGTAGAGGAAGAGGAAGAGGACGAATCAACTACAACAAAGCCACAGTTGAATGCTATCGTTGTCACAAGTTAGGACATTTCCAATATGAATGTCCTTCCTGGAATAAAGAAGAAACCAACTTTGCAGAGCTCAATGAGGAAGATGAGATGTTGCTAATGTCTTACATAGAGATGAAAGAAGCCAGAAGAGAAGATGCCTGGTTTCTGGACTCAGGTTCTTCCAATCATATGTGTGGTGATAAGACCATGTTCAGTGAATTTGATGAAAGATTTCTACACTCAGTAAAGCTTGGAAACAACACCAAGATGAAGGTAGAAGGTAAAGGGAGTGTGAGATTGTTCTTAAATGGGATCACTCATGTTATATCTGAGGTATATTATGTTCCAGATCTAAAAAATAATCTCCTGAGTATAGGGCAGCTGCAAGAAAGAGGTCTGTCCATCTTAATCGAAGGAGGAACGTGCAAGATATATCATCCAGACAAGGGATTGATTATACAGACTGGCATGAGCTCAAATAGAATGTTTATCATACTTACTCAGTCCCAACTTCCTCATAACTCACAACAACAGAATTGCCTTCACACCAGTACACAAGAAGCTGATCTTTCTTTACTTTGGCATCGAAGGTATGGACACTTGAGTCATAAAGGATTAAGGATCTTACAAAACAAGAAGATGGTACGTGGACTTCCAAAATTCACTGCTTCAACTATCACATGCACTCACTGTATCAAAGGAAAACAACATCGTGATCCTATACCAAAGAAAAGCATCTGGAGAGCAGGACAAAGGTTGGAGCTCATTCATGCTGACATTTGTGGTCCAATTACTCCTATCTCAAACAGTGGAAAAAGGTACATTTTATGTTTCATTGATGATTATAGTAGAAAAGCTTGGACCTATTATCTAGTGGAGAAGTCAGAAGCATTGAGTCACTTCAAATGCTTCAAACAAATGATTGAGAAGGAGACAGATCTAAAGGTCAAGTGTCTACGTACAGATAGGGGAGGAGAATTCACATCAAAGGAATTCAATGATTTCTGCAAACACCATGGCATCAAGAGACAGCTGACAACTGCATATACACCTCAACAGAATGGAGTAGCTGAGAGGAAAAATAGAACTGTGATGAACATGGTTCGTTCTATGTTTTCTGACAAAAAGATCCCCAAAACTTTCTGGCCAGAAGCAGTGAACTGGACTATCTACATTCTGAACAGATGTCCTACCTTGGCTGTTAAAGATGTCACACCAGAAGAAGCCTGGAGTGGTACAAAACCCACAGTAGAACACTTTCGTGTGTTTGGATGCATGGCACATGTTCACATTCCTTCGGTAAGAAGAACTAAACTTGATGATAAGAGTTTTATTTGTGTTCTACTAGGAGTCAGTGAAGAGTCTAAAGGTTATAGACTGTTTGATCCTATATCTAAGAGAGTGGTTGTCAGTAGAGATGTTATATTTGAAGAAGAAAAAGAATGGAATTGGGATGAAAGTTACAGTGAACAAGTTCTTGTAGACCTTGAGTGGAAAGAAAATGATGAAGCAGCCTGTGAAGAAGGAACAACAAGTGAAAATGAGAGTTCACATGATGAGGAAGAAGCAGAAGATCCAAGTAGAAGAGGTATGAGAATAAGAAGAGCACCAGGGTGGACAAGAGATTATGTCAGTGGAGAAGGGCTCTCAGACAATGAGAACGATGATGAAATAAACATGGCATTAATGATATCAGATGATCCTTGCACTTATGAGGAAGCTGTAAAACACTTGCACTGGAAGGAAGCTATGAATTGTGAAATACAGTCCATAGAAAAGAATAAAACATGGACTCTTACTGATTTACCAGATGGAGTCAAGAAAGTTGGGGTGAAATGGATATACAAGACCAAACTCAATGAGTTTGGAGAAGTGGAGAAACACAAAGCCAGATTAGTGGCTAAGGGCTACACACAAAAGCATGGAGTGGATTACACAGAAGTCTTTGCTCCAGTAGCAAGGATGGAAACAATAAGGATGATTGTGGCATTTGCAGCTCAAAGAAACTGGAAGATATATCAGATGGATGTCAAGTCTGCTTTTCTTCATGGAGAGCTCAGTGAAGATGTATATGTTGAACAGCCGAGAGGATATGAAGTACAAGGAAACGAGAACAAAGTTTACAAGTTACACAAGGCACTGTATGGGTTAAAGCAAGCTCCTCGAGCATGGTTCAGTCATATAGAGACATATTTTGTCAATGAAGGTTTTGATAAGTGTCCAAATGAGCAGACTCTCTTTACAAAAGGAAGCAAAGAAGGTAAGATACTTATTGTAAGTATTTATGTTGATGATCTAATCTACACAGGAGATGATGAAGATATGCTGATCAGTTTCAAGTGTTCAATGATGAAAATTTTCGAAATGACTGATCTGGGAAGAATGAGGTTTTTTCTTGGCATAGAAGTTTTACAACAAGCAGATGGAATTTTTATCTGTCAGAAAAAATATGCAATTGAGGTTCTGAAGCGTTTTGGAATGCTTGAAAGCAATGCTGTTTCTAGTCCAATAGTGCCAGGATGTAAGCTGAACAAGGATGAAGATGGAAACAAAGTTGATGAATCATACTACAAACAGATTGTAGGTAGTCTGATGTACCTAACAGCTACTCGACCTGACATGATGTATAGTGTGAGTCTAATCAGTAGATACATGGCTCATCCTACAGAATTACATCTACAAGCTGCCAAAAGGATTCTAAGGTATCTAAAAGGAACCTTTGATTATGGGATCTGGTACAAGAGTGGAATCTCAGACAATCTATTTGCATACACAGACAGTGATTATGCTGGTGATTTGGAAGATCGAAAGAGCACGTCTGGCTATGTTTTCTTGTTAAACTCTGGAGCAGTGTCATGGCTTTCGAAGAAACAGCCAATTGTCACCTTATCAACAACTGAAGCAGAATTTGTGGCAGCAGCAGGGTGCGCCAGTCAAGCAGTGTGGATGAGAAGAATCCTAGAGAAACTAGGACATGTTCAGAAGGAATGCACCATCATCATGTGTGATAATAGCTCTACAATCAAACTGTCAAAAAATCCTGTCATGCATGGAAGGAGTAAACATATTGATGTTCGATTTCATTTTCTGAGGGAGCTCACAAAGAATGGAACGATTAAGCTGATGCATTGTGGGACACAGGAACAAGTCGCAGATTTGATGACTAAGCCACTGAAACTAGAAGCGTTTGTCAAATTCAGAGAGAAGCTAGGAGTAAGGAGTATGCAAAGCAGCTGCTGAACTAAACTAACTATTGAGATCAGTTAGTTTAAGGGAGGGATTGAAGAGGAAGCTGTTGCGAGTTGGTTGCGTTTTTGGCGGGATTACTTGGTCCTGTTCATATTCAAAATGCAGTTGCTGGTTTCGCGGGTTTTTGACTCTGTTTTATTCAAATAAACCCAGTGTTTGGGATAGAGTAGAATTCGATCACGAACAGCTGTTTGTAGCTGAAAGTGAGGAACAAAGATCGCATTTTTCTGTTTCTTGTAAGGCTATATATATAGCCGAGTTGTTAATAAGATTTGCAAGCTTTGGTTTACAAACTGTAAAGAACTGGAAACTGTTCTTCGTGTTCTTAGTTCCTAACACAAACATCTTCTGAAGATCCTCAAAGCTGTCGCCCTAGAAATATCCCAACCCAATTAGGAAATTACAGTTTCACCCCTTGACAATTAGCATGGGAACGGGTTAAAAAATCTCACCTCGTCCTTCACATTGTTCATCATGGAAATCATCTCTTGCATGAAATCCCCAAATTCCTGCACACACAAACACTGCGTTACCCAAGGTCATAACAGTAAATAACTAAAATAATTAAAAGGCAAAAAAACCGATATCGTCGAGGCAAATCATTCACCGACGAAAAGCAGAATTTAGGCCAGTTTTTTTACCGCGCCCTTCGAAACGACATCGTTTTTAGTATTTTTTTTACCGCGCATAATGTACGGTGAACATTTGCCTGAGCAGGATGAGGAGGAGGGAGGTACGAACTTCGTCTTCCTCTTCAAGCGGGTCGTAGAGCCCGGCGTCGTACATTGACCTCTTCCCCTGATCCGAGAGAACTGCGCCACCAAAATCGCCGTCGTTAACTCAATCAAAAAATAATAATTAAATTATAAAAAGAAATAGCTTGGTAAGGCTTCAAACGACGTCGTTTTGAATAAGTAATTACCCGAATAAGCCTCCTGGATTTGCTGAAACCGGCGATTCGCGTCTCCGGCCACCGACGTGTTCTTGTTCCCGGCCCACCTATCCGGATGCCATTTCTTCATATGGAAAAAAGTATAACAAACCTCGAATCAAAATCGGAATTTAATCGAAGCTAAAGAAAGAGGATGAAAACGGCGTCGTATTATGATTACCAGGGCGAGTTTGCGGTAAGCAGCGCGGATATCTGAGAAGGAGGCGTCCTTGCGAATCCCGAGGACGGAGTAGTAGCAAGATCCGCCGTTGGATCCTCCTTCCCGGTCCATAGCTCCGAAATCGAAAATCAGAAAGCCCCGAATTAGAAGAGCAGCTGCTTCTATTTTTCAGAGCATAACAACCATTAGAGACTGGTATCGGAGAGAAGGAGTTTTTGTATGGTTTGGTTTTGTTTGCTGTGGCTAAAACCAAAAAACCAGAGAGAAAATATCTTCTGGGTTCGTACTTCGTAGAGATACGAAGATGGAAACATCGAGAGAGATTTTATTTAATTTATTCCCAATACTAGTCAAATGCTTACGTGGACAGGTGGCTGAGATATTTTTATAGGGGGAGACTTGGAATCGGGCCGGGTTGTCCAACGACTCTTAAATTGGGCCTGGCAGGAGTTTCGAATGATTCTAACCACAAAGCCCAAGGTCCCCAACATTTGAAACGGAAGACAATTTACACGTATTCCTGGCAAGTGAGGTTTGATGAACGTTTAAGATGTGAGAGTTCCGCATGTCCTGCATTAAAATGCTAGATTGTTTTTCTCAGCTCCCAACTGATAATACCGTGTTTGAATGATGTTTACGGCATATCACGATCAATTTGAAAAAGGTGTCCATATAAAAACCAAAGTTACGTTAATGATATTCTTTGAGATGTGGAATCTCCTCATGTCGCGCATTCGAAAGTTAAATGGTTTGTCTAGGGTCTTAGGTCATCTCTAACCAATGTGTTAAAGTGTTGAAATGTATGATTATAGCACACTCTCATCTTCTACCAATGAGCTAAAGTGCTAAAGAGCTAAAAATGTGTTAAAAAGTTATATTCTGAGAGACAAATTTAGCTCACTGAATGACACTTTAGTACAGACTATGTGACAGCCTACGATTGACATGATGAAATGTGCAACATCTTTTGTCTTACAAATGTAAAAACGTGAAGAACCTCACACTAACAGTTTTGAAGATCAATTCATCATTTTGACTTCACAATATTATGTTGGTTGCGAATTAGTTTAAATTTGATAGAGTTTTTTACAGACAAAAATTATTTGCTCATCTGAATGTATCAAACAAATGGATGCCTGAGAAACAAATTTTGTTATTAATCTAACTTTAATTATTAATCTAACTTTTAAACCATGAAAGTTATTATTTACATTAGCAAAAGTTTATAAAAAATCGAGTTCGAGCGTACACCTATATATATACACTAGTCCGGACGAATGTGTCATTATATTTAAATAAGAAAAAAAGATCGATAATATATGAAAAACAATAAATATATTAAAGTGCTATAAATATTCTGCGCTAGGGAAGTAAGTGCATTGTTATTCTGCACTTGACTCTTGTCTCCCTTTTCTTATTTACTTAGTTCTTCCTTTTTCTCTTCTCGTGGTTTGCTGACATGACACGCCTGTTGGGACTGAGGTCGAGCATACTTGGTTGATAAGACATACACCATATTAAATTTCATGCTCATGCCCCCTCTGCCTCTCCTATTACATCTTTCTCTATGAACTATGTCATCATGATCTACACAAGGGATTCTTCCATTTGAACATCAGGAGTAGGTTCTATAGTTGGTGTTTTCTTAACCTCCAAATTAGGTTGCTTTGTTTTTGGCAGGATTGCTCAGGCGCGGGAGCCGTGTGCGGGACGAAACGAGATGAAACGACGACAGCCGTCCGATCTTTAGTGAATTGATCATGTCCGTTTAAGTCCGTTTAAACATATCCATTTAATAAATTCATTAAAGATCGAACGGTTGTCGTCATTTCGTCCTGCACGCGACTCCCTCGCCTAAACAGGCCTATTGCTTTTGGTTTCCATTGAGGCTTTTCTTTTTGTACCTCTTTAATACCTCTTTAATACGTAGTGTACTTGCATGTTTGGTACCCATGACAATTATGGACCACTTTATTTTAAATACTTGACCTACTCTCATCTGAGTAGGCTTACACAATACTAACTTGTACCATGTTTGGTGATACATCACTACGTAAGGGGGGACAATCCCTTTTGGTATGCATTTTTGGTGATACTTGGTTTACCCTCCTCCAGAAACTGCATTTTCCTCTAAAATTGAGAAAGGAGAAAACCCATTAAGCCAGAGATGGTGCTCAAATATGTTGTTGAGAATTCAGATCTAGTGGAAGTTTAACATGAGGAACAACCAGATTCAAGAATCAAGATCTCAAGTCTAAACTCTTCTCTCACAAAAACCCCAAAATTCGAACCCACTAAAGCTCCTCTTCCTCAATGGCCGGTAGCCTCTGTCGTCAGCTCGTGAAGAAGGCAAGGTGATGCTAGGAGTCCATTGCTCCGTCCGGGCAGCCTCCATCGAACGGCAACACTAGCTGACTCCATCTTCTCCACACATAAACCAAAACTCTAATTACTACCGCCGTCAGCGATCCTGATCGAAAAATCATGGATCTCAATCGGAATAGAGTTGAAGCCGAGCGCTTACTCGGAATCGCCAACAAGATCTTACAGAATTGAGATCTGACCAGCTCCCGCAACTTCGCCATTCTCGCTCAAGAAACCGAGCCGTTAATTGACGGGTCCGATCAGATCTTGGCCATGTCGACGTCCTCTTAGCCACCGACGTTAAAAACTGACTGAGGAGGCAAAATATAAAAATAGGTCCAGCTAAGCCTATTTATGAGATTAGTCACTTACACCGAACATGAGATTAGTCAATGTAGACTCCTTATTTTTAACATTATTAATTAGTATTGAGAAACAAACATGCACTACTTGTCTTGGGTCCTTTTTGAGCAGGTTTTTTTCAGTCTTGGAAGTAAATGATTCATCTCCAGCATTAGGACCCAATTTTTCTGCTACTGGTTTTCTATTCGCCTGTTCTTTAAGAACTTCTCGCTGAGGTCCTATGGTAAAGACACTTCTTTGCTGGCTAGCCTTCTTGGGTTGCTCCCCTTTCCACTTTTCAGAGACAAAGGGCCTAGACACAATCTCTCGTAATTGTTCTGGTGTTTTATATAAGTCACAGGGCTTGATCAGATTCATTTCCAATGCTTTCAACTTCCTCTTAGCCCTTCCATACCTCTTCTGCATGTTTTTGATCTTGGTTGTACTAACTTTCACTGCTTTTTCTTTCTGTTGCACATACGAAGTATCATTTTGGATTACGTTCCTGGAAGCTGGTGGAATGTAAGGCTTTGTCAGAATGTTTTTTTAAATCCCTAAATCAGATTCTTTTGTGCTACTTGTACCAGCTCTTGCTCTCTTATATAAATCGGAGTCCCTGAGTCTGAAACCCACATTTTTTATCCCTGGTTTCCTTTGGTCTCACTTGTTGGTATTTAGCAATCGATGAATGCTTATTTTCCCTTTCTGATGTCTCTAGTGCTGTCAGGAACTCATTGCTAGATATCGGGACTCCACATTCCACCTTGCATCTGGAACATAAGACCACTTTAGAGGCCTCAGTTACCTCTTGGTTTTGCTCGTCACCTAACTTCTTATAATCGAGTGTGGTTGTTGTACATCAGATTTCTTCTTCCATACTAGGTCTACCATTACAACATGAAAACTTACTTCTGAGGGTCCGGGTGTAACCAAACTCGATAACTAGTTGCCCCTGGTTCAAATATTGTCGTAGCTTATCCTTAAGTTTGACACAATCAACAATATCATGTGTCCACAGATTATGGAACTTACAATAAGTTTTCCTCGCTAGTTGTTCTTCTAAAGGGTAGACTTGCCATGGTATGTTGAGCACTTCTACTTTGATCAACTCATCCAGGATAGCTGCCGAGTGGCTAGCATTATATGTATAAGTCTGAAACCTGGACTTTGGTCGGCTTTTCCTTATAGGTGGAGGTACCAAATTAACCATGGCTACTGTAGGAAATGAGTTCTCGTCAACTAAAGCAACTAACTTCTTGGTTTCCATCATCAACTGTCCCGAGTTAATCCAAGTCTGGATCTGATCCTTAAACTTGACGCAGTCCGTTGTATTGTGGTGAAACTTACAGAATTTCTTTCCTGGCAGCTACTCCGGCATTGGTGGTGGACCTAAGTAATCTTTGATGACCCTCTGAGCCATGATTTCATCCAATATTTCTGGTGTCTTGCTTGTATTATAAGTATATGCTGAGTATTCTGGCTTAGTGAAGGCAGCAGATGAGATCTTGATTGATTCACGCATCACCTTCAAACTTCAAGCCTTGACTGGAACTTTGCTTGATAATTCCATGGCTGCTACTTCTTCATCTTCACATTGTTCCTCACAACTATAGGTAGGTGATTGATAAATATAGAACAGATCCATATGTGGGTAGATTGCACCAACAACTTTGTGTCTCGTCAAACTGAACCTTGGCTTCAAACTCTCAGGGATATACGTGTCTTTAGATGCATTCGCTTGTTCATCAATGTCACTTAACACCCACTGGTAACTGAGGGATATACGTGTCTTTAGATGCATTCGCTTGTTCATCAATGTCACTTAACACCCTCTGGTAACTCCCTACCTTGTTAATCAGGTCAACCATGCTGGCAAACTACATATCATTGTGCTTCAGTCTTTGTCTATGCTCCAAAACTTTGACTGCTAGGCGAATAACATCCTGTTTATCCAATAATGACTTGCATTTTTCCTGTAAAATTTTAAACATCTTAATAAACTCCACAACAGTTTCTGTAGGTTGTTGGCACATGGAAGTAAGAGATATGGGACCCGTGGCTTAGGAAAAGATCTAGGGTAACCCTTCGACGACCAACTCGAGGCCATTCGATGTCTACCATGACGACCATGAAGCCATCATTGTCTTCGAAGCGCAGATAGACCGCGTCTAGCCAGTCCTGGACTTGATCCTTAAGATGTTGGCATTCACAGGTGTTGTGTCTCCAGCTATTATGGAACTTGCAATGCTGGCGTCCCTCCTTGTATTCAATGTAAGGCAGGGAAAAAACAACTGTCACCAACCTGTCAGCTATTAGGACGCCAAGTATCTCGTGTGAGGTCGACGTTGTAAGTGTATCTACGAGATCGAGAGTGGTTGTCCCCTACTTCTGAGCATCCCTTCTTAAGTGCCTGACGTGAGTTAGACTCTTCAGAACCTTCCCAGTTTACTTCCATCATGCCGACAGTGTTTGGAGGGGGCTCCACGTTAACTAATGAATCTACGCTTTGGTATCATGGTTATAGACATCATGAAAGACACAATACCTCATGTCTTTCAGCTCCTCCTTGATCGAGACCTTGTGGTCAAGGCGAACATATTTGGCCTCAATTAGATCATTGAAGATCAAATGGGCATTCTTGGCGTCGTATGTATAGGTTTCATGCTGAGGTTTAGTCCAATCAAAGGACTAGACCTTTATTGGTTAGCAAACCGTCATCAAGTTCTTCAGTTTATATGCAGCAAGCTTACCGATGAGCTCGACTGCTTCGATATCACCTTTCTCCTGGTTGATCAGCGATTCGTCGTATCCTTAGTAATAGGGGTCGTATGTCTTGCAAGGCTAAGGCCCACATAGTCTGACTCTTCCTTAGGACGTATATGCCGTTGGAGACATTATTTTTTTCTAACATTTCATCCAGGATTAGCTCGGAGCTGCCAACTTTGTTGATCAAGTCTCCCATGGACGTAAAGTTCTCTCCATGGTGCTTCATCCATTGGTGATGATCAAGACCCCTAGTAGCCAACTTGATGGCATCCTGCTCAGGTAGTAAGTATTCACACTTCGCATGTTGGATCTTAAAGCGTTGCAAGAAGGCTACACCAGACTACATGCACTACTGGCGTATCTGAGTAAGTTAATCTAGGCCCACTTCTGGTTTGATGGTACCATAGGTTTCTCGAAACAACCTCTTCATTGTTGGTCAATCGGCTACGGAGCCGGGCTTCAGTCTTGAATGACAATTGAAAGCTTCTCTAGATAAGGACGTTTCGAAGAGCTTCAATTTCAGGATAACATTGTTCCTGTATTGCCCCCAATGGACCTTGAACCGGGTCATGTGTATTGCTGCGTCCTCCTTGGTCTCACCAAAGAAGGTCATAAAGACAATATTCTTAAATCTTTAAGAGAAAAGGTATTGTTCCACATTGCTCAGATATGGAGCGCGGTAATGCAAGTACGTATCCCCTCGACCGGTTTGCTCTGGCCTTCACCATCCCAGATATGAGTTGTTGTAAATCTGCTGCTGTTATTGAGGACAAATCTGTCCTATCATCCGGGTATGGAGGTGAGCTACCCGTCATAATCTTATTTCTCGGACGCAGGCTGGACAAGTCTAAGACTGGGTCATCCAGAGTCCCAGTACTAGGGAAGAAAGCGACAATTCCTTTCTGAGTTGTCGTAGGGCTGCTCCCGACAGGCGATGGTGTAGGCAAAATTCATCTCGTGCCATTGGGAGGAACGGTGAACTGCGAGGGCTTCTGTGCTCCTACCTTATGGTTAACTTGAGGATGAGCATTGGGCGGAACGTACTTTGAAGTCCCTTCTGTCGCTTTGTCCCCAAATGGGGTGTCCAACTCATTATACTTCTGAGTCTGGGTGTGAATTGCGTTTTCTACCTGCAATAGTTTGAGCTCCATAGAGTTATACTTAATTTTTATCTCCTCCTTGAATGTGGACAGTTGATCAAGGTCGTTCTTACTCCTAAAAAAGGACGAGTCCTGTTGCTTTCTCAACTTGTTGTCGAATTTCTCGAAGCGACGCTGTATAATCTCGTCATGATGATCGAGACGGAGTTTGTGCACCTGCAAGGTTTCTCCAAAGAGGTGGAACGCTCCTTCAAACCTCTCCTTGTCCCCGATGACGTCTTCAGTAGTAGAGGCGAAGTCTTTAGTGAGCTGAGCGATGTAGAGCTAATTCGCAACCCGACCTTCTACCTCAGTAATCATCTGTTCCATGAGGGCATCGAATTTCTGGATGAGGGAGTCGATCTTAGACTCTGTTTGTGCTAAAGCGTCGACTTTCTTGATGAGGGAGTCGATGTCAAGATGAGACTCGCCGACCCTGTTCTAAAATGTAGCAACCTTAGTAAGAGTTTCCACTTTGGTCGCCCGCATATCGGTGATGGCCTGCTGAGTTTCTGGTTGCATCATTCTATCTTGGAGGCGAGCTGCTTCAGTGTTGGTGTGGCATTCGGGGGAGCAAACACATGGGTTGTTGTGCGATCCAGACATATCAGACTCTTCGTAGAGTGCTCGGCATGCCATACTGTTGTGGGGCTTAAACCGGGTGACTTTATGTTTGGAACAGTTAGCCCTCGGTCTATCGTATATTGATCTGTCTGGCTTCCCAATGATACATTATAACAACTACTCCTGGTCCTTCTTGGCGTTCAAATGTGTTGGCCTCGCTTCCAGTCAAGGGGGGAGATAGTCAAATACTGTAGGTGATTGCGGAGTAAAAGTAAATTACACATAAAAGTAAAAGCATAGGAAAGTTAAAGAAGGTGTGGGCGTACCACCGCACATATGCGGAATGTAGGGGATGCTGAGAAGATCAAGGGTACGCGACTCTTGTGCTTTGAGTCAAACGAATGTAGGTCAACGGTGTCACCTCGGAAGGATATATTTATGAGTAGTCTGCTACTCTTATCAATACTCGTGTGGAGACGAGCATAACTATCAAAGAAATAGAGCGGAACGTTACTCCGAGAAGCTTTGCACCGACGATGATGAATCCGAGGAGTCAGATTGGATTGCTAAGGCGTAAGACTTTAGCGTATGAGTTTGTATCGACGAGGTTGAGTTGTTTGTTTGATGTGGCTATTATTGATTGATTGTGTGTTTGTCTAATCCCCAGTCCTTTTTTATATAGTGGCTCGAATAACAATCTGATAAGGATACAACTCCACCAATCTAAGTAGGTTTCTATCACTCTAGTTGCACAAGGTTTCATTTTACAAGGCAACCAAGCAACTGAACATAGTTATTGGGAATTCCAGCCACATGTGGACTTCACATAGGTTACAAGTACTAACGGTTCGTTTGTCAAAAGCTTTTTAGTTTTCAACGTGGAGTCAACCACCCAAAGGCTAGTGTTGCCCGCGAAACGACATTGTCCAATTAGGACTCGCCTCTATGTCTTTTGGTTGACCGATAAAAAAAGTTTATTTTTGGGTCACTGATATTGGCCTAAATGTTGTCTAAAACTTTGAATTAATTAGCCTCAGACTCAATGTATATTGGGCTCAAACAAAGATTTTGTAAAGCAACTTCAGGGTTGAACATGGAGATACGATGAAGTTGAATGAGAAACAAAGAGGAGGAAGAAAATGTCAAATTTTGGCCCGAGTTCTTTTTTTATCTTCTTATTTTTCCATTGTAAGAAGGTAAATTCAATTAAATTAACATATTTAGATTGTTGTTAGGTGTTTGTGAGTGGAATTCAACGTGTTAAAATATTATTGATGACATATATTTGGCACACGGGAAAATCAGGTACAGCTTTTTTACTTCCCCTACAGAACATATCATGTCTTATTACATAACTCGCGAAACTGTCATGAACAATGACGTAGCTAGAAATTTTAGGTTAGTGAGACATAAATAAAAAAATATTTATTAATATTAAAATTTAAATGTATGTACACTAATTGTTTTTTGACAAATCGTTGCATGATACTCTCATCGTTTGTACTAATAAATGTTCTTCTTCATATATGAAATTAAGCGTTTTACTATAAATTAGTCGGTCATTTTTACTGAGTTAAAATGTTATTTTTTGTTAAAAGCTCAAAATGAATTGGTCAATAAAAAAAGTGAAAAATGAAGAAAAATAATAATTTATATTGATGATGAAATGATTCTTTGACTGAAGCTTTTTCCTTTTACAACAACTAAAAAAAATAAAAATGTTTTTACTAAAATTAAAAATGTACAAAATTTAAATTTATAAAAACACATAAACTCATTCATCAAATAACTTATATTACTTAAAAGTAATGGCCAAACACTAATCAATCATGTATATTTACCTATATAATAAAATGGATGCAACCCTTTACTGTTTATAAGGCCCCCACAAAATTATGGTTTTGTCCCACTTTATAGTTTTATTATGAAACTGCCATCATCGTTCTAAGTTACATTTTATCATGTTTCATGTTTTATTACGAAAATGTCACTCTTTCTCCACCCGTCTCAAGGTGCGGGTGACTGTCATATATACTATATTAAATTATGTAGGTTATATAATTAGTGGGGGCATTAATAGGGCATTAGTAAGGAAATTACTTGAAAAATGCTTAATTAGGCAGAGACGTAGGGTGGCCCTTCATGCATCCACCCCTGGTTATGAATGCTTAAACAAGCTTGAAGTATACGAAAATTGTTCAGCTTAGAGCTGCAACTAACTTGTAGTGCAATCAACAGAAAAAGTACCAATCAGCAAAATCCGGTCCCTTGTCCCCCTTCCCCATGCCAGTTAGGGTTCATTGGAGACCAAGTTGATGTTTGTACCGGAAAAAAGTTTTCGGTAGTGCCTAATTGAGCAGTTGGCACAATTTGAGGCCAAATGTTTTCGGCATTGAACTTTAAGGAGGTGAACTCCTCCATTGAGAAACTGTTGCATAGCGCTGGAGTGAACACTTGCCTTGGATGACTAGTTGGTGCTAGAGACACCATGAGCTGGTTTCTTCCTTCTGCTTGATAAGGATATGAAGTTGAAGGCGCTGCGTGGTGGAACTCCAATTGTATTGCCGGTTCATCTGCGCAAAGAATTTGATCTCAGTTAGTTCGAAAAACCACAACATTTAAAGTTTACATCAGGATGCAAGTTCATGCACTTTGAAATATGAAGTACAAGCTTAGATAACCCGTATTAACCTAGTTTATACCTTGCTTTGGGAATTGGAGACTATTGTTGCTGCTCGAAGTTTGGATTATTGAATGGCTCTGCTAGCAGACTCGCCAAGGCCTTGAAAGGTTAAATATAGCTGAAGCATCCATGAGGACCATATTTGCTTCATTTCTATAAGCCTGCAGCTTCACATTTTCCACCATAGCCTGCAAATGGTACTCATCATCAGTTTCTCAACCAACCAAGTCATAGCAACCATCAATTAAAGGAGATAAAGATTACAAAACCAATTTTTTGAAGGTGTATATACATACCTTCTGAGGGGGCGTGAGTTGATCAACATTACAGAATTGCTCGTCGATTATTATTCCCAGGCACTTGTAAATTGAGTTGAACAGGAGGGTTACATTGGCTGTATGGTAAGCATAGAGCTTCTGTTCATCTATCTCACAAGTCAATGCATGCTTCATGATTGTATCCCACATCTTGTTTGAGACCGAACCAAAGCGCTGCAGTTAACGAAAAAAGTGGATGAATAATCGATACACAAATTTCACTAAGCTACTTAGAATCAGTAGGTAAACAGAACAAATGAGACACATTTCGTAGCGAGGTTTGATCTTTCACATATGACTGCAACAAGTCCTTCACTCGAGTGATCCCATACTCGGCCAGTCTCTTATGGAATGCGCCGTCTTTTGCTATCTTCTCCAGGCGCCATATCTCATCATTCAAGGATGGAGGGTAGTGTTTCTTGTACACTGATGAAGCATATTGTGACAACTTGTTAGCATAGAGCACAAGTGAAGAAAATACGGCAAAACATAGTTGAAGTGTATATATATTTAGGGAAAATTACAGATACAGTACATCAATTTTGCTCCACCGATAATTAAGGTGTCTGAACTTTGTTAAATAACACATTAGTACATGAACTAACAAGTTAAACCTAATTTTCGTACATGTTGCTAAATAACACACCGATTTGACACCTAGAAGAAAACAAATCTTCTTTAAAAGAAAGAAAAAAAAGATCTAAAAAACAGTAACTTTTAACGGTGTTATAACGACATGTACGAAAATTATGACTAAATTATTAGTTCATGTACTAATGTGTAATTTAACAAAGTTCAGACACTTTAATTATCAGTGACCCAGAGTTGATGTACTACTACTTTAATTTGTACCCATGTATTTATAAAGAACTAAAGAACTAGAGATGAGTTTGTAGAACTTACACTCTCCACGGTGATCTTTCACTTGAAAAGCCTCACTTATAGCTTCCGTGATTCGAACTTCATCACCAGGAGCTTTCGGCACAACTCTAGCTGCGAGTCTAAACTTCCTGCTTCTGATCCAGCTTGAATTGTCTGTAAAGACAATGTCATTGAGAGAACACACTCCATTCCACAGATTAAGAGTCACCTCACCAGTCACCAACGGCCTCTTCCCTTCTCGTTGTTTAACTAGACCATTGCTGAATTCTCTCTCGGTCCAATCGTCTTGATCATCAGACCCGAATTCACTACTCAGAACAAGTACTTCAATCTTCACTGAAGACAGTGGACCGGCAGAGACCACATTTTGAGTAGCAGCATCACGTAGCACAATTTGAAGAGGAGTGCCTTCTTCTGATTCAACTCTGCTGCCTGTGAATATTGTTGAAGGCAGTTTGTTCATGAAATGCAACTGTAAACCTCTTGCTCCAGATGAACTTCCATGTTGAGGCGAAGACCTGCTATGAAAATAGCAACAATTCCAACATTCAAATTTTCGGTAAGAAGCTTTTCAGCGCGGTAATTTAAAGCTGTGAAGATTGGATAAAGGACTAAAGTCATGAAAGAAATGAAGAGCTAGCTAACCTTGAAGTTCCCCTCAGGTAAGGAGTAAGCACATTCTCCAGCTCATCTCGCACCTATACAACAAACAAGTTCCAGTTTCATATCAGTATCAAAAACAGAATAGGATTTCAACTGCTAGTGAATTCGGCTTTGAAAAAGTCAGGTTCATGCTTCTTAGCCTATGAAACCAAACCTAACAGTCAACCTATGTATTCCATTTTTTTTACTTTCTTACACAGCAAGTAAAGCATGATCATGCTAATTACTTCCATATCTTACCACTTTTCTGAAGAAATTTTCCCACGCTTTTTCATTTAAGGGACCATCTCTCATCACATCCCTAGCAACACTGCACAAAATATGAACACAGAACCCAGAATCAAAAACCATCCAAAACCACACAAAAGCACCAATCTTTACTCAAACTCAAAACCACCCTACTTAAAAAGAGGTCTCCTTTTCGACTCCAGCACCGGAAATTGAAACTCCTCACCCCCGACGTCACTGAAATGCCTCTTTGGTACCATCAAAAACCCACTTTTTTCTTTGGCGATTCAAAAGTTCAAAACACACCTTTTATGCAAGTCTTCTTCTACAAGGGAATCGATATGAGCAATAATCGAACACGAAAACAATCTGGGTTTATATAAGAGACCATATTGACCGTTGTTAACTGTAGAAGAAGGTACAACGAACCTTCGTGGAAGTAATCACATCAAAACACGCAAATAATGAAAAGTCAAGCTCAGACTAAATACTCACTTGAGCTTTGGGTTTGATGGATTAGTGCTTCCCTGTGATTTTGTCTCATTTTAAAGGAATAAAAGAACAAGTTTAAGATTCTGGGAACGCTCCAAACACGTCGGGATTGAATAGTACTCGAGCTGTCACAAGCAGCAAATAGTAGTGTTGACAAAATCCAAGAGGTAAGGGATGAAGTCAAGTGAGAGAGAGATAGTGACTGGATTTGTAGAGCGAGAGAGATAGTGACTGGATTTCCACCTGGAAGCGACGCGTACAAGAGCTAACATTGAAGGTTGCTGGAAAGTGCAGACATGAATTTCTGGGTCGAACGCGTTTGTTTATGTTTTGGTAAAGTGATGATCTGAAAAGGATTGTGTATTTGAAGTGAAATGAACCCCTTTCTCTGAAGTTTAATCTGAACTTCCATGCAAATCTGTAACCTAGAGAGTATCATAATAGCGAGTACGTGCTTATGGAAGCACACAATGAACAATCTTTTCAAGAACAGAACACACGGTGAAGACACAAGACCTGATTTCTCGACCCATATGAAATGTTGTAACACAAAAAACGGTTACATATTTCATATATATATATATATATTCACATAAATCTAATTTATAATTAATCAATAATCATAAATAATAAAATAATGAACATAAAAATAATTATCATGAACAACATTGGTTACCACACTTGATTCAAAGAGAAATGAAACTTGTGAAAGTTGAATCACGTGTCTTGGAACACTTAATACGCAGAACACCAAAAACGTATTATGACTCCAAAATCAAACGAATAAAATGAGGAAAGTGATGAAGCTGAGTCGTGTGTTTCATACACTTTCCTTAAGACAAATTATGCCTCCTCTATCGGTACCTTCAATCTATCACCGGAATGCTATAAACTAGAGAACGAATAACTGTTTGAGATAAGGAGATGATGATGTTTTCGATTTTTTTAGAATAAAGGAAGTGTCACCTATTTATACATGGGGAAACCATTCACTACTTGAATTGCCATGAATTCTGGTTGATATGTTACAACCCTATTAATTCCAACATTTGACATTCTATAGTCACAACCTTTCACATAAATGTGTGGTTACAACATTTCACATAAATGTGTGATTAAAACCTTTCACATAAATGTGTGGTTACAACCTTTCACATTAGTGAGATTGCATCCTTACACATTATGTGAAGTTATAGCTCATAGAATTCAATTAGTCAATAGACTATATAAAGTCTATAACACATGGTTTCAAGTAATATTCATCTTTGGGTGACTATTTCTTATTCACCCTATAACTCATTTAAATTGGTTAAAATAAAATGGTTATTTTCATCATTTTTCCAACAATTCCCCACATGAATGAAATAGACGACCAAAGACTCGATAGTCTTGGTGATAGATTTCTACGGTCGAGACCTTCATAGGATATGTAGGTTATGAGCCTCTGAACCCTCCCTTGTGATAACATGGTTACTTTACTAACTAAATAGTAGACGCGATGTCTTTGAACTATCTGT
This sequence comes from Comarum palustre, assembly GCA_951800085.1. Lineage (NCBI taxonomy): Eukaryota > Viridiplantae > Streptophyta > Magnoliopsida > Rosales > Rosaceae > Comarum > Comarum palustre. The sequence goes on along the minus strand of OX637574.1, from coordinate 28,943,575 downwards.
CATTTGTGTAAATGATGACATGTCTCACACAAGAATCTCCCTGTCACATTTCAGTTCTCATTATTGTGTCCATTTTGGCCTTAGACACGCGTCTGGTTCTGCAAGAGTTTGACAAGAGTTGTGCCCTCAACACACTACCAGAAAAAAGACTTTAGCCAACAAAATATCTAAAAACAGGCCGACGAAATTTTTTTTCATCGGCTAAAGTGGACTTTAGCCGACAAAAAAAATTTCGTCGGCTAAAGTGGTTGTTCTGGTAGTGACAACTCCCTTAGAAGCAGCCCCACTTCTCTATCACATAGGTGATTTTCTTAATTAAGAGTAACCCGCATTACTCCGCTCGGTTTTACAACCCTTAAGAATCATTAAAGCTTTTTAGCTTAACCTCATCTCGTACGGGCATCACTGTTTTCATCATAGGAATGGATATGAGGCAAATCCTCACAGTGATCCATCACAATCTCTACAATTTAGTTGTCCCTTTTGAACATAGTTCTTGGGATATCCATTCAGTTAGGTTGGGTATCCACTGTAAAGATTTTATTTTCAAGGATTTTCAAGTATATATGTTTATATGTATTGCTAGATAGCATGGACCATCTCCGGACTCCGGATGGAGATAGTACCCTCTCTGGATTGTAGCTGATCAGACCATCTTCTGTGGTAGCTGGTCGGAAGGACCTTCCCGGATAGAGCCGGTCAGGACCCCCTTCGGTGGTAGCTGGTCGGTTGGACTCTCCCGAATAGAGTAGGTCAAGGGACCCTCTCCGATTGAGTTGGTCAATAGACCCTCTCGTGGATTAGAGCTGGTTAGTTGTTTTTTCTCGTGGTCTTGGTGATAGTACCTCACTTCTTTAATTATGGATTTGAGCCAAGGGAATTGTTGTATATATTTTATTTAATTGTTTTTTGGGTTGCGTGCATGTGGATTTTAGAAAATTAATGGGAGAGCATGAAAATATATTTACCTTTTCATATTTGATTTTTGTCCACTCACGCTAATGTTGTGTTTTTAAATGTTTTCCCCTGGGCCCTTCGTTTTCAAATGCCCAGTGTTGCAGGGTTCTAAGAAGAGGTCGCGCGTACCGAAGTCGGAGCATAATCAATTAATCCGTTGTTGCTCATGTATTGATTTAGGTATAACTTCCATGTAGACTGCTCTGATTACCCCAACTTAGATAGTTGAATAGGTTAGTGAAGCGTAGATGTGACTTGGGGAGCAGGATGGCTCCAGGAGTTGAGGGTTGACTTAAATTATTTATGGAAGTGTTGATTTGGTTTGCAGAAAGGGTTGTCCATTTCAAGGGGGTTTCAGTAAGAAGTTCCTTTGAGGTGGTCCCTGCAGGATTTACTTCAGGTTAAAGGGGTTTAACCCGAGGTGGGTCATGACAGTTGGGATTAGTAGACTTGGTTTTTTAGTATACTAGGGTTAGTAGACTTAGTTTTGATGTATACTAGGACTAGTGGACTCTGTTTTGGAGTATATTAGGATTAGCAGATTTAGTTTTTTAGTATACTAAGGTTAGTAGACTTGGTTTTTGGAGTATACTGAGGTTAGTAGACTTTGTTTTGATGTATACTGAGGTTAGTAGACTTGTTTTTAGAGTATATTGGGTTAGTAGACTTGGTTTTTAGAGTTTACTAAGGTTAGTAGACTTGATTTCTATGTATATTAGGGTTAGTAAGACTTGGTTTTGGAGTATACTGAGGTGAGTAGACTTGGTTTTGGAGTATACTGGGGTTAGTGTAGACTTGGATTTGATGTCGATGTTGCCCTTAATAAATTTTATGTTGAACTTTATTGCCCTTAGTAAAAAAATTTGGCGAAAATCCAGCTTCCAGTAATTTTTCGGTGTCTAATGACCGGCGGTTGGTGACTGAAATCCAGCGACCGACGAGTCTCCGGCGAAATATTCTCTCTTATTTTCTTTCTCTAAGTGCGTATAAGGAACAATGATAAAATTGTCTCAAAAATATTATCTTATTATGAATTTAATAAAGATTTGTGTATTTTAACATTAATAAGTACAATTTTTTATATTGGAATGTGCATTTGACTTTTCAATTCATTGGTTTAGTGTCAGATTTTTTTTCTGCAAATTGTCATTTTCCCAAGATTTTAATACCAAAGTAAAAATATTATGCTTCATCTTAAAGTAGTTGGATTCTCTTACCATGATACTCCAACGACAATCATACAATTAAGTAGAGAAAAAGAGTAAGATTCTCTTTTGGAAATCCAAAAAGTGAAGGGTTTAAGAATCAAATCATAGGTAGACGCGTTTTCTCTCTAGTCTATCTCCTCTATCTCTCTAAGAACCCCTAAACCCAGCCTCTTCCCCCCTCCTCTCTCGTCAGATCTGGATCTCTTCTGATCTGATCTTCAGCTTGAGTGTGGGGGTAACTCTTGCTCTCTATGGGTATCTCTCTATCCTTGTTAGGGTAGTTTCTCTTTCAGTTAGTGACATATCTATGTTACTTTTGCTTTTAGTTTCTTCCTACCCTTCACCTGAATCTTCCACCCAAATCAACTCTTTTTAGATCTCAGATGATCCATTCCGTTTCTCCATATGATTCTCAAACCCTAGATGTTTCACATCCAAGGTGCACATCCAACATTTCTTTCAGTGGTTTCAACGAAAGTTCGTCGGCTCAACTCCTTGTGTCCGGCGTCGAATCGTATTTCAAAATCCGATATGTTAGCGATCTTTATGTCGCCCTTGCTTGTCTAAACCCCCTTTTTTCTTTTTATTTCGGTTACCGACTGGCCTGGCAATCTATTGCCTGGTCCCTTGCTGCTGAGTTATATGGATGTTTTGTATTGTTCTGGAGTTTGGTCTCATGAGATTTGTTGTGGGGATCTGGTAATGTGTTCATGAGCAGAGTAGATTTAGGGGTCAGTCCTTGTTGGCAGCTCTGGTGATGTCCCTGTGTCACAGGATGATTTAATTGGTAGTAGTGAAGGCAGGATCATGATCATTTCCCTTTAGATATGCTTTTGGGCTAGAAACCAATTAGATTTAGTTGTTGCTTTGGTTAGGCTGTTTGTTTTCATTTCTATACTTTCCTTTCAGTTTGGTTTTAATCTGGATCTGCTGTTGGTCTCACCAATGTAATATGCATGTTTGTTCTTTTCTTCAATGAGATTTTCATTACCAAAAAAAGAATCAAATCATCATAAAAACTAAGAAAATCATATTCCACTAGACTCATGCACAGTGCATACATTTCATCTGTCCTAAAATTCTATAGGTGCTTTCGAAGATAAGAACTTTAATCAAAAGAAAGGAAAGGACTTTTCAGAGTGTGTCATCTGGGAACTGAGTTAAGGAACCAATTGTAGTGACAAGTTTCTGTCACAAATCAAAAACACACATACCAAAAAACCAATGGCTTCTTGTTCTTCAACACTGTTTGCAGCCATTGACATGGGCACAAACTCATTCAAGATGATCATAATCCGAGCCTACCCAAATGGCAAGTTCCTCACCATTGATAGTCTCAGAGAGCCTGTTGTTCTTGGCCGTGACACCACTCCCACATCATCATCATCAACCCCTTTTACACTCTCGGCTCAATCTCAGCTCATTGCTGTTGAGGCCCTCAACAAGTTTCAGAGCACACTGACATCATACAAAGTCAGCAAAACCCAAGTCCGCTGTGTTGCCACTGCAGCTGTGCGTGAGGCTGTGAATAAAGGTGAGTTCTTGAAATGTGTTAGTGATAGGATTGGTTTAGAGGTTGATGTGTTGCCTGGTGAAGAAGAAGCTAGGCTTGTGTATATGGGTATGCTTCAGTTTTGGCCTATGTATGAGAATTTGGTTCTGGGTGTTGATATTGGGGGTGGGTCTACTGAGTTTGTGATTGGGAAGCAGGGGAGAGTTGTATTTGGGGCTTCATTGAAGTTGGGGCATGTGAGTTTGACCCAGACATTTGGGAACTGTAAAGAAAATGTCGGTCAGATTAGGGAGCATATTAGGTTGGTTGTTAAGGAATCCGGGTTGGTTGGGAAGATTAAGGATTGTGGCTTTGAAGTTGTTGTTGGGTCCTCTGGTACTATCAAGGCAGTTGAGAAGGCAGTGTTTAATGGGTATTTGAATAAGAGCAATGCGATTGAGGATGGTAAGAAGGATTGGAGGTTGAGTAGAGGAGATGTGAAGGGTGTTGTTGAGACTTTGTGTGGTGGAGGGGAGGGAGAGAAAATTAGAAGAGAGAAGTTCTTTGAAAGGCGGTCGGAGTTTATTGTTGCTGGGGCTGTGTTGTTGGAGGAGATACTTGAGGTGCTTGGAATTGAGGAAATGGAGGTCTCTGGTTATGCATTGGCAGAAGGTGTTATTGCAGAAAGTTTGGCTAAAGTTAATGGTGGCTATGCTTTGACTTCCAATGCAAGGTGGTCGTCTGTTGTTCGGCTTGCAATGAGGTATAATGGCAGGATGAGGATGAAAGCTGCTGCTCAGTGTGTAATCACTGCAAAGGTATTTAGTGAATTTCTTGATTTTGATTCATTTCAATGGTATTTCTGCAGTTTTGGATAGTTGTGATCAATTGTAGATAGTTGAATACCAGCTTAAGCTTTAGTATCCTAGATATCATCCCCTATGTTTAATCCTGTGTTAATAATTTGGGATTATGCGCTCTAATGATCTGATCACTAGGTTTAAGTATGAAGAGAGCCACTTGCATTGTAGCTGATGCTATGTCACACCTCTACTGTTAAAGCCTAATGAAAAGTCAAAGTAGAGGTATATCCATGTTAAAATTGCATATGGAGAAAATTGAGTTATTTTGTAACGTCCAGTGTTTTGAATAGTTGACTTTTGCAGGAGATTTTTGTAGGTTTAAGAAAATTTGATGACCTAGCTGATAATCAATTTGCTGCCTCCCTGGATGACAAGGATCTTGAATATCTTGAAGCTGCAAGTTTGCTGCACAATATTGGGGTTTTCATTGGGAAAAAAGGTTACCATAAGCATTCTTATTGTATTATCATGGTAATGCTTTTTCCTCTTAATGAATTAATTCATGTACATTAAGAATCAGCACCAGTTAGATCTTCAAGTTAATTCTTTGATAAGCCCAATCTTTGGTGTAGAATGGCGAGCATCTCCATGGTTACAGTTGTGAGGAGGTTAAGGTATGTCAAACTTCTCTTTGAGTGCTCTGTCCCGGTGCCTTACTTTGTATAATCTGTATACTGATAGTCATTTACTCATTTCCCTCAGCTGATAGCTCTACTTGCAAGACATCATAGGAAGAAATTTCCAAGCTTTGATCATATTTCTTTTATACAGTTTACAGAAGAGGTAGCTTCTTACAGAACTGTACAATTTACTACTGTGTTCTTTTCCCTTTAGATTCCATGTGTAATTGGAGAACTATATTTATTTGTTCTTTTGTGTTTGCTTATGCATACTATCTAATTTTACTTGCAGATCACAAAGAAATTCAGATTTCTGTGCTCAATTCTCCGTGTTTCTGTCACACTACAACAAATGGAATTCTCAAAATCCTATGAATGTTTAAAGCTGGTATTTCTCTGCTATGGTTACCAACCACCCCTCCCTTGTATAGTAGGATTCTTTTTCTTTTTGCATTTGTAGAATCCTAATGATAAAACTACATATCAAACAAATCCTGTTCTATCAACGTTAGAGTAGTATTGTTGTTTTTTAGTGAGTGAAATTACCCCCTTATTTCAGTCCCTTTATATTGTAAGAAAGGGACTGCAAGGTGCCAATTTCACTCCCTTTATTTGAGAAGAAAGTTATCCACATTTCCATTTCCATTCAACTATTTCCCCCAAATTCTCTTTTTTTGCTGTTGCCATTTTATCTTTTCTTCCAACGGTATGAATGCAGAAAAGAGACCATTCGAGTTCTAGTGAAATTATATAATGTATTTTAGTTTGGCATAAGCTTGCTCAGTGTAGAGCTTCTCATGTAAAGCCTTTTAAATGTTACATCAAGATATTAGCTACCACAGCTTATTGATTGACTCAACTCTATTGCAGCTTAACTAAATAAATTTCTTTTTCCAGTGTCCCTTGCTGCATCATTAACTTGATCGGTGTTGTTATCAGGTAAACTGTGGAGTAAAAGGTCAAACTTCTTTACACGTATTTAACCCTCTAGCTGAGGATATTGATGATGAATTAAGACAAGAATTGGAATACTTCAAACTGGTAAGTTTCTTCTTCAGAACTTTCATATCTAACTACAATTCCATTGATATGCTTACAGAAGAAACATATATTTTTTTGTCTCCAGGTATTCTTTAAGGAGTTGCATATGGTTGCTCCTTCGAGTGTTCCAGACCCGAGAGAGAAGGATATTCACAGATAAGAAGATGTTGCTGGATATCCTGCCAAGATTCATACAATATTGGGCCCATTCAAGTCTCCATGCTGCATTGCTGCCTATAGATACTGAACTTGAGCAAATGTCATCTCTGATTGGCAATGTTAACCTAGTAGTCAGACAGCAGATCACATGACCAAAATATAGCAAATGTACACCATGAAACTGATGAAAGAATACTCTGATCCCGATCGAGCAACATTGTTACTTACAACAAGAACAACATTCTAGCAGTGAATAGTTTGATGAAGTAGACAGGCTGTTTCAGTTTCAAATCATACATCACATCCTAACCTCCACCACCACTAATTGAGTGATTGTGTTTGTTACTGCAAAACATTTAGATTTTCTTTCTGATAATGTTTTGCAAGCTAAAACATATCCATCGCTATCAATCCTCACATTTAGTAGCAGATTATCTTTGAAATCACTATGCATTAGCATTACTCTGCTAATCTAAAATGCTACATATTCTTGTCATTCTCTAAACATCGTACTCGCAGAGAATTAGCCCTTAACAGATCTAGACCTCCACCAGTCACACAGCAGCTTCCTCCATACTTAGTTTTTACAAACGGATTCATAAATCCCATGATTTTCTCTGACCACATTTTGCAAAATGACAAACCATGATTATTCTGGATGTTAAACAAGACTTGCATTGATCAAGTTAGATTTGAAAGTGCATTTGTAAACCTGTTGAACACTACGGCTATTGACAATGAAATGATACCATGTAGAAAGTTATTCTCATGGCTATTGACAATCGACTCGTTACAAGAATATGATGATCAAGAAGTTGCTGCTGTTACACAAAGATGATCAAGTGCAATTACTGCAATTCAGAAACAAAGCATTATGCAGTAACATGCATTTACAACAATATACTGCTACTCGAAAACTGATGCTAAGGTTATAGCTAGATTGCAGCCAACGTGTGATTTTTTCTAACAGTATGTCATCTGTGTAAACCATTCAGATTAGATCATGAGTTGGTCTTCCCTCGTACTCAAAAAATACACATATCCAAAGTTCCAAACTCATAAGAATCTGCAAAGTTGGTCTTGTTTTTGCCTTGTTGGGTTAAGCTATACAGACACAAGCCAGTTTGACTTGGCAGTATTGATGGTGTTCTTATACGAAATATGTATATCACAAAGTACCATAAAAAATGTGTTCTTATACGAAATATGTATATCACAAACAAAGTACCATTAAAAATCGCAAACCCAAAAAGAGTATGGAGCTTTATGAATCGATGAAGCACATCGTTGTGAAACTGAGCTACCAAGCTTTAGTCGCTAATAGCTCTAAGGTCACATTCAAGAAGTACTAAAATTTCGCTGAGTTGCAGATGAAATTGCTTATGGCTTCATTCCAGAAATGGAAGCCTAGCAACGTATTACTATTCCTTTCTCTGTTTCCTAGACGAGGGCACTGTTGATTGTTGCAGAGAAAATTATATATTGCTCTCTATTTAGAACAATAGGTTTTTCAAGTGAAACTGGGATTTTATGTTACTAAATATATCTTATATTTGTTATGATTTGTGACTACATGATCAGTGGCGGAACCAGGAAGTAATATTGGGTTGGGCTAATTTAAGGGGGAGTTAAAGAAATCTCATAAGTGATTGAAATGAGAAGAAAAACAGTGACTGAAATGAAAAAAACACAGAGAAAGATGAAGAACAAATGGGTAAAAAAATGAAACAAAACAGAGAAAGTAACATATTTTCAATAAATAATGGGAAAACAACAAACAAAATGGAAACTTAATGCTTCTAAAGGGATTCGAACGTGTGAAGGAATGGTTAACAACAAAAATACTTCACCAACTAAACCAGTGTTGGATATCTATAAAAATGCTAGCACATGAATTATATGTATTTTGGGTAGGGCTATAGCCCTACCAGCCTTCTACGTAGTTCCGCCAACATGATGATCAAGTATCATTTTGCTGGTTTAAAGTCGCACAAACTGTGATGCATGAAGAAGCATGCCCAAAGCAGAACCTCAACATTGTTTAAGTAAAGAAACCTCTCTTCTACAGCTCACCGGCCTCCATCATATATCATACAACACACTTTTTTTTGAAGCAGATCTTCCCAGAAAATGCAAAAGATCCGAAACGCCCCTCCCCTCCCTTCTCCTCTTGGCAATCGCCGCAGAAGCTTTTCTGTACAGAAAAAAAGAAGCTTTTTACGTTGGGTGTTGCCAATTTAGGAAGATCCAGTGGGCCACCCTGTACTGTGTCACTGTATTGTTCATCTGTTTTTTGGATAATCTGACCCAGCAAAAAACCCCAAAAAGAAAAGAGAAAAACCAATTATGTGTATAAATTGTCGTGTATCTATATGCAGAGAGAGAGAGAGAGAGAGTTTTGGGGAAGGAAGAGAAACCAAAGCTGGAAGCTTTCAGAGAAACAAGAGACCAGAAAACCGGTGAGAGCTTTTTTTTTCTTGTTTTTGTGTTTGTTTTAGTTTTAGAGAGTTGTGTTTGGTTTGGTTTGGAACGTTTGACACGCATTTTGGAGCAAATTCAAACTGGAGCCAAACATTGTGTTATGTTTCATGTTGAGTGTGTGAGTGGTTTGGTCAAAAGCTCAAAACTAGTTCTCCTGGGATGTAAGTCTGAGCTTGTTAATCAAAATCAGATGAGGAAGTTGTGTTTGTGTGATGGAAGTTTGCATGTTTTGGAGTTTTAGGGATTGCTGGTTTGGTTTTGTGTACATCTTGAGGTTGTTTTTTTACTGAAGTAAATTAAACTGTGGTTTGATAATGCGGCTAGCTGAGAAAGTTGTTGGCTTTATGTTTGATCTTGTTGGAGACTTGGAGTAGTGATGTTTGTGATATGTGGTGTGTTCAGTTTTGTGGTCCGGCGCTGATTTATTTTGATGGGTTTGGAGGAGAGGGCTGCTACATATGACAGCCAGAACGGCAAATGTGAGCAGAGTATTTGCAAGCATGGATTTTCCGACCTTTGGCACATTTCTCCGTTGGTGTTTGTATACCTCTTGAAGGAATGTTACTTTATTGTTACGGGTGTTTTTTCCTGTTTAGTAGCTGATTTCTCATGTATCTTTTGCCAGTGAAGTTTATGGTCTTTAACACTCTTTAACACAAATGAACACCTAGAGTCATGGATGTACTCTTTACTTGTTCATAAGTTTATACATAAGAACTTGGTTTTGTGCCTGAAACCAGAGAATAGGTATTTATGGTGGCTTGTTATGCTTTTGATGAGGACCACTTGATGGTCATTTACGAAGTTACTAGATTGTGTGCAGTTCATACTTCTGGTCGTGTGTTGAATTGTGAGTTCAAATTCTTTGTACTGGTTTCGCTTATGCGCCGAAGCCTGTCTGGGCATACAGAGTCTAGATCCATCTAGTAGTTTTAGTATTCCTTAAAATCTAACTTCAATGTTGCACTCTACACATGACTGTTTTCAAATATGGCAATTTGCCATTCTGAATGAATGAATGATCATATACTTTCTGAGATTAGGTTATTCTTAGATTTGTGAGGTCAATTCTTTATCATTGTTTGGTCTAGTCCTCCTGAAATTTCCCATTTTCCCTGTAAATACATTTCCAATCTCTGTTCTTTTTTTCCTCTTTTTTTTACTTTCCACACCAATTTAAGATTGTATTAAGCGATTTTACCCTACTCAGCTTTCCAGGATATACTTCTCTTATGTTTACTTGTTTCTCATTGAATCACAGGCACATGCAAGGCAACTAAGAAGTTCCGAGCTCTTCAAGAACAGGTCCATCTAGCGCTGCCCCAACGTGGACCAGCTACTTTTGTTGTCCAGTGCCTCTATGTCTTGCCTATTTTTGACTTACACTGTCAAGGGTTCGGAATCAAAAGACATTGCTGCCAAGTTATATCTCGATATTGTTGGGGGGCTTTGTCAACCATGATGAGAGGATAGTTGAGAAGATACTTGAAGTGTTTGATGTTCAGTTAGAGAACATTCAGAAGGCTCTGTACCCAGATGTAATGTATGACGACAGTTTTAGCAAGGCAACAAAATTTGTTGAGGATTATATATATCACATGATAGGGTGTCAAAATTACATGACTTCAGTTACACTATTGGCGCACTTCTGTATCTGCCAGTCTGGTCAATCTTTTCTGCTTTGTATGATAGAAAGCAAACAATTGAAAGCAGGCGAAGAAGTGGGCAACCTTCATTGGGAAGCCAGTGTTATGTGTTCTGGTCCAAGAGTATACTGATAGAAACATGCTAAAGAATGCTTATGAGATTATATGCAGACAATCTCCGACGGGAATTCCCCATTGTTTATCACAGGTATAAAGAGAGGTACTGTTTAGCATGTATAAAGAGAGGTACTGTTGAAGGTGTCAATTTCAACATGTGAGTTTCCCTGAATACTGCTAGTAGTTTCTTGCTTTTAGAAATGAATACTGCTAGTAGTTTCTCCATAATCGCTATTTGCATCTGGATGAGTTAGCTGTAGAAGGTGTCGTTTGGGTTGATGAAGTTGATGCTTTGCATAAGGCGACCTGTCATTTTGAGGAATGCATCTGGATGAGTTATTTGCTTCTCCTGCTCATTTTGCATTCAACAGCTTGTATGATTTATAAATTAAAAAAGGCAATTTGATATGGTTAGTGTTTTCCGGATAAAATACCAAACCTTTTTCCGATTTAGTGTATCTGTCTATTTTTGCAACTGAAATGGACATTTATGCGTGCTAATCTGTTTCATTCAACCATTCCTTTCAACATAGGTTTCCAACATGACTAACATGAAGAAGCTCAAAAAGGGAAGTCCCAAGGAGTCTCCTGAAGCTCAGGCCAAGGAGCTTTTAGCAATTTAGTTAGCTACACGTCTGTTTGATATTTACCCTTGGCCATTGCACTAGGCTGTAATCACGTGTAAATATATCCATTTAAAGTTGCATTGTTTAACTATTAGATGATTAATATAACTATTCATCATTTTGTGTGCCGGTTTGAAACTAGTTACCTAAATATTATGCAAGAGTTTAGGGTAAATTGGGCGCTCAGGATAGGCCAAGTCCGAAGTAAGAATCAAACTCGGAGTTTTTAATCATTTGGCCTGTAGAACCCTCTGAACTTCTTACCCTCCATTTGTATTCAGCATGTTCACTGTGAATGGAATAGGGTTGCTCGTAAACTTGTATGTTTCTCATACTTCGTCTACAATGTATTAGCATTCCCAAGACCCTAGTACTATTCTGAGCTGCCAATTAGGCTCTCCTTTAACCAAACTTTATATCGCTCTCCTTTCTCATAACAAATTGATAATTTACATAATATTAACCAACAGTTTAACTAATTGAGTTGTGGTTTGTCGGTGAGAAGTGGTTTGACTGATTAAGGTGTTTAACTGATAATTTTCAGATTACGGTTCAAACCTCAAGGACATATATGAGATGTGAATTATTAATAAAAAGTTTTTTTTGACCATCTAATTTAATCATGTTGACATGGCATTAAAAACTGTGAACCAGAACCAACTTTTTTTAGGAAGCGTAGGAAGGACTAACTCATCATCTCCCTACGAAAAATTATTGAAAGAGTAAAAATAACAGTACAATAAGCTGGAGGGTCAGGCCAAAGCCAGCCATATAATAACAATAACATTATTACAACAGATAAAGACAAACAATAATGACCATAAAATCAGACGTAAGATACAATCAACGTTTCCTATAAGCAACCGTAGACACCAAATCTCTATTAAACTGCTGAAGAATAAAAGACGGAATACCCACCAAGAAGAACCACTACAAAAAAGGCCTTTGGCGACGAAGAGAGCCGAAACAGGGCGACGAAAGCAAATTTCGTCGCCTAAGAGGAACTTTAGGCGATGAAAACTGAAATTGTCTCCTAGAGTCCAGTCTTGGGCGACGACAGGAAGTTTCGTCACCTAAAGCCTAACCGTCGTCGCCTAAGAGGGTCATACTTAGGCGATGACAAATATGTCGTCGCCTAAGATCCGAAAACCTTGGGCGACGACGTCCTTTCGTCGCCTAAGAGTGACCCTCTTAAGCGATGATTTTTTTAAAACTTTAAGTGACGAATTTTTCGGTTTCGTCACCTAAGGTTATTTTCGTGTTTCATTTTGAATTTATTTTTATTTTTTCATTGTGGTTTAACCTTCTGTTTTTTTATTGTTACATCATTTCGTCGGCTAAGAGTATTCAAATAAATAAAATAAATTAAAACAGATTGAAATTAAATATTGGGGTTTTAATTTTTGGTAAAACTTTTATACCGGTGGTTTTAATCATTTCGTCGATTTGAAACTATTCTCAGTTGAAGGTCCTGCCAAATTACGTGATTTAAAGGGTTGAATGGTCGTTTCCGTCCGTTTAGGGGTTTGACCACACAGTTTGACCGTACGGATCGAGTACTTAATGTTGTCGAATGAACTTGAATTTTTTCCCACACACATAATTCATGATGGTGCTCATATCTGACGGTCGGTTTTAAGTTTCTCATGTTCAATCATCAAAATCACAACATACCTACTAATGTTGTATAACTTTATATAAGTGTGGAGTTCAAGTATCGTTTTCAATAGAAACTACATGTAGATGCCTAAAACACAAAAAAGTCGTGAAATAAGATATGACCAGAATGGTAAAATACGTCTACGTCTGAAAAGTCACGGTATTCCGGTAAAGTCTCGATGCCGGTTGTTGGGGTCAACGCAATTTTACCATATTTCTCCCTATATGTAGCCCTATCTCGAGTTTTAATTTTGGTAAAAATTTTATACTGATGGATGCGTCTCGTCGATTTGAAACTATTCTCAGTTGAAGGTCCGTCCAAATTACGTGATTTAGAGGGTCGAATCGCCGTTTCCGTCCGTTTAGGGGTTTGACCGCACGGTTTGACCGTACGGATCGAGCACTTAAAGTTGTCGGATGGACTTGAATTTTTTCCCACACACATAATTCATGATGGTGCTCATATCTGACGGTTTGTTTTCCGTTTCTCATGTTCGATCATCAAAATCACAACATACCTACTAATGTTGAATAACTTGTGTTATACAAGTGTGGAGTTCAAGTATCGTTTTTAATACAAACTATATGTAGATGCCTCAAACGCAAAAAAGTCATGAAATAAGATATGACCAGAATGGTGAAATACGTCTACGGCTGAAAAATCACTGTATTCCGGTAAAGTCTCGATGCCGGTTGTTAGGGTCAACGCAAGTTTACCATATTTCTCCCTATGTGTAGCCCTATCTCGGGTTTTAATTTTTGGTAAAAATTTTATACTGATGGATGCGTCTCATCGATTTGAAACTATTCTCAGTTGAAGGTCCGTCCAAATTACGTGATTTAGAGGGTCGAATCACCGTTTCCATCCGTTTAGAGGTTTGACCGCACGGTTTGACCGTACGGATCGAGCAATTAACTTTGTCGGATGGACTTGAATTTTTTCCCACACACATAATTCATGATGGTGCTCATATATGACGGTCAGTTTTCCGTTTCTCATGTTCAATCATCAAAATCACAACATACCTATATAAGTTTATACAAGTGTGGAGTTCAAGTATCGTTTTTAATACAAACTACATGTAGATGCCTAAAACGCAAAAAAGTCGTGAAATAAGATATGACCAGAACGGTGAAATACGTCTACGGCTGAAAAGTCACGATATTCCGGTAAAGTCTCGATACCGGTTGTTAGGGTCAACGCACTTTTACCATATTTCTCCCTATATGTAGCCCTATCTCGAGTTTTAATTTTTGGTAAAAATTTTATACTGATGGATGCGTCTCGTCGTTTTAAAACTATTCTCAGTTGAAGGTCCGTCCAAATTACGTGATTTAGAGGGTCGAATCACCGTTTCTGTCCGTTTAGGGGTTTGACCGCACGGTTTGACCGTACGGATCGAGGGCTTAAACTCGTCGGATGGACTTGAATTTTTTCCCACACACATAATTCATGATGGTGCTCATATCTGACGGTCGGTTTTCCGTTTCTCATGTTCGATCATCAAAATCACAACATACCTACTAATGTTGAATAGCTTGTTTATACAAGTGTGGAGTTCAAGTATCGTTTTTAATAACAAATTATATGTAGATGCCTCAAACGCAAAAAAGTCATGAAATAAGATATGACCTGAACGGTGAAATACGTCTACGGCTGAAAAATCACGGTATTCCGGTAAAGTCTCGATGCCGGTTGTTAGGGTCAACGCAATTTTACCATATTTCTCCCTATGTGTAGCCCTATCTCAGGTTTTAATTTTTGGTAGAAATTTTATATCGGTGGATGCGTCTCGTTGATTTGAAACTATTCTCAGTTGAAGGTCCGCCCAAATTACGTGATTTAGAGGGTTGAATCGTTGTTTCCGTCCGTTTAGGGGTATCTCTCTTAGGCGACGACATAAGTATTTCGTCACCTAAGAGAAACCTTCTTAGGCGACGAAATACTTATTTCGTCGCCTAAGAGGTCGGGTATAACTAAAATCCCTAACTTTCTCTCCCTCTTCGATCCACCTCCCTCTCCCTCTCCTCTGCCTCCCTCTCACTCCCTCACTCCCTCTCCTCCGCCTCCCTCTCCCTCTCCTCTGCCACTGCTCCTATTCTGCTTCCGCCGTCGGAACGTCCTTAGCTTCGGAAACCACAAGAATCGGATTTCATGATCGATTTAGATGATATTGAATTTACTTTGGACTAAATTTATATATTTGTACGGTTATGAACAATTTAAATAATTTGTAATGAAAAATTTGTTGTTTTGTTCTTGAAATTTTTTGTGTTGTTATTTATATTTTATAAAAATTTACAAAACTAAATAAAAAAATACATAAAATACTTTAGACGATGAAATAAAGTATTTTTTGTCGCCTAAGAGAGGTTTAGGTGATGACTTTTGCACCATTTAGTCTTCTTAAGATCACTTAGGTGACGAAATATACAACTTTCGTCGCCCAAGAGTTTTTTAATTTTTTTTTAAATATAAGGCGACGAATATACATGTATCGTCGCCCAAGGTATAACACTTAGGCGACGAAAATAGTGTCGTCGCCTAAGATCTAGACTCTGAAGCGACGAACAATTTTTCGTCGCTTAAGAGTATCACTCTTAAGTGACGACTCTAGTTCCGTTGCCTAAGAGCGAGACTCTTAAGCGACGATGAATATATAGGCAACAAAATGTGTGTCGTCGCCTTAACATAACTCTTAGGCGACGACATAGATTTCTTTTATCGCCTAAGATCTTGGGCGACGGACTTCTTGCGACGACACCTTAGGCGACGACGTTTCGTTCCCTAAGATCTTGGGCGACGACATTTTTTAACAGGACGACGAAATTGCTTCATCGCCCAAACACTCTGTTCTGGTGGTGAACCAATCATAGTAGCTCCATGATTTGCTAAAACATCTGCACTGGTATTCCCTTCACGATATACGTGGGACAGTCTCACATTCATTTGCCTAGCAAGCTGCATAGCATTTCTCCATTGGATTTGTAACCTCCAAGGAATAGACATTGGCTTGTGAAAGTAGTGAACCACTAAAGCAGAATCAGTTTCTACCCATAGATTAATCCACCCTTTTGACCAAGCAATTGTGAACACTTCAATGATAGCAAACACTTATGCCTCGATAGCATTATTCGCATCTACCCTACGAGAGAAACAACGCAAAAGAACAGCTAAATGATTATGAAATATTCCACCAGAGCCACCCTGGTTTGGAGCATGAAAAGACACGTCTGTGTTACCTTTCACCTAAGAAATATTAGGAGGCTTCCATACCACTAGAATAAAGCTACGGGCTGCAGCTCGTAAAGGAGACAACTTCAACAATTTAAAGATTGACAGATTATTTGTTGATTGAGTGGTCTGCTTAAAAGTAAGTTCAGCTCAATCTGTTAGAGCTGAAAGGAAAAACTGTTGAAACTGATTTGGACAGAAAGACACCTCATTATGCTTTATCCGGTTCCTCTCAAACCAAATGCACCAAATCAAATTACACCTAGCTATGCACTATAAAAGCTTAGAAGAGTAGCTTAGACCATTTAACTTGGAGACATTGAAATAATTCGAGAAGGACATACCCGGATAAAAAGTTCTATTAAACATTGAAGATAGCCAAGCCCATAAACTAAAGATCACCGGGCAATCCCAAAAAAAAATGCTGACATGTTTCTCTAGCTGCTCTGCAAATGACACATCTGGAACTCAATTGAACTCCTCTTCTTTGGAGCAACTCATCAGTGAAAATTCTATCGTGAAGAACTTTCCAAGCAGTCAAACTTTTCCGCGGTTGTATTGTTGCATGCCAGATAGATCTACCACAACAAATACTAGGATGCATGCCATCAAGAAAAGTATATGCTTCCTTGGTCGACAAATCACCTGAAAACGTACCTGTCCAAATGACCATGTCATCACCCTCATCTAAGGCCAATAGGATGTCCATAATCTGCTGAGCTAGCTCCGGATACATTAGATAGAAACTACTTGGCAAGCTCCATCTATTTTCGTCAATGAAAGAGCTAACTTTGTCATCAAGAAATTTTAGGTGCTCTTTGTCGATGTTGAGACTTTCAGCAAGAGCTTGACCTATCCAATTATCCTTCCAAAATCCCACTGACCTACCACTGCTAATCAACCAGCGAGCATTAGTCAAAATTGCTGGCCAAATTTTCTTCACACCCAGCCAAATTGAAGACTTATTGTAGGAAGCAGCCAAAGAAAGACCAACATTAACAAATCTAGAATAAAGCAAACAAGCTGATTCAGATGATTTGGTTGCTACAACCCAACCATGCTTCAACAAGAGAGAATTATTAAGAGTGAAAATATTTTTCAACCTTAAGCCACCATTTTCCTTTCGAGAACAACAAATATTCTAACCAATAAGAGCGAACCCATCCTTCAAAGGATCCTTATTCCAGAAAAAAATTGTGAATCCAACGTTGAACTTTGGACATAAGATCTATGGGCCAAACATATACCTAAAACTGTAGATAAGAAGACTCAACAGAGTCAATTAATTGCATACGACCTGCTTGTAATAGCAGAGACTTCTTTCATGAGTTTAACTTTGTGCGTACCTTATCTGTAATGAGGAGAAGAAAGTCTGCCTTGGGCCTACCAATAAAAATTGGAACTCCACGATAAGTGAAGGAAAGGACCAACTTCAATGATATTTGCTTGTCTCGGGGCGGGCAGATTTGCCAATAAAAAAATGAACCAGAACCAACTTACACCAACAAAAATTGTGTACATGTCTTCAACAGAAGACGGGGCTTTCCAATCACTTCTCCACCACCCTTTTCTATCAACAAAACCCTATTATTGCTCACAATCAATGAATCTCTCACCCTCCCTTTTTGCCTCCCTCTGTCTCTCTTAATCACATTGGAGGAGATATCTCTAGAGAGACAGAGAGGAGAGAGAGCCGGCCGCCCCGGATGGTGGAGGACATCTGGTACCGCTCCCTCTATGGAGCTGGCCGGAACCTTGAGATGGTGACCGTTAGGAATTTAAGCGAAAACTACAACATAATGTACTACTCAGACAGGTACAGTCCATCTCAATATTTGTCATGGGCTCCTCCATCTGCTTCTCCTCCTCCTTCCTTCCTTGTAGAAAGAATTAGACAACAACAACAGCAACAACAACAACGTGATCACCGCCGGCTTGGGAAGGCGGAGCCCAAGAGAGGGCTGTCGGAGGGGCCTAGGTCGAAGAACAAGTGGTTTAAATTATGGTTGAATGATGCAGAGTCCAAGAGAAGAAGAAGGGTTGCTAGATACAAGTTGTATGGTGCTGAAGGGAAGATGAAGAGGTCGTTCAATAGAGGGTACCGTTGGTTTAAGAAGAAATGCCTTCAAAACGTGAGTAACTTTTGAAACTTCGATTGATCCATGGATCAAATATTTGTGCAACTAAGTTGTATCAGAAGGACGAAAGTGTTTTCATGATTGTGTTTTCATGTAAAGTAAAGCATGCATGTTGGTTCTCAACGTGCTCCCCCTAAATGTTCTACAACTAAGTTCTAAAACTAATTGGATTCTTTGTTCTTGATTGTTTCTTAAGGGTTTGTAAGATTCAATTACAAGTCTAACTAAATAAAATGTGTGGATTATAAACTCGAGTTTTGAGCACAGATGGATTATCTTTCTCCTGAACTTCTAATCTTACATTTAACAATAGCAATAGCTTTAAGGTCGTGAATTAGGGTAAACTTGTGTCTTGTGGTTTGTTTGTTCACCAGGAAGAGACCATTAGTAACTTGAGGTCTATAGTTGTTAGGTCAGACAACGATGTAGGGTCGCTGTTACCTATATGACTTACAATTTTTTTCCCGATCTATTAGCTTATTAACAAGAACACAAGTCACTTACCGTCAAATGGTGATCTTCGACTCTCCAGCGTGTAAGTCAGTAATGATGTTGACATAATAACAGTAGATAAGAAACAATTATGTAATAAACGAAGAGAGGGAGAGAGAAAATTACTATTAATAGTCTGTTCTTGATGAGGCTTGATATATTGTTCGATGTAGGACGCTTAGCCCATTCTGTTACCAGATGACGATATCCAGACCCCGCGTGAGGGTGCGTCACTGTATCATTCGGGTGTCGGGTCGTGATTAATAATAACTGACTCTGTCATCTATCTATTACATGTCTTGGTTGTAGCGGATTTAGCCGTTATGGTCGGTTGTAGTGCAGCGCGTAGAAGTGTGCTATTTAGGCATATGTGCTTACAAGTCCCCAAAGTCTCCAGATAAGAGGGGCTTCTTGGCTGGGAAGTTAAATCATTTTATGCTTACCATAAGTGGTGAATCCACTGGTGGAATACTCCGGAGTCCCTCAACTCTCCTGACTAGAAGACCTGGAGATTGAATCGTGGACTCTTAAGGCTAAAAGGAGATTGAAGATTTGTTCTGGAGACTTGTATTAGAAATATACGGATTCTGGATATTGTATCGGAGACTTATCACGTAAGGTACATGAACGCTTACGGCAATAAGGATTCTGGAGAGTGTTGTAGTTCTCCTATCGTTGCAAGGTTTTATCTCATACGGCGGCAGGGTAACTAGAGATAGCTGAAGGCTTATCCCGTAAGGTAGATTTACACTTACGACGATAAGGGAACTGGAGACTACTTGAGACTTATCCCGTAAGCTAGATTCACACTTACGGTGATAAGGGAACTGGAGATTACTGAAGACTTACCCCGTAAGGTAGATTCACGCTTAAGACGATAAGTGAATTAGAGATTACTGGAGACTTACCCCGTAAGGTAGATTCACGCTTACAACGTTAAAGATTCTTGTCAGCGTGTAACATCACCTGGTATGAAAGAAAGTAGAGAAAAGTCTGTGTCAGGTGTCATGCCTCTACTGGGCAACCGTTTGGTTGCCAACTTTTATGACGTGTGTGGTAACCGATGTGGCTTTTTGATTACTGTGTCATTTATTGTAGAGCGTGGACACATGGAAAGCATCCAACGGTTGAGGAAAAAACATGCAACAATTGGTGTTGCTTGTAGTGCGCTACAAAAGAGCGGTTGGGGGTAGGTTTGGTCACTTGCATTTCCCAATCGAAGCTCTGCCAAAATTGTGAGAGTCCTCCGAAGTTTAGTCCCCCAAGCAAAACCGAAAGATCGAGTGAAGATTTAGCAGGTTTGTCTTCACCCCCTTGTCTATTGTGGTTTGGTTTGTGAATGTCAGATCTGCTATTAAATCATTTTGGGTTTTTCTAGGTGGTTGCATTTTTGTATTTTTTCTACGTTGTTTTTACATGTTCATGAACTGTTCTTCACGAAATTGGAAGTGAATGCTACACTAGATCTAACGAACTGCATTTATTAAGGAATCAAATATCGTTGTTTAACTGGGTAACAAACTTTATTTTGGGTTTTTCAGCCGTCTACTGCCGCATATACTTTCAATGAATGGTTGAAGTTATTTGTGCGTGACGAACTGGCGAGACATGGGCAGGTTTTCGACGAATCAAGATCGATAACGATAAGTGATCTGATGGAGGAGTAGCTAGCGTGTTCTGACGGTCCTGAATGCCATGAGAGGAGGAAGAGCGATGAGGCATCAAAGCGATCTGAAGGTAGTAGAAAGACGAGTTCGTAGAGCCGTATCAACACGAAGGAGGAAGAACGATGAGGCGTCAAAGCCGATCTGAAGGTAGGTTACGCCCTTTGGAGGAGAATGAGTTGACAACCCAACTGACTGAAGGTGAAGCCTTTGTGAGTGAGATCCTGCTCCTGCATGGGCTAAAACTGCCCCTCGACCTATGGTTTCACTATGTGCTCATCGAGATTGGAATTTGTCTTGGACATATGGGTCTGATTATGTTCAAGACCCAATGACGGTCATTTGGGAGATGTGTGGGTGTGAACGCCCTACAGTCGCGGAGATTACCCACTTCTACAATTTAAGATACTCCAAGCGAAGTGGGAAGTATGGAACAATGACATTGGTCATGAAGAATGACAACCGAAAGAGGCAACCCAATCTGTGCATCGATGGGTTGCATGAGTTTGAGAACGAGTGGTTCACGAATGTGTTCATCGCCGCTGAAGGTTGAGAATTTGGGCGGGTGGGTGACATTGTCCAAACGTCGCCTTATAAGCTAAAACCATGTTTTCAGGCAGTGCAGGGTGGATATTAATATCGTTATTTGTTTGATTTATGCTCGTAGTTGGGATAGATAAATGATATGTTGTCTTTGTTGTAGAGAACACTGTGTTTCCGCTATTTACCGTAGAAAGAGAAAGACTGCGCAAAGTCAAAGTGTGGATATTAATATCGTTATTTGTTTGATTTATGCTCGTAGTTGGGATAGATAAATGATATGTTGTCTTTGTTGTAGAGAACACTGTGTTTCCGCTATTTACCGTAGAAAGAGAAAGACTGCGCAAAGTCAAAGTGCTTTGGATCACAAGACGAACAACTAACTAATGCATTTTTGAATGCTGGCCTTGCCTTATCGCTTGTCGATTAAGTAGAGCTCCTGGTAAATTTCGCTCTTACCAATTTTGTAGTACGTTAAGACTGCGCTTTCTGATGTTCGCTATTGTTTCATTGCCGGGGATTTCCCGATTGGGTGCACCTCGAAGTCCGCATTGTCCAAGGTATTCTGTGAATTTCTAGTGGAGAACCTTGTTATAGAGTTGGGAAAACCATCATCCATCGAAGAGTGTCCCTTTGCCGAGATGATGAACGTTGTAGCCAGGCGGGTGTTATAGGAGAGAGAGCAGGTGGTGAAAATGAGTCTGACAGAAAGTGACAAGGTGAAAAGACGTTTGAGGAAGTGACGGGTTCCTGCTCCACCGCTACATACTCATCAACAAGTTGACAATGGACAACGTCTTCCACCCCACCCTCATGTTATTCAGGAGGTGAGTGACGACGACTCACCTGATAAGGAACCCAGTATCGTTGAAAGCAAGAAAATGAGAGCAAATGATTTCACCTTCATAGCCGGTGAAAAGAATGGAGCTCGCAAGAGCGCTTCAGAGAGGGGTGGTGATTCCACCGCCATCGTTCGCCCTCCCCAGTCTAAGAAGGCGAAGTCTGTTGATGCAACTAGGGGGTCTGGCGATGATAGGGAGCAGACATCAATGCCCTTGACAGATGTATCTTCTTTTCCAATAGAGGAGGCCCTTTCCCGGTCTCTGCCCTTAGAAAAGTTGATGGAACAAGTCTTTTGCCAGTTTGTCTGAGTAGGAGGGTTAGACCGCCCTGATCAGCCGAAAGGGGAGGTGGTGGCTGCTGAAAAGGAGGGGTTAATGGATGTCCTTACCAACTCCTTCAAGGAGGTGCACGCCACTAGTGGAGCGGAGTCCTCACAAGCCTGCCGTTTGTGAGAGACAGAGCAAGCTTTGGCGGCTACTAAGAGAGAACTGACTATTGAATGCCATAAATGCCAAGCTCTCTGCTAATCTCGTGGATCTAGAGCAGAAACTAAGTAACGCATGGGCAAAAGCACTGGAAGATGACACCAGGGTGAAGTCCTTGCAAACCGAGGTGGAACGGTTAACTCGCCTTCATGCCTCCGCTAAACAGAAGGTGGAGTCGTTGAAACACACCCTAACTGCCAAGGAGGGAGAAATGCAGCACACGCTGGCTGCCAAGGATAAGGAGATGCAAGGCGTGGTAGCTGGCTACGAGGCGAAGATGTGGAAGGCGATTGATGATGCTGTTGTTGCCAACATGCAAGAGCTTATGGACATTTGTTGTATTGACTACAACAAATACCTAGCAAAAAACGGATCTAACCTTTGTGACAACTGTCTCAAGACTTCTAGTAAAACTAAGAAGTAAGAATCTCAGGATCCTGGTTTTTTTTTTGCACACTGATTTCAACTTCATTGTCTTCAAACGTCCATATAATGTAAGTAAAGAATTTGATCTTCAGAGTTTAGCAGTCACATGTATGTGATAGTCATGCAGGCTTTCCTTTGTCTGATTAATATAGCTCAGGACTGTTCAAATATTATGTCTTGTATATTGATGAGTGATATGATGAAATTATGACAATTTACACCTAGACTCAAGATTCTAAGTTCATCAAATTCCCTTGTGTTCAATATATAAGATTCAATAACTGGATTCATTTCGGATTCATGGTTACAGAAGCTGAGCTGAAGTCAAGTCCCAATCTTTCAATAAGCAGAAGCAAGGTTTTGTGGTTCTTCATGAGCCTTTGCCTATTGACCTTATGCTACTTCGATTACTAATTTATTGCCATGCCAACCAATATGCCTTGTCAATTTGTCAATGTGAGTTTTGTAGTCAAGGAAAAATACATAATCAGTTTGATCAAGTCTAAGATCTAAGGAGTAAGATCCACAAACCAGAAAATATATTGGGGATTTTGCCAAAACCACATGCAAACATTGTCATTCACAATATTGTTATGTTGTGATAATAAATAAATAAATAAGAAAACCTTAGATTTTAGTAGACCATGACAACCCTAATAATTTGTTGGTGTGGACTCGTTGTCTTAGAACATTTCCAACAACTTTCTTAAAATTTCTTTAAAATAAGGAAACAAAAGACAAAATCTTTTAAAAAAATTGCCCGAACTCCAACAGCTTATCCATTTTAGAGAATTCAACATTTAATGGAACAATAAAATATGCGATTATAATATTAATTATAACAAAAAAACAATTAAAATTGTATTTTATCTTTAAAAAACCAATAAAATATTTTAAATATGTTTGATTCTTATTGAAATTGATGAAGAATTAAATTTTGGAGAATGATGGTTTGCTGCAAATTTGAGAAAAGAATGCTTATTTTTCTTCTCCGTCTCTATTTTAGAGAATGAGATGAGGAAGCTGTTAAACCACAAAACATACAAAAATTCTCTAAATTTGAGCAATTTAAGAATATAAGAAAGCTGTTAAAGATGCTCTTGGGAATCCAATCACTCTAAGTCACTTGTTCTGGTCTTTCTCCCGTACTGAAGTTCTGGTCTTTCTCCCGTACCGAAGTTCTGGTCTTTCTCCCTTAATGAATGTGAAAGGGATTCAAGTAAAGGCCACTTATACTATCAAAATGTAGAGAGTGAGGCTACAAAATCTGTCAGGACATAGCAAAACTATAACTCTTATTTCCTTCTCAAATTATCGCCGATACTTAAAAGAAAATGGATTTGGGTAGACTTGCAGAATATGAGCAAGCAGGACTGACAAGCTATGAAAGTACTGAAGTTGCCAACATGCCTAAAGTTATGTAATAAGGTCACCAGCGATGACCATCCAGAAAATGTGAATCAAGAGAAAAGAAAGTACAACTTTGATGAAGGAGACTTAAGGGGAGCTACAAACAGAAACCAATTTTTGTTTCTTTTTGGACCACTGGATGATCCTTTAATCTCTTAGTTGCTGACCTTGTGTGATGTCTGCAGATCAATAATGTACAGTACAATACAATCTTGGTTAGATGGGTGCTTTTATAACGCCTCAAATGATATCATACTAGATTGTGACTAGGGGTGGACTCGGTCCAAACGGTTCGGTTTTTAGGCACTAACCGATAACCGAAATCGAAGATGTGATTTTCTATTTTTTAGAACCGAAACCGATAAAAATATATAAAAACCGTTCTCGTCGGTTAACCTAATATCGGTTCTGTTTCGGTTACAAAACAGTGTCCATTATATTTTCCACACTTATCCAAATAACATAAAATTAAAAATATCGAAGTTGTAACATAATTGAAAGGAAAGAAAAGATAAAGTTTATACATTATTCATTTGAAGCCTTTATTATTCATATATAGTAAAAGTGAAGATTACATGGGAGGGAATTATGTTATACTTAACACTTAAAAATATAATCATATGTGTGAAAGCCTATTATTTATAACTTATAACCAATAAGAACATGACACGTAATGTAAAATTACGTATTACTAAGTAAATATATATGTCGGTCCGGTTTGGTTTAATCGGTTTTTAAGAAGTAAGGAACTGGAAACCGAAACCGCACTCCTCGGTTTATGTGGTTTCTAAAACCGATTGTCTCGGTTAATCGGTGTTAGTTCAGTATGGTTTTGACCAATTTTGATTTTTTCGGTGTCTAAAAGTCCGCCCTTAATTGTGACTACTGACCATATCACACAATGAAAACTAACTTACAATTTTATTTTTCAAGGTCTAAAAATGTCACAAAACATATATAAAGTAATCTCCACCTTTAATATTTATATATCTTTTGATTTCATCAAAACAGTTATAAATCGTTTTAGTAATGTGATAAAAAATGATTATTTTCAAATTCTAATTTCTACAAGTCAATTTTTCGATTTCCAAGTTTGAACACAGTTTCATTGATGCACATAACCTGGCAATACAATTTCATATT
Source organism: Comarum palustre (assembly GCA_951800085.1). Classification (NCBI taxonomy): domain Eukaryota; kingdom Viridiplantae; phylum Streptophyta; class Magnoliopsida; order Rosales; family Rosaceae; genus Comarum; species Comarum palustre. The sequence continues at coordinate 28,918,330 of OX637574.1, read as the reverse complement.
CAGCTCATTTACCTCATTTTCCATGAAAATCTAAAATTAAAAATGGGATGAAGAAATTCCCCTAAACTCCAATCAAAAGAAGAACAGCACGTGGCAGGGCACTGATAAGTTAGAGGGTACATCAAACACAGTAAACAAATCTCTCAAAAAGAAGGAAAAAAGAAGGTTGAAATCTTTGGTACTTGGAGAGGTCTCATCAGCCACTCAAGAGCTCTCATCATAAGAACTTCAGTGAGAGCCACCTTGTTTCTCATTTCTGATTCTTTACTCATCTCTTACGTTTCTTGTTCTTCTATTTTGAATCTTTTTCTATTCCTTTACTTGTTTTCTTGGGTCACTCTGTGTGTCACTAGTTCTAGTTCTTAGGTTCTCCCAGTTGGACTCTTCCCTCAGATTTTTAAAGACTCCAACTTTTTGCTTCTTTACTCTTTCAGATCCTTAATTTCTTGCCTGCTTGTTATTTAGTGCAGAGGGAGTAAACCCAAATAGAGAGGAACTTGGGTTTTGTGGGGAATGTGGGTTCTTGGGTGTGGTTTTAGATTGATTTGGAGGGTACCCATTTGAATAAAGGTGCTTGAATCTTGGTTTCTGATTCTGGGTAGTTTGAGATTTGAGGGATTTGCTGTTTCTGTGAAGTAAAGGAGTGAGCTTTGGAGTTTGGAAAATGCGGCTTTGCATTTAGGTAAGACTTTGACTGAAATGGCTTGTGGTTTGTAATTTTTTTTTGATTTGAAAAGGTCTTGGTGGTTTAATCTGATTTGATTTGTTCTTGATTTCAATAATGTGGTACTATGTAAGATAATGATGAGGGGCTATTGCCTATTTCTTTCTGAGATTGGAGCTCTAGCAGTTAAAGGGTTCTTTGAGTTGTGATAGAGCAATGCAGGTAGTGTTAGGTGTAATCTCATAATGATATTTCACATATTGTGATAAGTAATTGTTGATATTGTGCTATTTCAATTTATTTGCACATTCTTGTTGGGTTGGATTTTGTAATTAGAGGGTTGAAGTATGGAAAATTCTGGTATAAATGGAACACAGATTCTGTTTGGTAACATTGTTCACTTAGAAACTTGAAACCAACAACTCTTACGTGTTTGCAGATGACATGATGGAGGTTGAGAAAAAACGTTCAAAGGGAGGGTTTTTCAACTTATTTGATTGGAATGGCAAATCTCGGAAGAAGCTATTCTCCAGCAATTCTGAATCAACAGGTAGGTATCAAATTATGTATATTTGGGGTATTTGTCTTGCATATTTGTTCTGTAGATGTTTTGTAGTTGATCATGATCCTTACTTGCATGTCATTTTGACTGTAAAGGATCACAGCAAGGAAAAGAGAATGTGGAGAAATTCTCGCAGACCCAACTCAGTAATGTAGGAAATGATTCCTCTACCCTCATTTTTGTCTAGCTCTTGTGTTTTTAGCATGTGGTGTAGTTAATAAGATCCTGTTTTTTAAAACTGTGGTTATCTTTCCAGGCAGAGGTGGATGAGAAAGGAGAAAGCTCAAGTCATAAACGAAGCAGCGATTGGAATTGTGCTTCTTCGGTGACTAGTGATGAAGGAGGTGGGAGTAGAGCTCCTGGGGTAGTTGCTAGGTTAATGGGTCTGGATTCATTGCCAACTACAACGGTTACTGATTCATCTTCTACCTTATCAGTTGACTCCCACTCACTTCGAGTACCTCATAATGACAGGGGCAATCCTAATTTGTGGGGTGATTTTTATGCCATGGATTACATGAATATGCCCAACAAGTTGGATAGAGTTTCATGGAATCCTGTAGAATCTAGGGCACAGAGAGTGCAAAACCGGCCAATTAAGAGATTTCAAACAGAAGTCTTGCCTCCAAAATCAGCCAAGTCAATTCCAGTTACTCACCACAAGCTTTTGTCGCCTATCAAGACTCCGGGCTTCATCCCAACAAAGAATGCGGCTTACATTATGGAAGCAGCTGCAAAGATGATTGAGGCAAGTCCTAGAGCATTTTCCAAGAGCAATATGTCATCTATGCGGCCTTCTGCAATTCCCTTGCGAATTCGGGATTTGAAAGAGAAGATGGAAGCTGTGTCTAAAGTTTCAAGACCTGAACGGCCCAAGGAACCTAGTGATGCTAAATATGTGAAAGGAAGGCCTGGTTGCAAGAGCTATAATGGGTCAGATAATGTACCAGTGCCCAAGGCTTCTGTGGATTCAGAAAAACAGAATTTCAATGATACAAGGAATAAGGGTAAAGCAGCATCACTTGCATTACAAGCAAGGGCCAATGTTCAGAAAAGGGAAGGTTCCCCCCCTTTCAGTAATAGGAATTTCACAAACCAGAAGGAACAGAATGAGGCCAAACAAAATGAGTTCTCCAAAAGCCGGCAAAGCACACAGAGACCTGTGAATAAGAAAATTTCTGCTGTCAGCAACAAAAGTGTGCTCAAGCAGAACAACCAGAAGCAGAACTGTGTATCCAATAAAGATGAAATGACTTCAAAGAATGTGACCTCTAATCAACTTACTAGAAGAATGCGGCCAACTAATGGGTCTAGTCGGCCAAATAGGACTGTAAATAAGGTTCCCGTAAACTCTGAAACTGGATCCAGAAAGATGGGCTCAATGGAAAGTGCAACTGGAAGGGAGTTCTCATTCTCTGCAGTTAAGGATGTCTCTGGGAAGATAAGGTCTGCTAGTCAGGACTTTCATTTAGAAGAAACTGTTGCTGATAATGGATTGGTCGGTAAAGATGAAAGGTCTGTGAATTGTAATGTTGCAATTGAGGGGTATACCAATTTGTGCACGGATAATAGAAAACAAGACATGGATGTTGTCTCATTTACATTCACGTCGCCCCTGAAAAAATCCATTTCTGAATTGCAGTATGCTGGTCAAGTTGTCAGTATGAATGATAGATTTTGTATCGATTCTTTAAGTAACAGTGATCAGCACTACCCAAAGCATTTTACATTTTCTTCAGCTGGGTTGAATGTGATTGGCAGTGATGCTTTGAGTGTTCTTTTGGAACAAAAGCTTCAGGAATTGACATGCAAAGTTGAGTCATCTCAGTGTAACCTGTTCGGTGAAGGGACTTCTGCTGGTTCTTCGTCTAGCTTGCAAGATTTGAATTCCAGTGAGGTAAGCACCACATCAAGAGGCAAAAAGTTTGAACTTGGTATGCTCAGAGATAATGTTGGTGGCATAGAGGAATTTGGTTCCTTATTGGCTAATGTAAACCATAAGTGGCAGGTTTGTTTCGTTTTTGTTTAAATTTTGATACTGTTACTATTTAATTGTTAATGATCTTGATCATGATCTCTTTCCTTGTTTTTTTGGATGACTTAATTGTTTCTACTAAGATTTTAAAAGATGGTTTTACAGTTTTACTTAAACCCAGAAACTAATTTGTTGTACAAATATAATAAATGATATAGGACGAGAATCTAGGGAATTTCAACAAAGAATTCCAAACATGAAAAAGTATCGTCACATTAAGAAGAATGATTTGAATATTCAAAATTGGTATTCAAATTGGCTTCTTAATGACAGTGTTAATCGTAAGTTACTCTTCTGGATATATCAGGATTCTCAAGTAAAATCTTGGTTGAGATTTCGAATACATATCTGGAGTAATATTCTTTAGTATCTAGTATTTCATATCTTATTTTTATTAGGTTTCCTAAATTATAGTCTATTTTAGATTATGTTTTCTAATTGTATTAGGTTTAAGTTCCAAGTTCTAGTATGAATAGGTTTATTTCTATGCCTAGATAAGGCCATTGTTAGATTGTATTTTTGCGATGGAAGTTATTAGTAAGAAAACCCAAGAAAATTAGAGTAGAAACTCTTGTGTTTAGGCTTATGTCTTTGTTTTGCTAGTGGATTCTAGCCATATCTTCCATTAAGGTTTTGACCCTTGATGAAACCTTGTTGTTTATCGTGATTACGCTTTTGTTCCGTATCAATAAACATTGACCAACTCAATGTTGCTAAAATTGGTTCTAGTAACTTCAAATTGTTTCAAATGTGGAGTAATATTTGATCAAAAAGTTGGTCTAATGCTTGATCCCTCATATATATGTCAAAAAAGGATCCCTTAGTGGAAGGGTCCTATATATATATATGTTAGGGCCTAAAAACTGAATGGTTAAGATTGAAAAATGTGATAAAAAGTTTGTCAAATGCCCTATCCCTCATATAAGTCACAAAAAGGGATCCTTGTGTGTGTGTGTGTGTCAATGTCAAATGTGATCAAAAAGTTTGTCAAATGCCCTATCCCTCATATAAGTCACAAAAATTGATCCCTGTGTGTGTGTATTTTAAATATGAAAACATACTTCATCGATCTAGGTTCTCTACTAAAGTTCAAATGCTCCTATACAGTGGCAAAGATGTTAAAAATGAAGTTAGGCAATTAGCTATAGTATTAATAATCTTCATTTGATAAATAAGTTATTGCTGAACAATATACTGTTTACTTGGTTTCAGTAATATTTCTTTTATTAACGTGCCTTATATCTATTAACCCAAAAAAACGTGCCTTATATGAGGAGCAAGTTATCAAATTTTGAGTTTTCATCATGAAACGCTAATCAAGTTCTTTTGAACAATTTCAGGGATCAGAAGGGACGGGCGAATGTAGCAGTAGCAGTAGCAGCAAAAACAGTGTACCTGGAAAGGATTTTGATTATCAACTTGATCCAATTTCTGTTTTTGAACCCTCATTTGAGAGTGGAAGCTGCACAGATAACAGAAGCAGTGCCAATGGTAGATTTACTCTTCCTTATCCTTTTCCCTTCAGTACATACATTAATAAAAAGAAGTGTCATATTAAATAAATTAAATTCCGTGTCAGTAGTCATCCATAAAAATAAGTGTCATCTGAAAGAAAAAGTTTATTTTTTGGTTGTCAATAGCTCCAATGTCATATAGGTTTCAAATAGCAGCAAGGATCCAGGAACCTAGTTGACCAGACAAATAGAGCAGGATCTGAGAGATTCATATTGGGGACGAAATTATTCATATTCGATGCAATATAGACCCTCTTATTAATAGATAGGGTAGGTTTCACAGAGTTTCAGTGGAAGAACATCAATTGTGCACAGTTATGAAATGACAGCCAGTTTAGATGTATGGAAAAAGTTAAGCCTATAGTATAATTAGATAAAACAGGCCTAGTGGAGGCTCTTTTATGGCCCACATATGTTATAAAGCTCATGCACTTCCGATAGAAAGATGACTGAACATGTGTATTATGCTCTCTCTCTCTCTCTCTATATATATCTGCAGGAAGTGAGAGTGAGAAGTGCTCATTTGCTCAAGCTCAAGATCAGATCAATTTATTCTCCTCATTTGAAATCCAACCATCATATACTGCTTCCGAGTTATCTGACTCGGCCTCCACTTGGGAAGTGAGTGGAAAACATATGAGTATAGTATTTGGTATTCATTCTCCCAAGCAATCAAACGATTGGGAACTAGAATATGTTCAGTACATACTTAGCAAGGTGGACTTCGCGATAGAAGATTTTGCATTGGGTGATACCAATATAATTCCCCTGAATCTGTTTGATAATTTACACTATCAAGAAGAGTATCCAAAGCTACAGCAGAAGCTTTTGTTTGACAGTGTAGACGAAAGCCTGCACAACAGATGCAAGCAAATTGTTGTTGGAAGCAGGAAAGCATGGGATCGATGGGAGACATTGACGCAGAGGAAGGAATCATTGGCTGATGAACTGTATAAAGAGATTTCGGTTTGGACAAATATGGGGGACTTGATGGCCGATGACCTTGTCAACAAGGACATGAGCACTCAGCATGGGAGATGGCTCGACTTTGAGATTGAAGCATTTGAGGAAGGTGTAGAAATTGGGAAGGGAATACTAAGTTATTTAGTAGATGAATTAGTGTGTGATTTTCTGCTGTATTAGCCCCCTCCTAACGCGACTATGAAGTTCATTGCAATGTAGCATAGCAGGTTAAATAATTTACCTGTGGTCGATAATGTTTGATAATCTTTTTTCTGATCTAATTCAGTTGGTCACTGTTTTATCCTCGCTGAGAAACTACAACACATTAATGTATATGGTGTAATTTCAATACCCACTGGAGTAGCATACATTACAGAACTTGTTATTATTCTACTGCTAGTTATGTGAGGGGTATATAGTATATACCTCACTCCATAGGTACTGGTCTGATGGAGCCTTTATGTATTAGTAATGCTGCACACGGCAATGTCGATGATTCAATAAGTTGTGTAAATTACAACACAAAAGATTCAGCCCCGGCTGCGGCCCCATCTCCGGCTTCTTCTACAGCGCTCCGGAATGCCCAATGCACTTCGACCTCTCTTCAACGTCGACCAACAGTCACCACAATGTTTCCTGTTTTGACACTTGGATGAGCTCGGCGGATGAGCTGTGCTTGATGGCGGGGTTTATGAGGAGGATTGAGTTGGGGCCGGCCGATGGCGCAAAGATAAAAAATTAGTCAGTTACAAAGTTAAAAATTCTATCTTGTGGAAGGAAGTGTATAGATTTTCTTTTTAACTTCCTGGTGAGGATTAAAGATCTCTCTTTTTTATCTGAAAGAGAAGATCTGCTGCAGTAGTAGTAGTCTGTATGTATTTGAAGAGGCACTGTGTGTGATGAGCAGAGTGGGATAATTCTTTTATGCCCAGCAACAATGTGTAACAACCTTATTCTCTAGCACTGTCACTGGTTATGATTATGGTAGCAATTCAATCAAATCTATACATGATGATTATATTTAGGACATGTTTGAGAGTGGCGGAATTGATTCCGGGCAGCGTTTACTAATATGTCAACGTATTGAAATGAAGTGAGTCTCACTTGTTTATTAGGAAAAAGATTCCTTATGAACCATCTCTTTCGATACCCACCTCCCTCTTATCAAGGTTATGAAATCAATTTTTTTCTTTCGAAAATATGCTCACATAATTATTATATTTTCAACTTACACAACCCTATATATATATATTTCCAAATTAACCAATCTTATATAATTATAATATTTTTAAATTACCCAACCTTGCATAATTATAATATTTTTAAATTACATAACCATAGATATATACTATATTGTTACTATTAGATAACAATAACGATAAAATAAAAGACGACGGACTACAAGGTTAATGCTTCTCTTCCATGGTAATCGATAAACTTCTTTATTTTTATATGGATATTTTAGTAATCAAACTAGTTTTAATTCTGATTCTATATGGTAAGTAAACAACATCAATTCTAATTTGTTTCATTCTTGTTTTGATTCCCTATAGTAAGTAAACAGTAAAAAAGAATGTAATATTCATATACCGATTCTTGTTGATACCGATATATGTGACACCAATTTATGATAAGTTCCACTCCAAGTTAGTAAACGTGTCATTGATCAAATCTCTTACTTTTTGGTTTTGGATATCTGAATCTGTAACACCAGAGACTAAGATGATCTATCACACGATCTACTTGATCTATCATGTTAGTAAAGATGTGGTCTATTAGATGATAACGATTCAGATATGCATCCTACATCATCGGGAAAATTAATCATTGTTAGTATTTTATAGGTTTATAAGAATTTGGGCCCGCATTATTCATTGTCAAGTAGTTTTTGAAGTAAATCTCAACCTGCGTCCACGTACATGTAAATATGTAACGGTCACACGGAGTTCACGTCATCTAAATGTTGTCTACGTGATCTAAAGCTTCATTACTAGAATGCATAACAACCACACTAACTTCATGCACCAAATATTATCTATGGGTTCTAGTGTGTTCCATTATTTACTACCGAATTTTCAGAGATCAAACAACATAACATAATGACAAGCAATAATTAGGTTCAGGGACGGATCTAGGATTTGAAAACAACTTGGGCTAAACATTTATTCGATAAAAATTCTGAATAAGTATATTTGATTACTACATATAAAAAAGTAACAAAGTTAACTATACTAATAAAGTTTAAGGTTAATATGATATCTGATTATACTTGATTTAACGCTAGACCAAACTATTTTTTGTAACAAACTGTTAATCATCGACTCACTATCAAAAATATGTTTTTTTTATCTATACTAGTATGCAAAAGGAATTACTTTTATTTTTTGTATGAGATGTGGTTGTTTGATGAATAAAGAGTATTTTTTATTTATTAGACGTTAGTAGTAAAAGTTTGGTTTTGTAAGGACATTATGTTACTTTAGCTTTTACTATTTGACTTTTTTTTTTCACTTTTACTATTTTTTTTTATATTTACATCGGCTAATTATATAAGAATGGTAGATTTTATATCAATTAAACCTATGTAAGTTGAAAATCATTAAAAAAACCACATGGGCTGCAACTGCACTAAGATCCGTCCTTGGTTAGGTTCTCGTTTTGGGGAAAGCTATAAGGACAAGTAGTAATTAGTTCTAGTTTTAGGGAAAGCTAACTTGTCTGGTTGTAGGAGCGTTAGTTTTTGATTTTCATCTTGTTAACAATTAAACCTAAGAACAACCCTAGCGGCTGGTTTCTCTTCTGCCTACATGCCTGGTCTGACGGCACGCCCTAACAACGTCGTCGGACGGGTGAGAAAGGATGTTACATCCTCTAATGTGCAGCCTAACCGAAGGAAGGATTGCAGGGTGACAACACTGTTGTCATTGGTAAGGGGAGACTAACAGTGGTAGGCAGAAGCGAATCGAAGGTGGGAGGTCGGGGCTAGTGTCATCGATCTCAAGGGAGGAGCGTCGATGGTCAGTTTGCAAGGTTTGGAGGTTGCCTGACAACGTGGGTTGCGTGGTTACCTCTGAGCTACGAATGAATAAGGTGTCGCTTTCGGTTTGGGTGTTCTGGATCTTTGGTTGGGGAGGGGCGGCGGCTCTGTCAAGTAAGGGTTAGGAGATGGTGGCGCTGCTGTCGTTGGTGCCATGGCAGAGGAGCATATCAGCTGCGCACGGCCCATAGGATTTTGCAAGCTAGATCTGAAACTTGGGCTTGCTGATAAATGGGTATGGGCTTTGGCTCTATGACCAATCTAATTTAATATTTTGTATTATTACTTTTTAATTTTAGCTAATTACGGCTTTATGTAACAAAAAATAACCTATCTTGTTTGAGTAAGACTAAATGGGCTTGGTCCCGGTCTATACACCTTGTGTGCCACTTTTGGCCTAGGTAGGCGGTGCGTATTTTGTCTTAGTAGCATGATGAAACTAGGTGTTGTCGGGTGTTTGCATCTAAATTTAGCAATAGGTACAAATTGCTAAATTATGTTAGTTTGATGGTTTCAGTCATTTGGACCGAGAATGGAAGTATAGCTGGAAAGATAATGTGGCCAAACAGACCGAGAGTGGAAGTGTAGCCGGAAAGATAACCTGGCCAAGAGCGTTAGGCGTTGGTTTGGTTGAGAGAAAGTAGTTCGGTCATACAGCCAAATAGAGAAATGGTGCGAATAAGATAGTTGGTTTGCATTATTTGAATACGAACAGCTAGAAGTTTGGACAATACAACTGGTTTGGGCAAAACAAGAACGGTCTAAAAAGAAAGATTTAGTGCTCGGCCGAACCCAAATTAAGAGAGATTTCTACAAGGAAATAGTACAATCAAATCAAGGACTCCAAGCACCAGCATCTTGGAGGATCAAGTCATATCAAGATATTTATGTAAATTTCAAACCCAAAAGGAAATTGGGTATCTCACTACGTGGAAAACAAGCTAGCTAGGGTTTTTGACTTGTATATATAGAACCTTGTAGCTCATTTGTAAGGGGTCCTGCACTACACACACAAAATCAATATACAACTTTTCATACAAACTTATCTCTCAACCGTTAGGTACTCTATCGTTCCTTTCAAATTCCGAACCAATTTTATTTCTTAAGCTTTACTTTAATTCTGTTCTTTACGTTCTTGCACTTTAATCTGATTGTTTTTTACTTCACATGTTCTTTACTTATCGCACTTAGGAGTATTTTTAGCATAAAATTCTTGTCCATTGATCTATTTCGGCCAGTCCGGATTGGGTTGATGCGATTCGTTGTCCACACCCACATCACTTCACAAAGATTCAACAACCGAGTCTGTTTCACCTTCGTGTTTATGGTGATTTACGAGTATCTTCATCTAATAGATCTCTCACCCATCATCCGAACGTTCGAGTTCACCAAAAGTAAACGTATTTGAGGATCCCAGCAACGCCTAACCGAAAGTCCTTAAAACATAGACATCAAGACCATACGGCAGTACGGGTTCCTTCCTCGGCCTTCAATCACTTGAAGAAGTCCGATCAAGCGCACTACAATTAAAACTTCGCTTGGCCATTCGGCCACGAGTTGGCACGCCCACGCACATCAGAAGGACATTGTAGCCAAGAATCTCGGCCCTGCTTCGGCCGAGACCATTTTTGAGCAAACATCGGGTTTATTATCCGACGACAACATAGTAGGAAGACTGCATTATTAGCATGGTTCTAAAAATCGCCCTAGTTGGCGACTAGTCGGCCAACGACCGAGTCGATTTTAGTCAAATCGGCAAAGAAAATCGGTCGGGAGAAAATCGGCCGACTAGTCGGAAAAAATCGGTCTAAATCGGAAAAAGTCAGAAAAAATCGGTCCAAATAAAAAAAATCGGTCCAAATCGGAAAAAATGGTATTTGCTTTTATTACTTAGAACTCATGTAATGGTTGTTTTTACTTTTTAGACATTATTATCTCATTGTTGTTGAATATTGTAATGTTTTATTGACCATTTTTATTATTTTGGACATTATATTACCTTTTTTAAAATTATATTTAATTATATGTTTTAAAAATTAAAAACCAACTACTCTCCGACTCGCTAGTCTCCAGCCGGCCGACCGACTAGCGACTAACGACTTTTAGAACCTTGATTATCAGACATTAAAATATGTTCTTTGTGTTATTGATCTTTCTACTATATCACCGCTATTTTAAAGTAAATGGAGTCATCATTAAAGTAGTACTCTTTGTTAATTAGTGTTTGTTTGAATACATGTACGTTGTAGACATTCTTGATATTATGTTGAGACTTCATTGTAATCAGGGTTTCAGGCTTCACATCCCCTTCTTGTATCCGACAGTTTATTAATGAAGGCTTGAGGATGAGCGCACCAACTCTATTAAAAAAATAAAATTAAACCGGTGAAACTCAACCTTGGCTTATTAGAATTTACAAAAACCCTAGAGCTCTGGGAGACTAGAGAACGCCGCCTCCCTCCATTTGTCCCTTCCTGCTGCACCTTGTCGTTGGAGAAGGCTACTCGCCTCTTCGGCACACGAAGGGTGTGGCCAGACGGGAGTCTTGTTTCATGGATGTGCTTCAAGCTCGAGATCTTGGACTGGGAGGTAGTTTTCCCTTGTTCGGTCAGAAATAGATGTTGTGTTTGGGTGGTGGTCCGGGATCGGAATAAGATTAAATTGGCTCCAGGTCATATCGGTGTTGGGTGGGTGTCGTCCATGGTCGACAAACAGGGGTTGATGGCAGACCGGAGTTGATCGAAGACGTCAGGACTGGTGGGTCGATGGGAAGTGGGACGGCGATGCGTGGAAGGTGGCTTTAAAACATCTCATCTCTATTTGGTTTCGGCTAGGAATTAGGGTGGATGGAGCAGCTCTCCACTGGACGGATGATGGTGCCCCGACATCGATGGATGGGTGGTAGTTCTGGTGGCGGATGACACATCAACAATTTTGGGACGGGTGGGTTAGATTTGACTTACCTTCTGGGTTGAGGTATTGGGCTGGTATGAAGCCACTATGCCCGATCTGGGCTAGTGTTTGGGTATGGTCTCACCTAGTGGATCTTGCCCTAGTTTTTATGTTTTTTATTGCTTTACTTTGTTTTTGTTGTCTAGTATTATGCCTTAGGTGAGAAATAAGTTCCTACATTAGTAGTGTAGGCTGAGTGGGTTTCGTGCTGGTGTTGGCACTCTATGTGTCTTGTCTGCATATCTACTATACTTTCCAGGATGTCACTGCTATATCAAAGCAAATAAAGTCGTCATTAGTGTAGTATTCTTTGCTAATTGGTGCATGTTTGAGTACATGAGTATTGTAGAGGTCTCTGATATTATTTCATGTCTTTGTAATCATGGGTTTAGGCTCATTGTCCCCCCTTTTGTATTCAACAGTTTTATTAATAGAGACATGCAGGCAACCGCACTAGCCTTTTATTTCAAATAAAATAAAATAAAACCTAAGAACAAGGTAGATCTAATTGAAGAAAATGGAATAGTGTAATTGAAATCTTAATTTACAAAGAGGGACATGGTGCATCCTTCACATAGACACAAAGGAGGAGTTTGAGATTATGAGACATTCTCATGAACCTTGTTTCTTGTATCTTTTCCTACTCTTAATAATTAAGATCCTTCATATTATCTCTTTTTGGATGCTTCTTTGTGAAATTTAATTATTACAAATTTCTTCAAATGACCCCGTGAATTGGAAAATGATTCAAGATCATATTGCATTGCATTGCAAGATCCAATATCCATATTGAGAAGAAAAAGAAAAAATAAGTCAGATTGATGACAACAAATGTTCACCGGACAGTTATTGACTAAAAAAATTATGTTCAACCATCATTTGCAAATACGAGTTATAAGTCCGTTTCATGTCACGGATACAATTTACTCAAATCAAGAGCATGATGTTTTGGATGTAAGATAGATCATGAACTGCATACTCAAAGTCATGGGGAATAATAGAGTACAATGATGGAAAATATTGACAAGTAATAGCTATGTGCTTGGGGCAAAATCTATTACTACGCTGGTATCTTCCAGTCCGGAAAAAACATCAGCAAAAAATCCCATTATGGTCCCTCAGGTTCATGGGCTCATTATCCAGATTTTAATTTATGCTGTAAGATTATGATCGATCGCATAAGAAGCAACCAAGTGTTGTACATGAAGCATCTGTTTCACTCTCTGAAACACACAATTCCACACAATTTATTGAATTCCTTTGCAGCATTGGTTTCATAAGTTTGGGCAGCTTCTGATACATTTGGTTGTTACCACAAATGGTCCCGTCCCCTCGTGTATCCCCGTATGGATGTTCTTGCTTTTTATAGCTTTGAATCTATGTGGTATATGGTATTATTGACTATATTCACGATATGATAATGTCGGATTTAGTGAAAGAAGTATATAACGTAGATCATACTCACGTAATATATATTTCAAATCAATGGATAGAAGACACTTTACATCATTTCCCATCTTGTCTTTGTCCTTGGCGTTACGGGAAGCCATCACACCGTCAACAACATGGAATGTAACCCCATCACAGATCTCTGAGCACATTGGTGCACGAGATCAAAGCTAGGATTCGGTCATAGGACATCAATATACCGATACATTAGAAGATTATCATAGAACTAGCTCCAAAGTGCAACTCTTTCTACTCCATAGCGCTACATTGGTAGTATGCCATAGAACTCGCATAGCATGCTGCAACAGCCAAAATGGCCACGAGTTTATGTAGTTGCCCGTACCCACTGCTGGGATGGTTCATTGGTCTACACTAACACCAATGGAAAGATAAAACTGTCTGACAAGCCAGTTCAACTGTCTTATATGCTTCATGCCCATCGCTTTGCTTTGTTCGCTTTCTAACCAAACTCACACGAGGCCACTGCTCGCACAGAAGAAATTGTTGTGCCACCCACGTTTTCTGACTCAGATGTCCAGTGGTCACTACTGTTCCAAATCTCACAGAGAATCCTATTCTTCTCTACACTACTCCCCGAAGTAGTAGAGTAGTCGTTTTGTAACTTGGGGATGAGTCAAAGCTCAAGTTCTATCGTGTGCTTAATCATGTCAATCATATGTCTAACGGTCCAGGACAGTCTGATTCAAGAAGACCACATTCAAGAAGAAACAAGCTATTGCAGTGTGTCCTCAGTTCATAAGATATTGTGGATGCAAAAACACTAAATTATTGTTAACATATCTGGCTAGTGTATCTCTTCTACGAATAATAAACTCGAAGCACAAAAATGTTTAGTCAAAAGATGCGCCTCGAGAGTACACGGGAAACACTATCTTATCGAAGACGATCAGGAGTTGGGAGATGACATCACCCAAACTATGGTTACAGAGCCTTCCCTGGAAGAAATAAAGTGCCCTCCTTATGAAGATGCGAAGGTGGATAGAACGTTCTTCTTAAGAGTGAACTCATCAGCCTTTGTTGGGTTGACAGACTGCATCAACAAAAAAACAAAGGTGAAGCAAGTTCAGATCAGTAACCTTGCATGTCATTTAAAATGGTGTAACAATCTGATCGTAAGTCAAAACAAGTGAAAAGTATTGTAATTTCCCATGTGAGGTTGACCTTTTCGAGAATGCGCTCAAGCCGCTGAATTTCGTTCTTTGCATAGTCACCACCTTTTGCCAAAGACTTCTTGGCTGCATTCACGTAGAACTTACCATATCTGAAATTCAAACAGAAAAATAAGTTAACTTGTGATCAGTAAATCTACCGAACATAGTTAAGATAACCATTAAAAAGATTCACTGGCTGGTAGTTCTAACATAGTCCGGGTTCATATTCATTCAAGTAATGTGCAAAAAAGAATCTTATCAAGAAAGGGAGTGCTTGTGTTGACCTTGCTGAAGAACCCTCAAGCTTTCCAACTTCCTCTTCGATTTTGGAAACAATTGCCTTCTTCTCCTCATTGCTAGCTTTCACAAATTCCTTCACTAACTTTTCCAAACTTGCGACTATACCAGCCTGCATAGGAGAAGATAATTGATAAGAAAACGACATTATTCTGATGAAGTATGTTTATCAATCTAAAATGGTACTAACTTTGGAAGTAAGTTGCCCTTTTGCATCTCTGCTAGTGCCACATTTCTCATTGATGAAATTTACAAAATCTTCCAAATCTCTGCCTCCACCATACTCTTCACCTTCCTTGTTACCCCTTGGGAAAAATTTCAGTGTAGGATATCCACTTACTCCATACCTGCACATGATTTTGCATCAGGCCATGTATTAATCCCTCTATAACTCATTTATCTTTTGAACATTATTTCCCCATCATATTTTGTCAATGACGAAGCTGTAAAAACATACAAAAGTACAATAAACTCACTTCTCAGCGATATCCTTGTATTTGTCAGAATCAAGGTTAGCAATCACTACATCTCCATCCAACATAAATGCAGCTGCAACCTTCTCATAAGTCTGGTAGAACACAGAATATAACATGTCAGGTTTTGTTCCAGCACTGGAGAGGGTTGAAAAAAAACAATGAGTAGCTAAATACACTTACAGGAGCAAGGGATTTGCAGTGTCCACACCTGCCACAAAAAAACATAACAAGGAGCAAAGGTGAATATTTGTTTTGGAGATGAAAACTTTCAATTAAATTCCACCAAGATACCAACATCATCAAAGGAAATTCATAGATATGATCTTACCATGGTGCATAGAACTCCACCAGTACATCTTTTGTTTTGTCTAGGACAACATCATCAAAATTATCTTGTGTAAGTACCACAACACTGGATGGAATTGCAGCTATTTTCACATTGGTCCCTGTTTACAACGCGATGTTATAATATCAATCACAATTTAATGAGTATGGACCATTATCCTTTGCAAATCAGAATGGAAAACGAAATGGAAACATCCTCCAAGGATTTGACAAACTAATTTAGTTTATTATTACAAGGTGAAACTATTACCTGCTTCCTTATTCACATACTCAACAAGAGCTTCTGAAGTACGGGGACCTTCATACCTAATGCATAGATAACTCAATCAGAAAGTGTCGACCACAGCATTATTAAGATGCATAAGCATGGTGAAACATATAAATACGAGCACTATTTGCTATCAAACATAAAACATTCTTACTTATCATAATGAACTAAGCTGAGGAAGGCACTCACTTTTTGGGTTCTAGGGATCCTTTAGGGAACCATTGAATTGTAGGGTAACCAGAAACTCCAAACTTTCCACAAACACTCTTGTGCTCATCACAGTCCACCTATTAAGAACCACCAAATGCAAGGCAAAGATGATTAAGCTAGGGCAGCTCAAAGTTCAGTTCAAAGAAACAGATGAATTAGCCAAGACACAAAATTCAACAGGACACTAGCGGATTCATATTACACTCAAACAAGTAAATCAGGACTCGAAGAAGTCACCTTTGCGATCAAAACAGACTTTGCTTTCTTGAAACTTGCGCCGAGCTTCTCATACTCTGGGGCAAGCTTCTTACAATGTCCACACCTGCAATGCGAAACAACAAACCAACAACACAACCAATTAAACTTGCTGCTCGAAACAAAACGAAGCGAAATGATGCCCGATTACAATACAAAAAAAATCCGCACACGTATTAGCATCATTTCAATTTCCACAAGATTAACAAACCTAACACTATAATCACTACTAGATCTAAAATCCTACCTCGGTTCTTCACAGATCTCCAATCGATCAAGGTCAGATTAACCAAAGCTGATATCATTCGCACGTATCTAATTTTGAAATCATTTCGATTATCACACACAGCTAAACTAATCTCCAAGTGATTTAGATTCGTCTGGATCAATAATACAAGGCTGAAACTAATCTCCTACTAAATTTGATGATCTGGAATCGAATTAGCGAAATCGAAATGAGAGAGAGAGATTACCAGGGAGCGTAGAACTCGACGAGAGCAGGGCGATCTTGACCGACCTCCTTCTCGAAGTTGACCTCGGTCAGCACGACGACGTCGTCTGCGAAAACCGATGAGACGAAGAGCAGAGCTAGGGCTCCGATTGCGAATAGAGTCTTGTTTGAGCTCATTGTTTCTGTAGAGTCTGCTTATTTGTTTCTGAGGAGTCCTGACTCTTTCTCTCTGCTCTGTTTTTATATTCCTCCAGGCACCCACTCCAATTTTGCCTTTTCTTCTATAGAAAAGAAAGAGAAAATTAGAAAATTAAAAAAATAAGCTTTTTAAATATTTTATTAATATAACTCTTAAAAAATTATATTATCTCTGCAATATAATCGTCATAAAGCGATGAAAATGAGAAAACAACCGGTCGCAAGTTATTGCCCTAATAATGTTTAGACGAAAATAATGGACACGTGGGAAATTATGATTGGTTAGGTGACCAAATACATGTCCAAAAATAAAACAACTACGTACGGGCGAGCAATGTAGAGCAATCCTTTATTAAGTGAACCAATCAGGTGCCATCTTAATGCCAAAAACACGTAGCGGTCATATTCTCTTTGTTTGTCTAATTTGGACAAATAAGAAAATTAAAAAACGCGGGTAATTGAAATGGTAACAACAATGACAAACGGGGGGTGTTGCAAGAATCGAACACGACCTCTCGCACCC
The DNA here is from genome assembly GCA_951800085.1 of Comarum palustre. Classification (NCBI taxonomy): domain Eukaryota; kingdom Viridiplantae; phylum Streptophyta; class Magnoliopsida; order Rosales; family Rosaceae; genus Comarum; species Comarum palustre. The sequence goes on along the minus strand of OX637574.1, from coordinate 28,900,959 downwards.
GAAGCGAGAATCATGGCTTCGGCCAACTCTATTAGGCTTTTTAAAATTCATCTCTATATATAAAGCAAAGATTAACAGTGAAATTATGGTTTTCTCCTCTTTTTCTATCTTTTTATGAGTCAACTCATAAGTTATGTAATTGACAGTTTTACCTTAGTTTTATTGTTTTAATATAATTACAACTCTACCACTATTTTTGTTTTTTGTTTTTAAAAATATTTGTTTTTATTTTTTTTATTTTTAAAAAATTGAATTGGATGAAAAAAAACATTTTTAATAACAATAATGTTAATGATAATATTCATAATACTAATAATAATGTAAAAGAAATTAAGTCTCTATAAACCTAAATAATTGTATTGTTCAGGGTTTATAATCACTTCTATAACTTTTTAAAATAGTAGTTTTAGTGGTGCATATGAGTGTTGGTATGTGAGTTTATCTAGGTTAAGTTTTGAATTTAAATTGGGTTTTAGATTTCGAGTTTATGACATTAATTAATTTTCCTATTAATTCAGTTTATCATTTTCAGCTTATGACATGTATTGATCGGTGTTTCTTACTTATAATTCCAGACATCTTGGTTGTTAATATAAATTTGTTGTTAATTTCATCTCAACCAATTGTGTTATTTATATTAGAGTTTAAGAGAGTTGTTCTACAATATTGATCGAACTACTGAAATTTCACAATAATTAATTGAATCTACAGAAACGCACTTCGGCACGTACGGCAACTCTTCTAGATTTTCTTTTTTTCTTTTTGAGAAGAAGAAAAGGGCAGGGCTTTCTTTACAAAAGAAAAAGTAAATAAAATTTATACAACTAACATACATCCATAGTTAACACGTTTTACCAATTTCGATATTTTAATTTACTGTTGATGGATGTCCTTTATTACATGTATTTTAAAATTTATCAATTTTGATATTTATTTAGAACTTACTACATGTAATTTAGAAATTTTCGTTATTGATTATTCTCTGTTTTTTTTTTTCAAAATGAAATTTTCATTTGTGGTAAAACTGCACATAATTGATCAAATAACAAAAATTGCATAATAATTGAATCAAATAACAAAAAATTGGGTAATAACTAATCAAACCGATGGAAACTGCATTTCTAATTCAACCTTTCCCTCTAATTTAGATCATCAACCAAGTAGATTAACGTTAATAATTTTTTTCTTTCTACCATCAGTAAGTATTATCATAATAAAATTAAAATATATTAACGGTCAGTCGTTTAAAAAAAATCAAATCAACCAGATTCTATTCTCTGCTAAACTTGAATCTCTGTCTCTCCCAAATTCCAATCACATCCTTGAGAGTCTAAACTCCAATTGAGCTCATAGATTGAAGCCATGGCCGCCAATGGTGTAAGTTCATCTTCCAATTAACCCTCCCATTTTCAATTTCACTGTGAATTATTCAATTTGGCTAAGTTCAATTAAAGTATTGATTTTTAGGGTTTTGAAATTTGAAATTGTTGAGTGCAGTCTGCTGCTGGAGTAGATAACACTCATAGAAGGAAATTCGACCTTGAAGAGTACGCCGAGAAAGCCCGCGAGCGTGAAAGAAAGGCTTGTGCTTTCCAAAACCCCAAGTGCTTTTGTTTATGGCATTGATTGAAGTGTTAGTGATGTGATGTGATTGTTTTGTTTGATTTGGGGGTTTTTGCATTGTGGTTTCAAGAGGATGAGGGGGCTCGTAAGTCGAAATGTGAGTTTGCTGAGTCTTTTCTTTTGGTTTTTTGTTTGTGTTGGTCAGTTTGATTTGTTTGATTGAGACTGAAGTTGGGCTTTTTTGTTTGTGTTTGATTATCGTGTGCAGCGAAAGGTCCTCGGTGTAGAGGAAGCCGTTGAAGCACCGGGATTACGAAGTAGACCTTGAATCTCGCTTGGGGAAGACTCAGGTAATTTGGCTTAATACAATGTTTTGGCATGTAGGTTAGTTACATTGTATATTTTATGACCACTTGACAAGGTACGATGGATTTATATTAATTTCCTGGTTAAAATGATACTGTTGGGAGCTGGTTGTCCAGTATCCTGATCAACTTGTAGGATTCTGTAGTACGTCTTTCAAGCATAGAATATGGCTGGATTGAGAAGTTTGCATCTTTGAGTGTTGGAAAGATTCTACATTAGGATAAGTATAATAGATATTGTTTCGGTTCTACCCAGGCTTTGTTATGGATCCTGTCTAGTTGTTGGTCTTCTGAATTCAAGTGTTTAGAGTTTAGACTTTACACTGCTCTGCCTGGAGAAATCTGATTAATGAAGTACAGAAATAGAGAGCAAAATATTACATGTAGAGTACGGACTTAAGAAATACTTTTCCTGTCCCGCACCCCACTCAGTTTTTAGTATCAGAAACAATCCACAAACGGACCTTTTATTCAGAAGTTTATGTAGCTTCTTTTATTGGATAATATGTTTTTTTTTCTTTTCAGTGTCAATGTCCGATCTTTCTGTTTCTTTGAATTTATTTTGCAGGTTGTTACTCCAATAGCACCTTTAAGCCAGCTGGTAAAATCTTCCCATGTTTGCATAGTTCTTTTCATAATCTGTTTTGCCTTCTTCTTGTTTTTCTAGTTCACAGTGTTCATGTATGTACTTGTGTATCTTCCCTTTCTTTATTCAGGCAGTTGAATGGTTTCTTCAATTTCCATTTAATCCTACAAATCATGTTATGATGAAGGTGTTCACTTTCTGTAATAAAAGGATGTATGCATGTTTATTTAATGTCAAAGGTGTTAATTTTTATGAATGAATAATATTATACTTCTGGAACCATTACTGAGCTATTGGTCATTTTTAGTCCTAAACCAAGTAGGTAGAATATACTACTGTTCTATCTCTCTCTTGAAGGAACTAAATCTACACATAGTTTTCTTGCTTTGATATAATGACCGATACTACCTACTAGTTGGGGAACTACAACTTTGGCTGACTGCAAAATTATTGTCAGATTGAAGAATTGAAAGATATCAGCCAGTAATTGCAACATTTTCCTGTCTCTTAGTGATTTATCGAGTTCTTTGCAGGCCGGATACTCTTGTTCAGTTTGTGAGTGCGTTGTAAAAGATTCTGCAAACTACTTGGATCATATCAATGGCAAAAAACGTATGTAACATCCTCGTGCATGCTCATTCAGTTTGTCCTTTGTATCTTTGTGGTTGGTTTTTAATAATTATTTTCATTGCTGTAGATCAAAGAGCTTTGGGTATGTCTATGCGGGTAGAGCGGGCATCGGTTGAACAGGTGAGTTAAAATCACTTATCTATTGAGAATAAAGCATATTCATTGGAAGTAGATACACAGAAATCCAAATGTGGAACATTCCTTACCAAAGTAAAATAGACTTTATATGCCACTTTCTGAAGATTTAGAGATAACCACAAACTTGTAGACATCAGATATTTATCTTGACTGTTAATTTGTTAATGGACATATTTGCAAGTTTTGAAAATATGGTTTGTTGTCTCATAAACTGTGATTTCATTTAATGGTATGCAGGTCCAGAGTCGATTTGAAAAGCTCATGAAACGGAAAACTGTTCTACCCTTCAATGAGCAAAGTAAGACATTGTAGCACTGAGAAGCAAATGAATCCCTTTTAGATTTTAGTTGAGACCAGGACCAAATTATTTAATGTTTTTGATTTGGCTGAAAATCTGACAATTCCTTTTCTTTCTCGGATCTTGATGTCCGGATCTTGAAGCAGCAGCAAGAAGAAGAGGAAAGGAAGCGACAACGACGGGAAAAGAAGAAAGAGAAGAAGGTTGGTGGAATTGATTCTTGTAGTTCGAATCAATATAATACTATTACCTTTTTTTCATTTCGATAATAATTACTTCAGTCTTCCTTTCCTGGTACAGAAAGAGAAGGTCGATGAGGATGAAACTGAAAATCGACCCTGACGTTGCAGCTATGATGGGATTTGGTGGATTTGGTTCATTGAAGAAGTAATCTCTTTGTGCCAATTCAATCTTCGTGCCTCTACTGACGTTCTCCTCATCGGTCAAGTATACTGCATGATTCACTTGATTGAAGTAATGAGACTTGTACAAAGTGTAACTTCATGATATCTAGCAAAGTGTAACTTCATGAATTTCAAAATCTTGCATACTTTACTGATAGTGATTTTATGGAAAAGCGAGTTACTCATGCTGTTTCAGGTTCTCATTCATTTCGTTTTATGGAAATGGGCCATGGATTGAATCTTAGAAGTTAGAACTGTGATGTTCTACATTGTTTTCTCGATGACTAAGAAATTGTAGTGTACATGCAGTCAAGCCTCATGTATTGTCTAATAGTCTAACTCTATTACATCAGTTGATTGTAATCTACAAAGTTGTGACCTTGTGTTTGGATGAAACAATTCTAATTTCTATAGAAATTTCAAAGTCATGGGAAATACAATTCCATTAATTGAGAATTTCATTGTTTGGATTTCACGATGTAGTGTTTTAAAATGACAATTTTGTGTTTAAACTAACTTCAGTCAAGGGAATTGACAAATGACGTCTTTTTTTATGAGGAATTCAACTCGTAAATTCAAACTCTTAAATTTTACGATTATTTTTTTGTGAAAATTGCTAATTCCACAAAAAAAGTATCCAAATAAGAGAAACAGACCTAGGAAATTTATAATTCCTTATTTTTTTATTAAATTCTCGAGAATTCACCTGCATCCAAACACACCCTGAAGAAATTTGCATACATTTGCAGTTGCAAGTCTGCGTAATTGAAACCATTAGTCTGATTAAATTCTTGATTCAGGGTTTAAGACCTCAAGGGCATGAAGTTATCAATAACCAAAGAAATCAGTGCAGAGTTGAATAAAAATAACCAAAAGAACCAAAGATCTATTATGTAGTAGTATTATTCAACCATAATAACTTGCATACTCTGAAAGTTCTTGTGTTGGACAAAAATCACACAGAACTTATCAATCAAAGTACCTGATACAATTTGAACAAAATAAACTATCTGGTCTATGTATTTCTCTCAAGAATCCTAGGCACTTCGATCAAGCATGTCCTGGAACTTTTGTTCTGCAGATATTTGCTTCTCAAGCTTCCACCTATCATGGAGCCTCTCTATGAACTCCTCACAAGCAGCATTACAGCCTCCACATTATCGTTATCATCGCCTGAGCCACTTTGATTTCGATGTCTCTCAATGCGACAATGATGAACTCGAGGTCCTTCTCTTGTAATGGCAAAAGCTCGAGCAGCAGCAACAGCCTGCTGAAGCACAGAATTTGCTTCAACTGATGACGACTTGGTTGCGGCACTGCCGCGACGCTGCTGCTTCTTGTAGTCATCATAATGAACATGGCATTTGTAATAGTTGCTGTAGTAGTAATCATCACTGCTCTTGAAGGATCTGAATATACGTCTCCAGTGCTTCCAACCCTTCTTAGGAGATGTGGGAAGCTTATGATGGTCATCTGATTTTGGCATTAAGCAAGACATGGTAGCACACTCAGTGATGATGAGCAGGTTCTTGGATATCATAGTATCATATATATTGTGTGATGTTGAACTTGACACCGCTAAACCTAAGCTTAAACACCAATTAAGTGCAGAATCATTGCTCATTTTTTTCCTTGATCGCTCCTAAACTTCAACTATTTTGTATAGACGAGATTAAAGGAATCCCTAGCAATATTGTTATCATGAATGATTTTGATTACTAGACTCAGAATTCTGGGAGGGATTGTTTTGTTGAGATATATATATATATATATATCCCACATTAGGAATATGAGACATTGTCTGTGGGTTTATAAGGGTTTCAGCTATTCTTTCCATTATCAATTGATTTTGAAGTTGAACTCCAAATTACTTTATTATGTTTTTTTATCAAAGGAAGTTGATGTCCATGCAAAAAAGGTGGTTGAAGATGGAAAGACTGGTAATCACAAAAAATATTGTGTCCCTTAAGAGCAGCTCCAATAGCTCATCTATAATTTATCTATTATATAGAAGAAAATCATAACATCTCTAAAAGAAAATGAGCTCATCTCCAATAGTTCATCTATTTTATTGTACAATATTAAATCTTTTTTTGTATAATTTATGTATCTATATAAATATTATATATTTATTCAAATTAAACCTCAAATTTAATGTTAAATTTGTTAATTTTATGACGTTTTTTCTTTATTAGAAGAGACAAAATGAATTCTATAAGGAAAACAATAAATTTTAGATATTTATAGATGAATGTACAAATTTTAAGAATTCTATAGATACAGAGGATATGTTTCTCTCTCTTCATACTTTTTTTAAAATAGATGATGTTTTACATGATCTGTTGGAGCCAAAATATGATGTTTTTCCTCTAAAATAGAGATAATTCTAGTTTTACATGAGTTGATAGAGATGCTCTAACAAAATTTTTCTCCATCATCTTTATCTTAAGCAACTCTTGCAGAAATTTCTCTAATAATTTGATTAATAGTTAAGACGTACAATTAGATCGATCTGCGTCCTCGGGTAAGATTTGATTTTTCTTAAACCAATTAATTAATTAATTAAATTATAGGCCAGAAGTTGCTTACAATCTTGCTGTTGAAATTCAATTGAGTAAAATGATCCTCAGAGATTTCATGTGAAGCCGTGAAAGACATAACATATCTTAAACTGGTATCCATATCTTTGAAGATATTGTATGTATGGTTTCAACTTGAAATATCATTATATGGTTGTGAAGAAGAAGAGACAACAGCCTACAATACATAAGCTTGTGAAGAAGAAGCTGACTACATTTGGTAGCTTCCCGGCAGCATTTTCACCTTGTATATACTCACCAAATGGACCAAAACCATTGAAGCTCCCTACACGATGAATGAAAGTAATATGTATGAGCCATTTTATCAAATACGTACTGGCTAATGTTTCTTTCTTAGATATATCTGACATGTTATGTTGCCGAACTGTCGGTTAATACGGATCAGAGTTTCCGCATGAACAATGGTCTAACAAATTGGCGCTATAACATGTCAGGCTATCCGGCAGTAGACCGTTAACTTATTTTGTAGATTACCTCTTTGGCTGGTATAGCTGCAGCCGTCATGGAGGGCGTCTCTAATAATTGAAGTTGTAGCCTTATTATTGAAAATGAAGGTTGATAACATGCTATCAATGCACTTCAGAACTTGCTGTGTTTCAGATAGACAGGGTCCATGGCAGAACAAATCAAGTGCATCAGGAGGCACATTAAGGTTTCCACTCTCGTTCAATCTATACGCTTCGTTACAACCAGAATAAATCTGCAGATTACAGGATACATTTCATAATCAACTCACAATATCCAGAAGAAAGAAACTTATGGGACTGAGTTACATAGTTAAGACTCACAAACTTATTGCTGATGCATGTCAAGGCATTAAAAAACCTCTCCCCCTGGTTTTCTGCTGCAGAGCCTGCCATATATACCAAACAGTCAAAAATGTTTATCGAACAAGGTGTCGAGAAAAAAAAGCTAGAAATCAGAGGAGTGTGGCAGGAAATACAATCTAACCTGAGAAGCAGAAAAATACGACAATGAGAACGAGAGTGAAACCAAGGAACTTCTGTTGTGGAGGGAAATTAAAGAAAGTCATTTTACTGGTGAAGCTATGTGAAACTGTTCTTGCAAGTAGTACTGTAGGAAAGGAGGATGGTTTTAATCTCTTTAATAAGGCATGAGAGTCTGCCACTTTACTTGGTAAACCAAAAGGAAGAGAAATTGGTTGGTGGTTTGAGCTAGTTATAGCAGAAAATGGTTGGGGACAAATAGACTTGTAAAGAGTGAAGTTGGTAATGTAAGCCACCAACTTTGTAGTCTTTGAACATTACCATCTCGGGTGTAAAAATGTAGAACTAAATGTGTCATCTTATAAAAAAACAATTATCTTGATTGATCTTTACAGGCAATCTAGAATGATCGCATGTTATGGAAGAAAGCAGATTAGTGCAACCATATATGCTTCCTCCTTGAGAACACAGAAGTGCTGTAAGGAATTGTTTCTTTATTTAGATCGAAATTATGCTCAACAAGTAAAAAATCGAAAAATTAAGAAGAGGCTAAAAACATGGAATGTTGGTTACTTCTTGACAACTCATGCAATTGCTAAGTTATGTTAGCAAGCTTGGAACTTGTTGGAAGCCAAACCATATATGTTCTCAAAACTAAGCTTTGCTCTGCAATTTTTAAACCACAGCTCTCTTTCAAATTCAAAATTAAACTTCTCAATTAGACATTCCAAAAGATAGTGAAGCACATAACCAACTCCACAGCTGCTACATCTCCCTCAGTTCTGCTGTGTAAAATTTCTTAACAGAAAGTCCTTCTCCCATGGTACAATTTTTCTATCTATACGAAGAAAATTCCAAAGCAAAGGCGCATGAATTAGATTAACACATTATGGTGGCACAAAGATCCCAAGACTGCAATCCAGGTGGTACGTAGCTATCATCATTTCCATGCTAGAGCAGTGAATCAGTATGATTATTCAGTTACCTTATGCTACAACAATCAGGACTGCAATCCAGGTGCACCTCTCGCGATCGAAGGTGTTCTCCATCCATGGAATTTGGCCTACCAATTTCCCCGGCCAGAATTAAACTTGTGTTGGTACTATGATGGCAACATGGCTGGATAAATTAGTAGGCCAATACCATGGATCGACAAGACCTTCAGTAGGGTCTTCATTATAAAAGGTTACTGGTCTTGTTGAACAAACTGAAGATAATCATACTGATGGCTGCTCTAGCACCTGATGAAAAATCAGAAATAAGCTTCGCAGCGACTCAGTTGTACTTAATTAGCAAATGCCAAAGCAAAGGTTGTGGTGAGCTACTATAAGCATACTTCTATACACAAAAGTCGGTATCAGCCAACTAGCTGCCATTGTTTCTAGCTATTTGCCTCCCATGAATCAGATAAACACAAACTTTTATCTGGGATTATTGAGGCAACAGAGTACAGTGTTAACCTTGGTGTCAGTCATGTAAATGGCATTGCTAAGTACAACTCTAGTCACTGTGGTGCTGATACTGCTTTTTCGAATGCTAAAGAGCAGCCAATCACTACTACTATTTCCAATTCGTTCAACAATGGCCCAATAACCTCAAAATTGAATAAGCTGAAGGTTATTGAATACTGTTGAACGAACTGAAGATAGTCGATAGCTGCTCTAGCACTTGATATGCAGTTGTAAAAGTTATTTAGCAGTGCCATTTCCAGTAGTGCACCAAGGATAATATAACTCTAACTAAGAACAATGAGTGTACCAATGATGAACGATGGAGGAGGTTTATATAAGAGTAGAGTAGCAATATGATGCTACTTTCATAACTGACACTTGAGTATTGTGTTAGAGCGGTAGAGTGGTAGTAGGTGTGTCATGCATCTCATCTCATCTCTTATGCTATACGTATAAACTAAATGAAGAAACTAACAACCAATTCAATTAATGGCCTCAGCTTACTGCTTGACTGTTAGTTCAAGGCTTTAATTTACGCTCCAAATTTGCCAAAAGCAATTGAATCTGATCACTTGACTAGCCATTATCGTCTATAGTTTGATGATTTAGGATGCATTTGAATGAAATAAGCAAGCAACTAGCTGTATTGATTGCTCAACATTTGAAGTATGATAAGGTCATGACCACAATTCGAGTTGTCATTTGTAGCTATAGGGATCGGAGAGAAAACTATTTCCCTGCATTTACTGGTGAAATCTCCTTATCATTTTTAGAATATTGTAGGGAAGCTTAACCTATACAACATTACCCTATTAGTATTTTCTTATTTGATTTAGATAGAAATTATGAATACGCAAGACCTAAAATTTGAAGCATAGATGATCCGGAAAACACTAGTGTTCGCAAGTAGAAAATGTGAAAGAAAACGTAACTTGTGATCAGGGCACAAATTGTCAATTGCCTTTGCTCGTCATAATAACATGGATGGGGTAAGTTTTGCCAATTCATGATTACAAAAAGGAAGCAATGGGGAATATCTCCAACAATAATAGTTCAGTTCAATGGGAAAGAACAATGAAGAGTGAGAAGAAAGGTCTTTACTTTCTAGTGCTTCCTATTTGATGTACTGAGAAACCCACTTGAATCCATCTCCATAACCCATTTTGCGTACAATGCTGCACATGAATACTTCGAGAGGGCGCACATTCGAGTCTGTCAAATTTACTTTACCCTTGCCTGTGGTGAAGTTGTTCAGACCAAGGTGGTATCGCAACTCTTCTTCTGATGCCGCATATGGTATGTCAATCTTGTTTCCCAGAATAAGGAATGGAACAGTGGCCAATGCCTCATCAGAGAGGAGAGCATCCAACTCCTTTTTCGATTCGGCGAATCTTTCCTTGTCATAAGAATCCACTAGGTAAACAACTGCATCCACCTTCATAAACAAAGTCAAAATGCATTTCGTATGAGTGGAATCTTGAGAGGAAATAAAAAGAACAAGCAACAGAAAACAACAAAACTTGGACTTAACACTCAGAGACTCATGAGCAGCTATACCATTCTTTCAAAGACAATCAGTCAGATTCAAAAACTTTTCAGTGAGATATGAAAGTCAAGCACATAATTAGTCAATCTCCAAATTTTAAGTGTCAGTTACCTATACAACACATGTAACCACATCACCCAAGTGATACTGCAAAAAATTTCTCTAGAGACAGTCCTTCACATGGATTCATATGAATCAAAAGTGGTACCATGACTCAATAGTCAACAACACAAATTTATCAAATGGTTAAATAGTTTTCCACCTATATAAAACAAAATTTCAAAGCAAAGAACGTGTCTGGTGAGCTACTATTAGCATATACTTCTAAACACAAAAGTTGCTATCAGCGAACTACCATTATTTCTCTCTGCCTCCCATGAATCAGATAAACACAAAAACTTTTATCTGGGATTATGGAGGCACAAAGATGTCAAGTCTTAACAGTGAATATGGCCAATGAGCATTTTCATCTAGCTAGCTAACAAAAAGACAAACTTGCAAGTGAATTTACGTTCAAAATATTAAACACGAAAGCCGAAATACAATAGTTTGCGTGGTTAGCAATTTGAAATCGACTCTAAAACCATTAGTCCTAAACTTTTGTAATAACTAATTGTCAAACACAAGAAACATGCCTTCCATTGAGCACAAACAGTGAAACAATCGACATTTCCATCCTATTAGAAGCTCAAACAGTTCATAAACACAGAAAACCACTTGTGATTATCATTACATCATCTCACATTATATCATCAATACTACCTTAGCATAGTAATCTTTCCAAACCCTGCGAGCAATCTGATGCCCACCCAAATCAAAAGCCTTGAACTTGATTTTCCCAATGCTTAACTCCTCAGATGTCGGATACTGAGTCGGTTGATGCTGAACTAATCTCTGCAATAACCCAATCACAACCAAAAACCCAGAATCAGACGATCAAACAAACTGCAAGCTCTTAATCTCAATTCCCAATCAATCATCCAAAGTTTACACTCTAATCCTACCTATCAAATAACATGATAAATTCACAAAAGATCAAACCTTTCAATCAAATCTATGCTTTTACAGTTAAACACAAAACACAAATTATACACAATGAAACCAAACAGACCCCATAATGAAATAAAACCCAGAATTTCAATATCTGCATCAAACCCGAAACACCCAACAATCCCAAGATATCATACAAACAGTGTTAAACACCAAATCAATTGAAAGGGATTGAGAAAAAGAGAAAGACCTCGTCTTTGAGCATATGAAGCAAGGTAGTTTTGCCGGCATTATCGAGACCCAAGAACAAGATCTTGGCCTCCTTCTGCCAAAGGCCTAGAGATGAGAGAACCCCATAGAACCAATCCCACAAGAACATGGCTGTTTCACCCACAGATCCAAATCAGAGAGAGAAGAGAGAGCTGGTATAGACAAAACAAGAGTCCTTGCTAGCTTTGGGCTTTAGGGCGTGTGAATGTGTATTATTATTATTTTTTTGGTCACAAGGTGGGCCTAAAGGGCCCAAAAAAGCAGAAAAAAAAAACTAAAAACCAGAACAGACTCCAGTTTTTCTAGCTCTAACAATAACAACAAGATCGTCCAAGAAGGCTTGAGCAGCATGAATAGGAGGAGTCTCAAAAGAAATCAAACCAAGCTCATGAATAATACTGTTTTTAGCTAGAGAGTCTGCCACCATGTTACACTCAAAATATATGAGAAAGCTTAACATTATGCATCTTGGACATGAAAGAAGAACATGAAATAAACCAGCAAACAAAAACAAATAGATTGCACCGTTTGATATTGTTTCTCACCGTAGTTTGGCAATGGATTTGAGCAGCCAACCAACCATTCCAGTCTAAACAAAAGGAATTTGAAATAGACACAGGTTGAGAAATTGACCTCCAAATTGTTTTAGATCTTTGACAGCCCCTAAACAGATATAAAAGGCTCTCATCAGCAGCATTGCATATAGGACAAAGAGCACTGGTGGTAAAACACCTTCTAACCCTTTGAACATAGGTGAGGATTTTCTTATGTAACACAGTCCAAAAAAAGTTTTCAACTTAGGAGGACAAATGAGATTCCAGACAAACTTCCAATTCAGATTTTTCGGACCAGCCATATCAAAAAGTGAATTATAAGCAGAAATCACAGAAAAACACCATTTGAAGTAGCACTCCAAATCAGTTGATCACTACCACCATCATCAAAACCAGTGGGGATGCTCACAATAATATTCACAATTTCCAGAGGGACTATATTAATAAGCAAATATATATTCCAACCACTATCACACTAGAACTCACAAATAACAGTAGGAGCACGAATAAAGACAGAAGGGAGGGCAAAATTAACAAGGGGAACAGGTAAAGCCCAGATATCATATCAAAATTTGATTCTTTTACCATCACCAACACGCCATTTTAAGCTCTTTCTCATTAAGGCAGCACCATGAACAATATTTCTCCAGGAACTAGAACAACCAATAGGAGCAACATAAGACTGATCAATAATGCTACCATCCTTAAGATATTTTTTCAGAATAAATGGAGGCCTATAAACCATGATCCTGTTGAAAAAGCCTCCATATAGCTTTAGCTAACATAGCTTGATTCATATCTTCAATCTTTTTAATTCCTAAACCACCAAGGGATTTGGATTGACAAACAGTCTCCCAGTTAACAAGATGAACATTTTTTATCTTCAACATCTCTCCAAACAAAATTTCTATTTTAATTTATCAATCCTATCACACAAAGTTATATGAAGCTTAGCTGCCTGCATAGAACAAATAGGAATTGAAGAAGTAACAGATTGGAGAAGTGTAATTCTACCAGCCATACTGAGAGTTTTACTTTTCCAACTAGCAAGCCAGCCTTGAATTTTATCAAGGATACTATCGTAAGTATGCTTGTTAGTTCTAGTATGAATGAGAGGCATGCCTAAATATTTTCCAAGGTCAGAAGTAAGAGGGGAATCACATCTTCTACTAAAATTGGTGCTATCGATGGAGAAGAGGTTCATCTTTTTTCTTACTGTGTCATATGCAAAACCCTAGCCTAGATGGAATCGATCTCTCCAAGACAATTACATATGTTAAAGTGACAACTCTCTATTTTCTGGCAATCTTCTGATAAGAACATCAATCTAGTTATCTTAATTTCCAAGTCATCCATGCAAATCTTGATGAGCCACAAACTTGAATTTTTTCAGGTCCAAGTAATCTCACAAGCAATTTAATTCAGTTTTACTTTATCGAAACCATTGCTGGGGCTGTTGGCTAAACAAGAATCAAGATATAGAAACATCTTATCTCTTTGGCTTGTTATTAAGTGGGAAAAAATTTGAACTGATAAAGAAATTAAGTGTTAGAAAAAGTGAAGAACTGATTGAGATTGCTGGTTGTTAAAGAAAATGCAAGTTCAAAGATAGAAAGTTTTCTGAGTAACGGTAAAACCTCCGATCAGATGAAACGTGAGCAAAAAACTAAAAATTATGATTAAAGATAAAAAAATGAGCTGTTTTAGAAAATAATATGAGGTAAAAATAACAAATTAAAAAGTGTAACTAGAATTCCTCTATTTTATTTCTTTTGATAGACTCTCTTTCCTCAATCTTTCTCATGCGTCTGTTTCTTCATGCCCAGAGCCAATCCACCATCTTTTATTCATAGTTCATACCCATAACCTATTATCCTTCCATCTCTGGAAATTGAGGTTTTTCATCCCTACTGTTTGACGTGAAAATATATTTTCTCGAACAACCAAGCTTGAGGGCGTGCTAAATGTTCGGCGTGAAAATGTGTTTTTTTCGAACAACCAAGCTTGAGGGCGTGCCAATACCTATGGGTCAGGTACAACCTTGGTCTTGATGCGTGTTCACCTTCTGACTTCTCTTCAAACGATTGTTGTACAGGCGTTGGTCAGACCTGTATTTAGGTTCTTCTTAGACCTAGCTGAAGAACAACTAGGATTTTCCTCCTCTTCTTCTGAAGCGGACGTTCCTACTCAGACCGATGTGGTTGAGCAGAGCTAAAAATCACGGGAGCAAGTGCGTTCGCCAAAGGATCTCTGACAAACTCTGGATATTTGCTAGAGCTCCCACTCCAACAATGGTTTTTTGCAGGTATTCTCCTATGGATAGGGCTTTATGAAGTGGTGGTGGACTGTTCGCTCACGGATGAGGCTTTGGTGAGGTAGAAGCGGATAATGCAGACGGGTTGGGCTTTGGTGGATAGCAGCGGGGAATGCCTACGGATAGGGCTTTGGTGGACAAAAAGACTCAAGGAATCTTTCTGGTATAGGTGCTCCGGAGAGGCTTGTTTTGCAGTGTGCAAAAGTTGTGTTGAATCGTTGAGATGTGTATTTGTCTCTATATTTTGACTCTTTTATATATTGAACACTAGGGTTTGTTCTTGCTTGCGGATTAAGGCATATCAAATCTTCTCGGATCTTTGAAGGATTCCTTAAGCAACCGCAAATTCTTGTCAATCATAACTCCCAGTTGAAAGGAAACACATAAATAATAAAGTAGACCGCAAGAATCGGTTCACTGTCCTCTCTTCTTAAGCATTCGTCGAAAGATAATATTTTAACCCAAACACCCACACATTTCATTCATCTGTGACAGAAAAAAGGAAGGAAATTTCCTCAAAACCCATCAAAAGAGATCTGTCAGATGAATCAGTTCAAAGCACAAAAACAATTGAGTTGATATGATTGCTTCAATAAACCCAGCTTGTTTTTTTCGATTGTGAAGAACCCATAGTGTTTTTTCGACAAGGAAGAACTCAGATTGGAGAAAGAGAAAGAGAAAGAGAGAGTTGTATTAATCATAAAATACTCCATATAATATCTTCTTTTTTGACAGTTTTACTAGAGTAAAATTTTGCAAAAATAGTCAAAATCCAATCCAACAAAGCCACAGAAAGAAAACAAGAATAAATAAAAACAAATACTCAGACCTAGGCTCAAAGGAGCCCATGCATGCCTAACCCCCATCCAATTGATTTCAAGAGGCAGCCTTCTCAAGATCCGACCTAAAATGCAGTTGTGTCTTTAGTTGCTGACCCACCACTAGTGTCAACCGCCATCCAAAACGCGTCGTCGTCGTCAGGGGAGGCAACACCTAATGCCCTATCTGATCTACAAACAGGCATGATAAATAGACCGTCCCAAGTCAAAATCAAATGTGGTTGTCCTAAATCAAAATCAAATGCCAGCGCAACCTCACATTGAAACAACGAGTCCAGTAGCTTCTGGAGTTACATTTGTTCTTTTACAAGGGTTTCACAAAAGAACGAGAAGGCAGAAGTGAGACACAAGACTATTTTTATAGAAAACTTAATTAACTACATGACAGTTTTGAAGGGACTGTAGGGGATCAGTAAATCTGACGACTAAAAATAGCTGTATAGTTTTTAAGGTTCTAAAATTCGCTAGTCGCTAGTCAGTCAACCGGTCGGAGACTAACGAGTAGAGGAGTAGTCGGGGGAATACTCGGATTTTAATTTTTAGAATTTTTTTTATATTTTTAAAATATATAATTAAATATTTTTTGTGTAAAAGGTAATATAATGTCTAAAATAATAAAAATAGTCAATAAAACATTACAATATTAAACTCGAATTAAGTTTTGAGTTTTGACCGAGTCAAAATCAGTTAAACGACGTCGTTTTCTTTTTTTCTTTCTTATTTTTGGTCTAATCCGAGTTGAGCTGACTAGGCCGATTTTTCTCCGACTAGGCCGATTTTCCCGACTATCCTGATTTTTCTTCCGATCGACTAACCTGGCCGACTACACCAAAATCGTCTTGGTGACCGGCCGACTACCTACTAGTCAGCTCACTAGGCCCATTTTTAGAACAATGACAGTTTTACATTGTATCAATTCTCATTTTTATATATAATAAACGTGATCAGAGTCTCCTCTATATGCAACCACGCTCTAAACCTAGGACCAATACCCTAGATCTATCAAACCCTACACAACCTTCGACTCTCCTACCCAAATCTAGCTTCCTACAATTTCAATCTTCTTCTCCACAACATCAACCCGATATCTTTGTTCACCATGTCAACCACGCTTGATGATGTTACATTGCTACTGCTAGCTTTGCAACTTCTGTGGCTCTAGTTAGTGGAGACGTCATTGACATCTCTCACCTTGATCATCCGGATGAACCACGCCCAAACCCCGAAGCTCTACCTCCTGGCGGGCGTCACCAATTCATCATTGGTCAGCGCTGACGATCTGCAGACCCACTTCAAGAGGATTTGGTTTCTCCAGTGCCGTTTTCAGATCTAAGCACGAAATCGAGATCTCTTCATCATCACCTTTGATATCTTGAAAAGATCGAAACAAGGTCTTTTGGGGAGCGTCCTGGTACTACCACAAGATGCTGATGGTTATGGAGGAATATGATGCTCTCAAATCTCCTGCATCTATTCAGATGAGCAAGCTATATATTTTTAGGTAAGGATTCTAAACATACCAAAGGCTTTGGAGAATGATCGTTCCATCAGGAATGTGTCGATTGTGGCAGGTATGCACATCTACAAAGATGAACCCCTCTCTTTGCGATGATAGGGCAGGTTAAGGTTACGGTTTCTCATGCTCTTGACCATACCTTCTATAACAAAACAACCCTAAAAATTATTGAGGTTGTTGTTGAGGAGATTGAATTCCAATTTGAAAACCTAATTGGTGTTTTTGAGCATTGTAACTTGATTCAACATTAGCATGGTGTCTGTGTCAAGGTTGGGGGTGCAAACCCTAACCCTAGCTCATTAAAGGTGGTTCTGTCGAGGTTTTTCCCAGCAAGCAAAATTGGTTTTTCTGATGCAGATTTTTAGTTCAAGGTTATTGAGACGGTCTCTACTCCAGTAGCTAGTGACTCGTGGACTCTTTAATCCTCAACCATCTCAACGCAAGCCGATTATTATTCATTGAAAACTTGTCCTTGATGGAGTTGATTCAAAAAATCAAGCCTTGGTCATCATTGGCAAGGGCAAATATGTTTAAACACAGGCCGTGACAACGCTGAAGCATGGACAATCAACATCTCCTAGTGCATCTCCTAAGAAATTCAAGATGCATAATAACACTACTGGAGAAAGTCCCCTATCTTCCCTCAAGAAACGGAGAACTCTCATTCCTAAAATCACGGCACGGGCTCTTGGGCTATTGGATGAAGGAAAGAGTTTGGATAGTGGTAAAAGAGCGGGAGTTGAAGGTAAGAAGAAAAATGACGTTCATTTGGTTCTAAGAATGCTAGGACCCAAGAAAAGACGGAGGAAGAGAAATTGGCTGCAAGTCGTGTCACCATGCAAGCCAGCAACATACCACCTAGCCCTAACCCTAAGGGCAAAGATGCTCTCTAAATTCTTGGTTTTATTTTGAGCTAAGTCCTTTGGACATAAACATTTTCTTGTATTTTTTCATTCTTGCACTAGCCTATTTTTCTATGTATATGTAAGAATAAGCTTATAGAATAAGTGAGTGAGATTATTAAAAAGTATTCTATCTAATGTACTAAGTGAGACATGTCTCACAACTACTTATTTATTTATAGATAATAACACTAAAGAACGTAATTTTATGATTAATATATCAATTGACTTTTTCAAAAAAAAATATAATAAACGTGGTCGAGATGCATTTGTACACTTCAGGGTCCCTTAAAACAGTTCCTCCTGTCTCAGATAATCTAAAACAGTCCCAACCTTTTTAGAAGTTTATAATAGAGAACTTGGTTAGATATTTTAACAATGTCCAATGCAATGCTTATCCAAACCTTCAAACCAGTCTACAAGACCTTCAAAGAAGTAAAGCCCACTTCTTCAAAACCACCAAAACCCAACAAAAACCCAAACCCGGAAACCACCAACAGAGTTTCCCTCCCACCTTTCTCCACCCCTATAAATTCCCACTTCACCCTTCACCTCTCCCCAAAACTATTTTATACTCGATCACTTCTTCATATATCTAATATCAGCAGCTGTACGTTTTTACTAAACTTTCCGATCACCGGCATGGTTGACTTGGCAGAGAAAGAGAGGAGAATCCTGGTGGCCGTAGACGAGGGGGAGGAGAGCGTGTACGCCCTCTCCTGGTGCCTCAAGAACTTTGTTGCTTCTTCCAAAGATACCCTAATCCTGGTGTACATTAAGCCCCCAAAATCTGCGTACATGCCTCTAGACGGCTCAGGTAGGAGAGACAGTCCTTCAGGTATTTTATATATGGAAAAACAAAATGGGATTGATTCAGTGGTGTGATTTGTGATGCAGGGTATATGTTTTCGGGTGATACTTACACGGCGGTGGAGAATTACAGCACCAAGGTGGCCAACCGCGTCGTCGAGAAGGCTAAGAAGATGTGCAAGGATGTTCTTCATGATCAGCAGGATGTGAGTGTCGACATTGTTTTGCTTGTGACTTTGTGTGAAGTGTGACATGTCATCTGGCTTTTGTTTTGAATTGATTCATTTTACGTTTTCGGGAATATATATATAGGTCAAGGTGGAGACGAGAATAGAGAATGGTGATCCGAGGGATGTGATTTGCCATATGGTGGAGCAGCTTGGTGCTGATGTTTTGGTCATGGGTAGCCATGGCTATGGTCTCATCAAGAGGTACGTACATTATTTTTCATAAAGATCGATCTTCTCGAGTTTTCTACGGTAGATTCACATTCTTTTGCTTGATCGAATTCAGCACATTCTATTGAAAGTTTCCTTTTAAGTCATTTTGAAGATGTAGTAGTAAATGAGATATGATAATTGCAGGGTTTTACTTGGAAGTGTTAGCAACCACTGTGTACAGAATGCAAAGTGTCCTGTGTTGATTGTGAAGAGGCCGAAAACCAATAGTGGGAGCAAGTGATCGATCATCTAGCTTGTTTTTCTCTCCTTTTTGCAAATATCTGTTGGCTTTGTAGAATTATGCATTTATTGTACTTTAAATTGGTAACTCTTTCATCATTTGGTACATGCCAAATTTCATGCTGTAAATTTATAATTATAATGTATCAATTGAACTATCAGAAACCAGTGAGACTCTGATCATATCTGGTACTGGAGCCCTATGTGACACAATGCGATTACATGATTCGAACAATCTAATCTGGTTTATACATACATCATCTCCAAGATCATCCAAGTCCTAACCCTAACAATATCAAATGATACAATCAAGTTGCCCTAAATTCTGACATCCTTGGTATAAGTTGTACATGTAAAGCATCATTCACTGTGGAGGATTAGTTGATTTTGAGGTTGCCCTCACGAAGCTTGATCCAAGACCTTTGAGTTCTATCTGCGAAGTTAACTTGGTACAATGCCACCCGACTCATGATGAATTCTAGTACTCCAGTAATGGTCGGATCCATAGCAAGAACTTTCTCTTTCCCTCTTTGTTTCTCTTCATCTGTCAAAGTCCCATATAGGAGGCTCAAATGAGGCATTCATGCTGCATCATAAATCAACCAATTCCAAGAAATATCATCATTCATTACATAATCTCAACTCGAAATCCCTTGTTCAAACAAGAACAATGAAGACCAAAGAAAATTTGTTCAAAAACTTAAGCTCGTCAATATTTTTAAAAGAAAATGAAAATGTGAACAAACTTGCGGAAAGGTCGATTCATACATCCGGCAAACAAACGAGTCTTCTCTTTTACCTGAGAAAATAAAAGTTTGTACATTAAGTAACATCAAATCTCAAACAAGCTAGCTAAAAGAGATCCGATAATTCACATATAGAGAACTATGGAACAAATTATTTACAGAATGAAAAAAACTAACTTACGTCGTCGGTTATTTCAATGATCAGA
This sequence comes from Comarum palustre, assembly GCA_951800085.1. NCBI lineage: Eukaryota > Viridiplantae > Streptophyta > Magnoliopsida > Rosales > Rosaceae > Comarum > Comarum palustre. The sequence goes on along the minus strand of OX637574.1, from coordinate 28,880,604 downwards.
GAAACACACTGGAAATAGGACCTACTAGTCTCCAAGGTATCGACTTTGCATCCGATTTGCTCAACCTTATTACAACCTCCATTAAATGCGCCGATGGCTTCATCTTCTGTCATTAGGGTGGATCCAACGATGGAGATGTGAGGCTCGATCTCTGGCCCACCAAATTCCTCCCGGAGAGCCTCCAACAGCTTCTTGACCCTTGTGTATGCATTTTCCGGTATGAGGCCCCATGCCGCATACCTGTGCACTTCCAACGCATCCCTCTGCGTTTCAAGTGCTTCTTGTTCAGCGCTAATTGGCATAAGAACTGAATGTATATATTGATTCTTAGAAGAAAATGAAGAGGAAGATGCAGGAAGGAAGGAGCTTCTTTTTTTTTGAGATGACAAGTTAAGGTTAGAAGGAATGGGTTGTGTTGAGAGCTTTGATCAATGTTCTAAAAATTCTTGCCTAGACCAATTAATCCTCAGCCTAGACGCTAGACGGTGCTTCACTATTATGGTTGAAATCAATTAATCAGTGTCATAAAACTGATTAATCTCCATCTAAAAACGATTAATCCTCTAGACGGTTGTCCTCCTGACTAACGTCTAGCGGTTTTTAAAACATGGTTTGATATATAATCCCATTTTTGAGGAAGTCCTATTCTTTTGCATGCATTTTTTCAGGGAAATAATTTTCCATTTTAGAACATACACCAGCAGTCCAACTATGTATGATTCTTATTCTGGAGCTACAACATCCCTCTTGAAATGGTACTTAAATTTCTATAATAATTTAAGATTGTCACTTTCTTTCTTCTTTAGAGTTTGTTTGATCGAGTCCAAGAGTGCCAGGAGTCAAAAGATTATCTTTATGAGTTTTCCACAGTTTCTCAACTTCAAATTAGCTAGCTTGTCTTCATTTGCCTTCAAACAACCATTTTCTCTCTTTTTCAATGTGCTAAAATTTTCAACATGGTTTTGGTTTAGAGAGGTAAGCTATAGTCTAGTTATATCCATTCCCTTGTGGTTATCTCTTAGATTAGTTCTTTTACTTCCTTATTATCTTCTGTTGCTTGAAATTCCTCAAAGTTTAGCAACTCGATCTTACAGAAACTGTGTACTATAGTCATGTGTCCCTAGAAATGTACTTGACACCTTATCTTGTGGATCTCTGCTAAGACAGTTTACATTAGAGAGCGACCCGGGTGTCCCACTGGTGACTACTCCGACATTCAAGTCAGTAATAGGGCAACGTCAAAAATGACAAAATTGAGGGGAGAGAGTGCACTTACCTTATTTGGAAGATTATGACACTTTTTTATAGGCTTTTGGAGATGTGCTCCCTTTTTTTGTTTCAATGTGAGAGTTTTGTCCCTTTTATTTTCTTGGGATTTTCCCCTTCTGTCTTGTTATATTTTTACGGGTCTTGTGTATTGTTGCATCCTGAAACCTTTACTGGCCTAAAATACAGTAGTAACCTCCGTAGTCCCAGATTAATGAGCAATCAATAACTCGATTCGACATATTGACCATACATTAGGCCAAAACTACAAGGCTAGGGAAATTAAAACTAAAATCTACAATATTTTTTTTACGGGTGATATCAGGGTTTACAGCGGAAGAGCGGAAAATGACAAATAAAAACAGAACCAACTTTAAAAATATGCGACAACACATAAAATATTTCACACTCACAGAAAACATATAGAGGATCAACCAAGTGACATAAGGCATCATTTAAGACCAAGACACAATGAACACTAATAGTCACCTCAAATAAACTCAAAGAGAAACGAAGAGATCATGCCCCGAACTCCCACCATGCTTGTCCCGTTTCAGTACACAGTATCTGTATCCATGAACTAATGTAGGGGTGAGCACTCGTCCTCGCTAACCCAGATGGGGCCGAAACCCAACTGCACTAGGGTTTGAAAAACACAAAAGCGGGATATATAAAAGGGTGGCACTAAAAGTGCAAAATCCGAGAAGATAAATATTAAACAAAAAATACTCGGAGAAAACATTCATAAGAAAACTCGGCAATAAAGCTCATCTCAAATCAAGAGGAAAAATAATCATGTATATGCACACTGAGCTCAAATAAATATATGCGACACCTGCAAGGTTTTTTGGATCCCTGTGGCCGAAACCCGTGTTTGTCTTTACAGCAAACCGGGACCAACTACTTATTATGCCCAAGGATGAATAGTAGCGAGAGTGTCCATTTACAACAAATGACCAACAGATCACTAATAATAGGAAGCCTCACTTACGACTCACTTAACTTTGTACAAGACGAGCGTAAGCGAGAGAAAAATATAAAAACAGGGCATCACTCATCCGAAGGTTCACAGTCATCGACAGCGTAGGAAACAAAGTCTAAACACAAGGTCTCGTCACTTTCAAGCCACGCACCGGAAATCAGGACAACTGTGCAACTTCAAGAATGTGGTAAAACAATAAATCATGTAGCTCATACTTTTATAAATAAAAAGCCACTAACCCGAAAAGGTTTCGGCTCATTCATTGGGTGTGCATCCCTACCCGGATATGCCGACTCCAAAAGCATGCTCCAATGTCATACTCCTGAAAGCGTCCATGTCCTCGTTGTCGAGTCATACTCCAAGTCTTTCAATAACTATAGAAACAATCCATTAAAACAAGACTCTAAAAATATTATTGACTTGACTCTTTCCTAGTTTGACTAGGATTCCTAGGTTGACCAGGGGTGACCAAGTTTGACCAAAGATTGACCAACCTCTTCCTAAGTTGACTAGGAATTGACCATTTGACTAAAGGTTGACTTTCAACGTGTTCGACTTAACTTTGATTAAACGATTCTAGTCACTTTACTCACATACTAAACGTTAAACACTTAGGTGTTGTTTAATAATTCGGTGAACCACTAAGGATACCCACATTTAACGATTAATAGTTCGTTAAAGTAATCGTCGATTTCTTTTAATCAAAGTGTTATGTTTTTCATTAACTCGAACATATCGAAATACGGTAATTCAGAATCTTCAGAAACTACCATAAATACTAAGGGCACCCAAAAAGGTTTCCTTATTTGGAAAAGTTTTCAAAAGGGAAAGTTTCTCAAAATAGAAACTTTCCTAAATTAGTAGGATTTCCCAAATTAGAAAGTTTCCTAAATGGAAAAGATTTTAATTATAGTTAGTTTCCATTTTTAGCAAGTTTTCTTAAATAGTAATTTCTGATTTCAACTCTTAAGCTCGATTAAACAATAAACGGTAATGACACATTTTAAAAGAGTCGAAAACTACCTTTTCGACGTTCTGCAGGATTCACTGCCTGGCCGGAACAGTCACCAGATTCCATGACTGGTCGGAATTTCATGCCGGACTCTGACAACTTGCCGGATTTTTGCCAAATAGCCTCCCCGTAATTCCACATATGTAATAATACGTGTTTTCCATGAAAATTGTTGGAAAGATCTTACCACTATTGCAATGCATTCGCGAAGCGAAGAGTCCAGTGTCCCTCGCAAACTGAAAATAAAATTATTTATGTTGACAGCATTGTAAATGTCATTTTGTATTTATTTATTTTTTCAAAAAAGATTTGGAACTTAGCATAGCTGGAAACGACGAACAAATAGATATCACTTACATCTTCACCCGTTTGAAAGACGAGGGAAACAGATTGGAAATATAACTTGCTAGTCTCAAGTTGGTCGACTTTTGCCACACAGGGATCTATAGAGCCGCATGCAGTTTGGAACTTTTCAATGGCATCTGAGCGAGTGAAAAGACAGGAGCCGGCGACGGTGAAGTGAGGCTTGACACTGTTACAAATGTGGTCCGGTGGGATGGATCATGCCGCCCACTGGTACAATTTCAGATCGTATGCGCTTGTAGTGCTTGGGTCAGACTAGCCATAGTGATAATGGTTCGCGTATGCTGTATCAATGAGAGAAATGAAAGAGAGAATGAAATGAGACAAGACACGAAAAAACAGAAGCCAATACGGTTAAGTGTTGATGAAGGTAGACTGTTTATCTGTTGGAACCTCAGAGATGCCTATTTTATGGAGTCTTATTCTCTTGAATTCCTAAACCAGGTGTGCAATGGTAAGATATTTATCTCCTTGCATATAGTTATTTTCAATTTTTTTATAAGATTAATGGCATCCTAAAAGACTTTCTAAACAGTGTGGTGGGGTTATCTTTCATTCTTATTTCAATGAAATTTGTACATATCTCAATTCGACATGGTTTTCTAGACTCCGATAAAACTATGTCAAATGCACATTGGACAAACATGAAAGGCAAATTGGACAAACAAAGTCCCAGTCCAACCCTAGAAACCTGATTTTCTGGGCCCTGTTTCAGTACAAATGACCACATCACAATAACTCATGAATCATGATTAGTTCTCATGGCTCAAGCTTATCGCTAAATGAAGATCCTTTAAGACCATCAGAGCTAATAAGCAGTTCGGCATAGCATTCAGCATATCTTCTCTCTAATAGTTCCTCTTCCTACAGACTAACAAAAAAAATCGGTCCCTCGCCCCAAGCTTATCTCTAAAACACTGCATTGCTCCCTTCCTACAGTTCATCCTGAAAAAACAAAGCACACAACAGATTGATTAGTAAATGTACTAGTTATGCAGTCGAGTTAACCAAGGAAGTGAAAGTGAAACAAGCCTACATGTTTTGCTGCCTCTTCAACAGCCTCTTCAGCCTCTTCCAGTTTGGATTCAGCATCAGAATCCTCTCCCGAATCGGCATCTTCATCTTCATCCTCAACCTGCAAAACACATGGAAGCCTCAGTTAGGACCAAAAACAGAAGAAGATGACAGGTCCAAAGCTTTTCAGGTAATGGTTCCCAGTTACGATCAGAAGGTAATGGTTTAAAGGCTTACATCAGAATCAGCTGGTTCATCCTTCGATTCCTCCTCCTGTTTCTTCTCTGCCTCTTCAAATGCTGCTTTCTCAGCCTGAAGAAATTCAATGGATTTCGATAAGAAATCTAAAACCACATTCTAAAAACAGTAGGCAGAGGTATCTACGATAAAACATACATCTTTGTGTTTTCCCCATGTGTCCTCAGCCAGCTGTTTGGCATGCTCAGGTTCATCAGTGATCACGATATTGTCAAACAGAGTTCCAGATTTCACCTGGCACGTTACACATAATGATCATCAGAATATGAATATCATGGGAACACAAACAGCACAATGTAAGAAATGCAATTACCTGCCACAATTCAATTCCAACGTATTTCAAGTTGGGGAAAACATATAGGTCAGGGTCATCGGAGAAGTTTGGGTTGTCAATCATTGGTGCCTTCCACTTTCCCTTGTAGGTGGGGTTCTTAATTTTCTGCATGGACAAGGAGCAACATCATGAACAACTGTTCTAAGAGTTGATATTACGAGCCTATAATAAAACATCAGAATTTTGCAAACCTTTGGCTTCCATTCACCCTTGTATTCAGGGTTGGGGATGGTTGGGGCTGTCCATTCACCATCTTCCTCATCATCCCAATCTTCAGGCTGAAAGACCGAACCATGTTAGTAGTGAGCAACAAAAATAGTCTGCAACAGCGAAGAAATATTTCAAAACCAGAAGTGGAGTCAGGACGGACCTTCTTGGCTTCCGGGTCTGAGATTTCCTTGGGAATGTCATCATATCCCTACAAAATGGACGAAAATAAGAGTCTGTGTGGCTGTTATATTTACCCCATGTAAGCCATGAAATGGAAATAACTTATTAAACTGGGAGACTACCTCTGGCTTCTTGTCTTCAGGGTCTGGGATGAATTCCTTGTCGTCCCAGTCTTCAGGCTGCCAACAACAGATACTCAATAATCAACCTACCAGTAATTACTACTTTGTAGAGATAAAAATAGAATAAAAATCAATGGGGTTTACCTTCTTGGCTTCAAGATCCTTGATTTTCTTTGAAGGAAGAAGATCCCAATCACTGTATAGGCTACCAGTTTGCTTCTCAACATTGTCAATAAGGATGCTGTAGGTAGCATCTGGGCGGATGATGAAGGTATATACATGAGTGAGCTGGTCAGTCTCGCAAGGTACGTCCTTCTTGATCAAGTTATTTGTTCCGTTGTAGTGGAGAATGGCATGCACTTTCTTGGTGCTGTATCCACAGATATCTGGCCCAAACATGATGCTGCAAAACGAAACGGTTCATATTCCACAAATTAGCAATTTAAATGAGGTAAGGAAATTGAATTACAGAAAATAAACAAGCAGACACTCAAACCTAAAGCGGAGATCACAAACCTGTATGGGGTATCACCACCAAAGGACTTCTGATCTACATCACCACTGAGCAATTTGATGTAGCCGCCACCACAGTCAAGCTTCTGTTCATGCTTCACAGAAAACTGGAAGACTAGTGTCTTGTCCTTGTTGCTGAATTCAGGGAATTCAGCTGATATGGCATAGAACCGGTAGTCCTCACTGGTTTGGATACCTGACAAAATAATCAAAGTCGGTAAATAATAGCCATCAGGACAACATTCCAAATGTTTCGAACACCTCTGAGGAAATCCACATAGACAGTATTGGTTTAAAAGGATACCTTTGTCGTTAGCATCCCCGTTCCATTTACCAGAGGTGAAGTTCCATTCCCCAGCTAGGTTCTCATCCTTCTTCCAGTCAGATTTAACCCAACGTTTCTCCCATCCATCTTTTAGTAATTGTAAAATCATACACAAAAATGAAAGAAATGTAAGGTAAGACAAAATATCACTGCAAAAGAGCTACAAATCATAGACAAGTAGAGATATTACATTACAGTAAAACTTGCATTCTGCACTCATTTTTACACTGGCAAAATAGATGACACTGATACTCCATGTCTCTGTCACTTTGACCAAGACATGTCACTTTCCTAATTCAATTACCAAAGCTGAAAATCCATTCACTTTCCTAATGCAAAACATTGATTGGCTAATCGCCTTGGAAATTCAAATGCACAGCATATCGATTCACTCATTACGATTTCAATTCATGGTTGACATAGAGAATTCAGCTTCAATCCTATACCTCAAAACTACTGTATTCTCCATCCATGTGCTATTCGTATCCGTATAATACAGAACCACAAACCTCACTCATACACCTACACTCACACATTCACCAATTCAATTACGATCATAACCAAAAACCACAAATCAACCTCAAAACTAATCAATACATCAGATTCCAGACAGATCCATTCCATGACAGTAAATTCAATCCACTGTAGATCAACGAAGAAAACACAACCAGATCGAATCGCAGACTCATACACAACTCCGATCCTCCATTAATACATCAGACACAGAACCTCATAAACCCTAATTTACTGGAAATGTAAACAAACACTGATCCAAGAATCACAGAGAGGTTTGAGAATGATACCTTCGAATTTCTCCTCGAAGAAGACCGTGGCGGAGGCGACGGCGAGGAGAGAGAGGACGATCAAGGACGCCAAGCTAGAGTTCCGAGCCCTAGACGCCATGGTTTTCACCAGAGACAGAGAGAGTTGCAGCTACAGAAGCCTCAGCAATCGGGTTGGTTACATAAGCCTCTACAAGATTGGATTTTACTGCCGCGGTTAAAAAGTTAGTTTCAGCTGGGGTTTTGGTGACGTGGACGAGTGCGAAGTCGCCATGTCAGCTCGAACGATCATTGGTGTGACATGGCTGTTCGGGATTGGGTGTTTATGGAAATGGAGACTGCAGCAATTGGTCGCGACACGTAGATGTGAGGACAACTGAGTTTACGGAAATGCCCCCTGACCCTGATTGGGTAAAATTGGCAGGGTGATTATCTTCGTGATCCATTGGCCTTAGAAACTTTATTATATGGACCAATTTAAAACAAAAAACGACGAATAGTATATCGCCGTTTTCTGCTAAGGTACGTGTATTCAAAGCTCCACATTTTGTGTATAAATCAAAATTGAAATGGTATTGTGCTCCTTGGTCAGAAAACTAGTACTGTTGTGAACATCACAGTTTCTAGCTTCTTTCAGCCTGCTGATATAAGCTGGTTGAAATCCAGGATGAAAATTGTGAATTCAAAGTTTGGCTGTAATTTAATTTCAGTACTAAACAGATTCAAATTGCAGGAATAATGGAATATTGACCATTTTCCTTATGGGAGCTTTTTATCATCTTTAAGCAACTGTTTAAAATATACAATGTGAAGCTAACTTGAGCTCCAAATGAATTCCAGTTGCAGTAAAGAAATTGTGCTGAAGAAAATTGAAGAGAAATTAAAAAAAAGGTCAACATAACTGTTGCTACTTATTCTTTTGTGGCCTTGAAGGTAGATACAGTGCCTAAAAAAATGGTCAATCTTGTGCATTTTCCTTGGCATCAATGAATCATTTCTTAACTATATGAAAATGCAAGCCAATTCAATTCTGGTTGGAGATATCTAATATCTAATCTTATGTTGTTTCCAAGCCTTGTAGCGGAGACTTGTGACAAAGCGAGGTTTTCTTAGAAGCAAGAATCCTAAGCCGGTTGAGGAGTAACAATAACACATAAATTGAAGAAATTTCACATTTTAATTTGTGGAGCTTGTTCTATATCTCATTCTATAAAGTATAAACCAAATGAGCCCCCAATATTGATCATGATGAGTCTTCAGTAGTCCAAAACTCGGAATCAAACTTGCTGCACTATTCTTGGCAAAGGGGTAAAAGATCTAAATTTTGTATTCTCCTATTCTACAAAAGCACCACATCTACCGCACCTAATTAATTATATCCTATGAATCCAATCCCAACTACACCCACAAACCTCGAAAGTCATTGTCTTTCCAAATTATGCTAAAAAGAACTCAGTATTATATGTGTTCAAGATCAAGATGAGCGTCCAGCATTCTTTCACTTTCACATGTTAGAAAAGGACTTGGAGCTCAACTACTGAACTAAACAAATAGACTATTACCTTGTTCAGCACTCTACGTGTCTTTATTCGTAGATAATGATAATTATATCTCCAAATAGAATCAATATAACTAGTAAATTTTTCTTCTGGAAGATCTAAAGTGATAGGAAAAAGATCCTAAACTTCCTGGAACGTGTTGTTAAAATGTTGTTGTCAATTCCTATAGTTGTTCACAAAGCACTACATGCATATAGTTGTATATTGCTGTGCATAAATAATGATATTAACTATTAAGGACACATCACTGCCTATTTCTTCAAATCATAGCAACAATGAGATGAACTAGAAGTTTGACAGACATCAACATAAGCAAACAACCACAAATTCTAGTTAAATGCACCTAAAATTGAGAAGAAAATGTTATATCAGAATCCTGGTAACTGGTTACTTACTAGAGTAGTCATGACATTTGATTTCCAAACCATTCTGCCTGTATGATCAAACAAAGCTGAATATAAGGAGCTCAAGCTTGTGCTTATGTGGGAGGAGGAGAAGGCTGCTGCCGCAACTAGAGATAAAAACTTCTCTCGAAAGATAATTGTAATGAAGTGAAAAGGGGAACGGTTGCAAACAGGGGGAGATGTCCAAAAGTTCCAGCTCCCTTCAAATTGAATCAACTGCAAGTCAGTGCATAGTGATTAACAGTTCTACACCAATCGGTGACTTCTCCTTTCATGCATGAAAAGCCAACTGAACGTTTAACACCACGAACCTCCAAACATAACTATGGCTGCAATTCCTGGCTGGCCCACAACGGTAGGGGTGCTTGAAATAATACAGGAAGACCAGTAATAGGGTGCTCCAAAGACAAGCTTTCTGCATGAAGTTCATGGCCTTCATATGTTGTCCCTTCCCACTCGCAGACACCCTCATACTTAACATCCCCTCTTATCGAAATTCCAAGATACTGGCAATGCAACCGGATTTGGTGTGTCCTTCCACTCCGAGGACGTGCTCTCACCAGAATCTCATCCTTCATTGCATCTCCATCTATTACAGATTTTTCTTCAACCACTATAATATTATCATCATCTGTTCTAAACTCATATGGTGCTTTGAAGCTCCCTTGTCTGTTTATCGATATAATTTCAAACGATGTTTCCATGTCTCTGACTACCGATCCACCTGGAAGTGACCTTCCTACATCTGAAGCAGCATACACCCTCCACGCCCCAAACTTTGACCGACCATGACCCGATCTAACAGTGATTCTTTCCCATTTCGGAGCTGCACCAATACAGCGGGCAATATATGTTTTCGAAACTTTATGATCAGTAAATGCCTTAACGAGTTTGGCAGCTACTTTATGCAACTTTGTTACTATCATCACACCACTAGTGTCTCTATCCAGTCTATTTGCAAGATGCAGCTCCGGCGCCTTCCCTTCCACCCCTGCAGCAGGTCATTTCAACTCGGTTCAATTATCCACAAAAGAGCATAATAACAACTCAAGCTCTTATCCTGAAGCAGCATTTCACTACCTAATGATACACACACAGCTTTTTCCTAAATCTGTTATGGCCACGGAACCTTTCATATCAACAGAACTTGTTGCCAGTGAACTACAACCAAAATGTGTGGCACCATTGTGATGCTTTGAACCTAAAGCAACTACGCACATGAATATCTAACAATTTGAGCTTCTGGAATCAACCATATATTAGCATAGTGATAACTGATTCCAACATGTAATCCCAATTTACTGAATTAACTAAGGACTCAAAAAGCTACTAACTTTCAGCAATTAACCGTTACCCAATATCCAAAACATGAACTGACCAAAAGTAGGGCTAACCTGAGTCAAACAGGAGCTTAGGGACCGATGCCAGCACACTCTCACAGTAAATCCCCTGAGGCTTGTTCACCACAATAAGCCACTGATCCTCGTAAACGACGTCGTTTCTTGATAGAGTGAAGAGGCTTGATCTGGAAGAGGCGGACATGGCTCTGGCCAGTTCCATGTTCTTTGAGACAGAAGGAAGAGGCGGGGAGAGGGGTATTGGGTAGTTTTGTGGGATTTGGAGGGCATTTTGGGAACTGGGTTGGTCTGACATTGTGCTTGAGCTGAAAAAATTCAAGGGTTTGGGGCAGAAGAAGAAGACATTGGTGGGTTGAAGAAGGAAGGACATTTTTGTCAATAAAACGGCACCGTTTTGTCTTAAATGCGCGAGCTTTGAGCTAAAACGTTGTCGTTTTGGTCTTCTTCTAAACTTATTTGGTAACCCTGGAGAAAAACTCTGCTAAACCCTAAAAATGTCATCTTGTTCAGAAAAAGAGCCAGCAGTAGATCCTGGAGGGGTTCTGTACCGAAACCCTAATTCCAAAGCTCAATTGGGTGATCTGATTAAACCCCCAAAATCTGAAATTCCCAGGGTTTTGGATCATGGGACTTCTTTATTTTCACCCAAAGCCTCAAGAACCGTATCTGGGTCTCTCCAGAACCTCAAAAACTCAATTGCTTTGGTTGTAAGTTTTGGGCTTTCTTCATATTTGGGGGTTCGATTTTATGGGACTTAGGCAGCTCAGGAGCCTTCAACCTCTGTTGGGCTCACAGTTGATCGGATACTTAATAGTGAGTGGTCCATTCACTCATAAGATGAGAGTGATTGGAAGAGTCACGCTGCTGCTATTGCTCAATCTATTCATCTAATCAAGAAACGTTTACAGCAGGTACAGCTTAAAATCACTGGTTTAAGTCAGATTTTGATATGCATAGTTTTGTTGCTAATGTTGGGAGTTTCATTATAATTGAATGTATTAAAATGAGTTTAAACATAGCTTTGTTTCGGCTTAATTTGATGTGCTAAGTTCATATTTGTGGTGACAGTGGAAGAAGTTGATGGTGAGGTTGGAAATGTTATCAGTGGAGCTGAATAAACCAAACCTTTGGGATGATCCTGCACGTGCCGGGAAGATAAGCCGCGAGCATGGTTCACTGATGGGTAAAATGAAAGAAGTGAAGGTGTTTGAGCAGGAATTTCTTGAGCATGTATATATGATAAAGCTTGCTCAGGAAGAGAATGATGCAGAATTGGAATCGGTGGGCTCTCAATGCTTCTCATAGGCATGTTATCACTCTTTTTACATGATTTGTGTCATCAGGAACAATTAGCAGCAATTTTGTGTTCTGTTCACTGATTATGCTATATTTTGGATGTACTGATTGTACTCTGATATGTGAACCGGTTTTAGTTTAACGGAGAACATAGTATTGGTACATTGTAGAGATGAATCCAATAGCTTCTTTTCTCTGTTAATTTGAGCATTCATAATACAAAATAGAAGTTAAATTGTGAACAGCATGCATAGTACATTTTAGTTACCTGAATTCTCCTTCACAGGAATCCATGAAGGCATTGCTTGAGATGAGAAGAACTTCAAAGGAGAAAGAGACCCAAGCTTTGTTAGCTGGGGAGCAGGATCCTTGCTCATGTTATATAGAGGTCTGTCATAATTGCCAGATGCTTTTTCTATGTTATGTTCCTGTACTCAACATATATTGGCCATAGTTTTGGCATTTCTGCTCAATGCATTATAACCAAACCCTTCGATTTTGTTGTCATATAATGTAGGTGCAATCGGGAGCTGGGGGTACAGAGAGCAATGACTGGGCAGCAATGGTCATGCAGATGTATAAAATGTGGGCTCAACGCTGTGGATATAAAATGACTGTGGTGGAAGAAATGCCTGGTGAGATTGCAGGAATCAAGGTTCACCTTCTTACCAATCATCGCCAATCCTTATTAATCAAATGGATCTTTGAAACATATCTAGTATTGAATTACCAATAAACGAAATTTTTTATATTGTAAGCATTTGATAGGCCACTTATTTCATTTCCAAAAGCATTTTTGTCCGTTATTTCAATCAGAAGTTAAGTTATAGTAGGTTGGTGCTATGTTTTTAACTTCCGATCATTCTAACCTTTCAGAGGGCAACTATCAAAGTTGATGGTGAATATGCCTTTGGATTTGCCAAAGCTGAAGTAGGAGTGCACAGTTTGGTACGTATCTCACCTTTTGACAGTAATAAGCGCAGACATACTTCATTTGCTGCTGTCGCTGTGACTCCAATCCTGGGAGATGTATCTGCTCACGTACAAATTAATGAATCTGATCTGCGCATCGAGCGTTTTCGTTCAGGGGGATCTGGAGGCCAGCATGCTAATACGACTGATAATGCTGTGATGATTGTTCACATTCCCACTGGAATAACTGCCATTTGTCAAAATGAAAGGTAAGGAATGCAGGCACATGTATGTGCAACCCTAACTTCTTATATTTGCTTCCCATATTCTAGAGTTGAAACCAAGAATTGCCAATGTTCTCCTTTTTCTTGAATGCACAGATCACAACATCAGAATAAGGCTTCAGCAATGGCTGTTATCCAAGCAAGAGTGGACCATCTTGCAATGGCACGCCAGACTCAGAAGAATGCACAATATTCACAATCCCTCACCGATATAACCCGGGGAAGCCAGATTCGCAGCTACGTGCTCCAGGTATCCCCATTCTCCTACCATTACCTGGTCATACAATGACAGTTTAAATTTTAATAACCTATGTTTGCTAAATTGTTACTTTGGATGCAGCCATACCGCATGGTGAAGGATCTTAGAACCAACTATGAAGTCTCTGATCCTGATTCTGTCCTTGAGGAAGATCTAGATGGTTTTATCTTGAGTTATTTATCTGCTTCCTTGGATAACGATGAAGATGACCGCTAAATGAGTTCCATATTGGAAATAAACTGCGTATCTTTAGCAAACCCGAATATTTGCTGCATGTCGACTCATCAAAGGTGTGATGGATTCGACTTTTTCGAGTCATTTGACAGCAGATCAATCAGTGGAAACGATGACCCTGCGAAACCAACAGGAGTATGAAATGTCAAGTACCTCATATGATTCTTTGATATCAGAGAAGTTTTGGTAAAAATCCTATTGTAATACATTAAATCAATAATATGAGCTTAAATTTCAGTAGTAGAAGTTGATACTTATGTGTGGTTGTTGTCTAGCAAGTAGGCATGCCATTCAAAACAAGCATGGCAGCCTCACTAGCCTCATGATTCCAAAATTAGAGTTCTCAAATCAAATTCATCATAATGTCATATTGAACCTCCATCCAACTAAGGACATATCTATTCATGAAAGAAAACGTGTATTTCTTGTATTGCAGTGTTTTTGTTCTGCACCATATTATGATCTTGTATTTCTTGCTTGAAACTTTGATGTCTAGTTATGGTGTCAATATTTTCACACTAGGAGAAATGACTGACCCAAGTTGGGTGTCTTGCTGAGCTATATGTTCACTTTTGTTAACCTCCGAGTAGATGAGACTATATGCTTCTACATCGGCATTCTCTATTAGTTGCTCTGCATACATATGATTCTTTTTTCTTTTGTTTGTTTATAATGATCTAGATCCAACTATGTGATCATTGGTGAACTCAAGACTGAAGAAATTTCAGCAACAAAGCATTGCCAATACTCAATGCTTATGGGAACATCAATTTGGAAAATGAAATGCTAGACACTAACTAAAGCTACAAGAGGCATCAAACTGCCCAATTTAGCTGAACAAGAATTTTACAGAAAAGATCAAAACGAGTTGTTGGGAGACAGTCATCTCCAGCGGTTCATCGAGCTGTTGAATGCGGTGAAGTCATCTTTCGTAGGATTTGGATTGAAAGATGAATACCTCAAGTTGTTTACACTCGGGTGTAGCCCTGAGTGCCTCCAAGGAACAACTTGGGGCGGTACACCCCAGCTGTTTGGTAAAGGTGCCATCTCCCAGCTTAATGGGAGAGCCTGGCCTGTATGATCCATTGCACCAGGAATCAAGTTTGTGTTACCATTCATGTCCTGGTCATAGCCTGTTTGCTCCATACCAGTAATAGAATTCAGGTTCTCTGGAAATGCTATTGATGTGCCTAGTGAGTTGTTGTAACTCTGAATCTGCAAATGACTGAACAACTGCTTTTCGAACAGCATTTGGGACTCATGATTATAGGCTGTTGGCTCATTGACGTTTCGGCAAGAAATGGCTGGATTGAAGTGCCCTTCTGCTGCAGAAACTGGTTGTGGAATTTTATCTCTCGCTAAAAGATATGCAAGGACTTGTGAATCCCATGATGATGGCACACACTGATGTTCAACTCCTTGGTTGCCAATGACCTCATCTAAAGGCGAAGAAAATCCCATAACTATAGCATTACAAGATATTTAGGAAGACACCATTAGTGTGTAGTTCAGTCCAAAGCCTAAGAAAAGCTAATGTCAAGGAGGAGACATAAATACCTGATACTGGTGAAGTAGAATCTCTGTAACAAAGAGATGCTTTGGTTTGTTCATATGCTTGAATTTGTCGGGGATCCATATGTGTTGGGAATTGTAACGGTAAATTGGAGGGGATTTCTGCTCCATGGCTACAAAATTTGAAGGAAATATCTGCACCTCCATCGTATGATTGGAAGTATGGAGATCTTTGTCTTGGGAAAGGTCTCTGGCTCAACTCTAAAAACCGGCTTTCATATTGTAAAAGCTTGTCATAGTGTTTGTCAAGCAAACCAGGCGGGAACTGAATATAATGCCTTCTACAGAAACACAAAGTCATGAACAAGTTGCGGTTTGAACAGTTGTGCAAAATGCACACGGGACCTATTCCTTGTTTGTGCACATTTTGGCAAATAACAACAACAAAACTAAGACATTTGTTTACCTGTGTTTGAGAGCTTCACCTCCAGTGAAATCTGTTGCGGGATTCCACATAGTATGCTTTCTTGGCTGCGGATTAGACTCGCGATGAAATGTAGGTGGCTGGCCTAGCTGCAAAAGCATCACCACTTTAACAAAGATACTACCATAACAATATGCATCCTGCGTAAAATGATAGCTATTAGCTACTAGCTACTAGTTGGAAGAAGCATAACCTCAATCTCTAGAATGCCAGGTTGGTTTTCTTCAATGACAGCTCTAATAGCAATAATATCAGACCACTGCAATTCGATCTTGCTCTTCAAACCATTATCCAAGATTTCCCAAACCAGTTTTCTCTTAGCATAGTAACACTTTGCAACCAAGTCACCTTCATGTTCAGTTACTCTCTGCACATATTAGAATCAAAATTTAATGAAAATTTAAATTTTCATTACTTTATACAGTGTGTTCTAGAATCTAGATTGAGACTATCAACCTGCCATGAACCAATTCTGAGAAATGAAGCACAGAAGTTAGAAGCTTTCAGTTTTTCCTTCTCGGACAACGATTGAACATTGACTTCAGGTGCACGCTTTTTCTTTCGCCTGTGAGGCAGTTTCTCTTTCAAGTCCAAGAAAGGGGGCGTCTTCCCAAGTGATAAACCAAGTGGTGGTAAGCTTAGAAGGGTTTGAGCCAGTTTAGCCTGCAAACAATGTAGCAACACCAGGACAGATCACAGATATCAGGTGACAAAATTTATATCAGAAGTAATAGTAACATGCATGCACACTAACAAAACCTCTGCAAAAACACTATAATGTCTTAAAGAAATTTCATAATGTGTATTGTGTAATCACTTCTCTTCCTTCCTTTCTTCTATAGTTCTATGTAATAATCTCTGATTGAGGTTTTGAAAGAAAGAATACAACAGAAAATTCGGAATAAAAACAAAAAAACAAAATCAAAGAAATCAAAATGCTAGCTTTCATGAACAAAGAAGAAAAAACCGAAAAAAACCCAAATTCAAGAAAACACAGAGTTCCAAAGTAACACAGAAGCCATATGCTAAACCTTTTTAACTCCACAAAACAAAAATCATCAAATACAATTAAGATACCTAATCACAAAATAAACAAGAAGTACTTGGGATAAGAATAGGGAAACCTTTTCGTCGGAGTCGATAGGATTTTCCTTAAGCCTCTTATTTGCAGCTTCTGAGATTTCATCATTGTGAGAACCAGAGTTGACAGACTCATGCATTGGATTCTGAAACTGCTCTGAACAAGCAGAAGAAGAAGAAGACTCACTGCCACTTTCCCTATTTCCTCCTATGGGAATCCCATCAAATCCAACCTCCTGGACCATTTTTCTTCCTGTATTTTCGGATGAGCACCTGAAAAATATGAATACCTAGCCAAAACCCATTTGGAGTAGTCTCTGTTTATACATAAGCAAGGAATTTCGGTCTCAAAAATCAAAATAGGTTGAACCCTTTAGAAGAGAAAAATGAATTGCAGAGAAAATAGCCGAGAAAACAGAGCAAGAATGAAGGTTGATGAACCAGAGCCGACTCTACTCGCTTAATATAAGCCTTGGCTTTCAGGATTCTTTTTGACGCTGGACTG
Organism: Comarum palustre; assembly: GCA_951800085.1. Taxonomy (NCBI): domain Eukaryota; kingdom Viridiplantae; phylum Streptophyta; class Magnoliopsida; order Rosales; family Rosaceae; genus Comarum; species Comarum palustre. The sequence goes on along the minus strand of OX637574.1, from coordinate 28,863,356 downwards.
CTGAGGTCATTTTCTCCACGTGGACTCTTTAACTTGTTCAAGGCCCTACAAAAAAGGAGGGAGTTTATTTATTTTATTTCTATTAACCATTTTGCCCTTATTTATTTTATTTCTATTAACCATTTTGCCCTTTTTTGTTTAATTATTTTTTGAGAGAATTGCAGTAGCACCCGATGAAATTTTAAAAAATAAAAAACTTAATTTTAATAATATTTAGATAGATTAAGATAAGATTCTAAGACCCAAAACAAATAATATCAGGCATGGTCCGATTTTTCATATCAAATAACCAAAGTAACCTGCTTTACAAATTAAATTACAAAAACTACCACAAAAATATCTCATTCATTATCTACATCGAATCAGATCTCTCTCTCTCTTGAGCTCTCTCTCCCTCTCCCTCTCCCTCTCGATCAACATGTAGATCTGCTTTTCGGCAGCAGCACCCTCACCAGAAGCGGCCAGAACTTGTTCATCGCTCGGCTCTCGCCTTCACTCCACTATGTTGCCTCCGGGAAGCAATTCGCTCGGATCGTCATGTCGGCAAAGAATGCTCCGAGCTGCGCACGGGAGACTGGCTCCTCATCTTTCAGTATCGAGCACCTTGAAGGCTTGGTCCTCACCAAGCGACTTGGTACTCATAGTTCATCAACGGTGCGACCAGAGTTCTTTGTCCCTCTCTCTCTATCCCTCGTCCTCTCTCTATTTCTCTCTCTTTGTTCGTCAGAGGCTTGATGCTATTGTGTTGGTGAGGACATATATAGAAGTGACAGTAACAGTTTGTTGGAAGTAGGATTATGTAGTCGCTAGCATTAGAGCTGGCAGTAGCAGCACGCTAGCATTATAATCTGATAGTACCAGCGCTCTAACATCATGATCTGGTAGTAGCAGTGCACTAGCAGTAGAGTTAGGCAGTAGCAGTGCGACAACATCAAAGAATTTTCAGAAAAAATTGAAATAGTGCCGGCAATAGCACCTTCCGATCTGACAGTAGCACCTTTAAACTTAACAGTAGCAGTGCACCACGTCAGCATCAAAGAATTTCTTGAAAAAAAAAATTGCAACAGCGCCGACAGTAGCACCATTCAACTCGGCAGTAGCACCTTTCAACTCAGCAGTAGTAGCGTGCCACGTCAGCAGTAGTAGCGTGCCACGTCAGCAGAGAATTGAATATGTAGTGAAGGGTGGTTTGGTAAAATAAATAATGACAGATGACATGTGGACATCAATTTGTCCTAAAATTTCATTAAGTGTAATTTGGTAAAATATATAGTGACAAATGACATGTTAACATCAACTTGTCCTAATTTGTGTCCTTAAAAGTGTAAGATATTGTCTAAATAGTGTCTTTGTAAATTGAAATTTGGTTGATAACTAAATTGTAGTTTACTATTCTTTTTTCTCTTTCCTTTTTCTCAATAATATTTCATGGTGGTTGGAATTGATCGAATAGAGATTCTCATGATGGTTAGATATAGGAGATTTACACTTGAGATATAAATATATTGTTTGTTGAAATAACCGACTTTGATTCTTGCTAAATAGTTATATTTTAGTGTCAGATTTACGATATTTTTTAGAATTTGATTTTTGGCGACAACGTTGCTTAGAATGTTAGAGAATATAGTTTTAGTAAATTACAATTTAGTTATCAACCAAATTTTAATTTATAAATACACCATTTAGACAATATCTTACAATTTTAAGAACACAAATTAATAAATTAAGACAAGTTGATGTCCACATGTCATTTGTCACTATGTATTTTACCAAATTGCCCTTAATAAAATTTTAGGACAAATTGATGTCCATATATCATCTGTCATTATATATTTTACCAAACTACCCTTCACTACATATTGAATTATCTGTTGACATGACACGCTGCTACTACCGAGTTGAAAAGTGTTACTGCCCGAGTTGAAATGTGTTACTGCCCGAGTTGAAAGGTGCTACTGCCGACGATATTGCAATTTTTCTGGCAATTCTCTGATGCTGACGTGGTGCGCTGCTACTGCCTAGTTTTAAAGGTGCTACTGTCAGGTTGGAAGGTGCTACTGCCGGCATTATTCCAATTTTTTTTTCTAGAAATTATTTGATGTTGTCGCACTGCTACTGTCCGACTTTGCTGCTAGTGCGCTGCTACTGACAGATTCTGATACAAGCACGCTTCTACTGTCAGATCATTATGCTAGTGTGCTGGTACTGCCAACTCTAATAGTAAAGAGCATGTAGTAGCAGTACAATTAGCACACAATAACAACACGAAGAGCGTGCAGTAGCAGCCATATAACTGCAGCATACAGTAGCAGTAACAACACAAAGAGCACAGTAACATCACATAGCAGGACCATGCAGTAGCAGTATCATCACAAAAAGCAAGCAGTAGCAGCACATAGAAACAAGAAGATTCATCGAAGAACCAAATCAGATCTAGTCTGATACATTATCCGACGCAATCAGCTTGATGTCGCGGCATTGGTGACATTTCTCTTTCTCTATCAGGTCGTGGATCTCAGGGTCCATGACGTTCAGGAGGTGTTGCCCCAATCGTTAACTGGATCCATTTTCAGAGAAGAAGAAGAAGAAGAAGAAGAAGAAGAAGAAAAGGATGGGAGAGGGAGGGCAAAAAATTGGTGAAATTTAGATAAGGTTGGAGAGCATTATAGTCAATTAATAGGTGAAATTTAGATAAGGTCTGATGGATTAAGTTTTGGGTTTGGGCTTATGGAGTAATTTGTAATACAAATTATGAATGTGGGGTTTTTGTGTTTGCAAATTTGGTTGGTTCCTTATATGTAATTCTCCCATATAGTTTGGATATGAGTGTGTGTTTTCAGTCAATTAATAGGTGAAATTTAGATAAGGTCTGATGGATTAAGTTTTGGGTTTGGGCTCATGGAGTAATTTGTAATACAAATTATGAATGTGGGGTTTTTGTGTTTGCAAATTTGGTTGGTTCCTTATATGTAATTCTCCCATATAGTTTGGATATGAGTGTGTGTTTTCATCGAAAATGTGATTATCGACTCGAACCGCATCGAAAAATATGATTCGGTAACCGCACCAAACTAAAACGGTGTCGTTTTATGGTCACATCGCACCGAACCGCATAAAAACGGTTCGGTTACGGTTTAAGGTTATAATTCAACCGAATTAAACAAAACCTCACTGAATTACTTTTTTTCTTATTTTTTTATTTTCCATTGATGGATCATGATTTGTAATATCTAAGTAATATATAAAAAAATTTATTTATGTTCAAGTTTGTAAGTTGTTGTGTTTGCATGATAGTTGATATATGTTGATTTATTAAGTTATCAAATATAGTGTTTTTTGTTAGTTATTTGATATTTTGATGATATTTGTAGACTTGTATGGACTATAAATGCATTCAAAATTTGTTCGTCTTATAGGAATTGTTAGGCAAAAATTTAGACATCTCTTATTTGTTTAAATAAATAAATCGGTTCACACCGAAACCGACCCACACGCATCAAAAAATTGGGGAACCGAATTAGTCGAAAACCAAAAAAAGCAATTAAATTGCGGTTTGAAATATTGTAAAACCGAAAGAAACGATTCGGTTGCGGTTTGAGCTTCAAATTGATCCGAACTAAACTGCGTCCACCCCTAACTTTCGGTACTTAATTAAGGAATATATTGTAAATAAGTACCTGTCGAATGTTGAATTATGAAGCTATGAAATTCAGAAAAGTGGTGTCAATTGTACTTTAATATAATTGTCTAAACAGTTTCTGACGGTCAGAAAATGGTGATAGATTGATATTGTAATCTTTTTGTAGTATATTGTAATCTTTTTGTAGTATATTGTAATATCCTAGACAGTCATTAATTAGTCACTCATCGTTATACAACATTGATCCCATCACATCAGGGTTCTCTTGTTCTTTCTTTTCTTTTTACTTGTTTGGACCAAGGGTTATTATACTCCATATGATATATACTACTGCGTGTTAATTTATACAATTATAGCATTTAATCGCAAATGTTCATGCTGAATAGATGAAAATAAAACCAGTTTGTTAGGCATGATCGAGTTTTCTCCACATGATATAGCCAGTGTTCAGGTCCAGAACTGAGTTTTTCAGTGTTTGAGGCGAACTTAAAAAATAGTGTATTCTAATGTAATGTCGCAAAAAAACTGTTAATCTGCTATGAAAATGAAAGAGACAAATTAATATAAATAAAATGAAGAAAAAATATAAAAAATTTATAATTTTTTATATAATTTTATAAAAAAATAAAATAAGATTGGGCTCCCAATTAAACCCTCATTGTTTAGTCACGAGGCGGTTGGGCCTGAGTGTGTTCTTAATATAAATGCAGGTGATTTACTACATCTTATATACAAATGGTGAATCAACCTTAAGTAACGAAGATCTTAGAGCCAACTAAAAATTATATATGAATAGAGATCAAACACAAAACTTTAAATATAACTAAATAATGTTGAGATTTTTATTTTGATTTCAGAACACCAGGGAGGAGAGACAACAAGTGAACGGAGGTGAACCGCAGCAATTTGTTTACAGTGTGTTTAGAGAAATGTGAATATCCAGAAATTTAATCAAAAATTAAAAAAATCAATTTTTTAGAATTCTTTACCTCATTTGGATTCTTATCCTATTGAATTAGTAATTTTTACGAGAAAATAATTATGAAATTTGATAGTTTAAAGTCACGAGTTGAATTCCTCACGAAATATGTGTTATTTCTCAATTTTTTCGTTTGTGTTAGTCTAAGTACTAATTCTTATCATTTTAAAACTCTATTTAATGAAATCCAAACAATGAAATTCTCAAATAATAGAATTTGAATTCAAGAAATTGTAATTCCCATGATTTAGAAATTCATATGAAAATTGAAATTTATTTATCCAAACACAACGTTATGAATTTTTTTTATTAAAGGAATACCAAAATTTGTTATACTAAATCTATATTGTATTAGTTGTAGAATTTGCTTTGTTTTTATATAAATTCTAAATCAATATGCACAGCTGCAGGCGATACCTATGCTAGCGCATACACGTTACATAAGAATTTGGTCATAATTCTAACTTGATTCATGTCAACTTAACGTACGGTTGTTTTGATGATTTAATTTCTAGACTAAACCTCGAAATTGTTACATCAAAGAATCTGTGAGGAAATAAAATACATGTTAAGATATATATCCCACATTAGGAATAAGAGACCTTATCTGTGGGTTTATAAAGATTTGAGCTGCTCTCGATCTCCATTGTTAATTGGTTTTGGAGTTGAACCCCAGACTATTTCATCATAGTATTAGAGCGGGTTACCCACGTACACGTGTGAAACCTAAAGGTCACAAGAACTTCACGACCACCTAAGTTGTTGTCCACGTGTTAGGCTTAAAGATTCGTCACACTGCGGGGGCGTGTTGAGATATATATCCCACATCGGGAATCATGAACTCCACGACCACTCAAGTTGTTGTCCACGTATTAGGATTAAGGATTCGTCACACGTGCGGGGGCGTGTTGTGATATATATCTCACATTGGGGATATGAGACATTGTATGTGGGTTTATAAGAGTTTAAGCTACTCACTCCATTGTCAATTGGTTTTAGAGTTAAACCTCAGGTTACTTTATCAATACAGGACTCAACCCTAGCTGAGAGAGCACTCCAGCACTAAGAAGTAAGAACCATACAATGTCTGATGGCGCACCTTCACAGCGACGTTGTCGGACGGCCCAAGAGGGACCTAGTGTTCTGTAAAGATAGACCTCGCTCGTCGGGGGAAAGGGTGTGAGGTTTCGAAGTTGTGTTGACCAAGTGTGGGTTTTGGGTGGTGAAGGGTCGCAGCCAGGGCCAGTCTTGAGTTTTCTAGGGTCCTAGGCGACAAACAAAACTGGAGCCTCTTAATTTTTAAATAAATTCATAATTTTTTTCTTCTGTGTTAAGGTAATTTAAAATATTTTAAATATATACTACTATGAAAACGAGATTGAATTAACAACTAATGAGATTGAATGTAATTAAAAATTATTTATAATCAATAACGGAGACATAAACCAATTACAAGAGACACTCGAAGTTCAAGAAATCTTTTTTACTTACATATGTAAAATATTAATATAAATATTAAAATAATCGAATATTGTTTTCAAATTAAGGTAAGAATTAATCAAATGTAAGGTTTTTAGCCATTTAAATGATTTTTGACTAAGAAATAATATTGTTAACTTGATCTAAATAACAATATTTTTAATATAAAGAAAAGAGAGAAAGAAAAACATGATCTACTGTAATACTAAAAAAAGAAATAAAATATAAAAAAAAGTTGAAGACCCGTTTCAAATTTGGGATGACGATGACCCATATATAAGCTATAGTTATATCACTCACTTTCCCGCTTGAGCAACACGACTTTTGTTCACAAATACATATTCTAATATTATTATATGAAATATTCATCAATTTCAGAAAGATAGAAAACTTGTTTTTTTATGGACCCTTTAGGTTTGGGGGCTCTAGGCGTAGGCCTTCTAGGCCTATGCTCAGGGCCGGCCCTGGTCACAGAGGTTCGAGAAGAGTTCGGTTAATCTGAGGTCGACGTGCCGACGACCAGCAATGACTATTTCATGTCGACGGTGCGTCAGGAACACCTAGAGGTGAATGCGACAGGATCTGGTTTCCGGTCAGGTCGTCTAAACTTGATCTGGACTTGATCTTTGCAATCGGTTTTTCTCAGGTCCAAAGGTTGCTTTGGCTGTCAGGTTTGGACTCCGCAACAAGTGGCCATCTCTAAGCGTCATGCAGAAGGAGGCGGCTCTACGGTCGACGGTAGGCAAGAGAGAACACCGGTGAGATATCGAAGCTCCTCTGCATCCCGGCTTCAACTTCAGCTTAGGCTTCGTGGTACTTGGGTCTTGGATTTTGTTTTGGTCCAATCCTAATTTTTCCTAAGCCTATTTGTTAGCCTCTAAGTTTTGTCACTATTAGAAAAACGCTCTTAAGCGACGAAACTTTTCAAGGCAGCCGGATTCCTCCGCCTAAGCAGCTCTTAAGCAACAGAAAACTGTATCATCGCTTAAGACTCTGAGTTTGTCGCCTTAGAACATCCTATGTGACAGAAAAAAATTTGTCTCCTCAATTTCGTCGCCCAAGACTCATTCTCTCGACGACGACAAAACTGACAATGTTGAAAATTAAGGTGAAGGACGCGCCAGCTTATGTGATGAACAGTATCTGTCGCTTTAGTCCTTGCGACGAAAATATTTACCTAAGCAACGATTATTTCTGTCGCATAAGCCTAGAACCCAAAGTTTCAAAATTTCAAAATCCTGCTCAAAATTTCCGCTCAAAAATTTTGATATTTTCAATACAATTTCAACACGATCAACTTCTCGTATATCCTTCCTCAAACCCCTATCCTTCCCCCATCCTTTTGCCGCTAATTGCGTCTGCACTGAAGCTGATGCTGCAGTCGGTGAGCTCTTGGCAATTTTCGGCTAGTCAGTGGTGGATCAGCATCAGCAGTCGTCAAAAACCAACACCCTCTCCTCTTTCCTCGACTCTCACCATCATCCTCCTGCTCTTCTTCAGCCCTCACCTCCTCTTTGTACTGGAGCCGATGCAATATCGACGTCGTCGTATTTGGCATCAAAATTTTCCTATGAGATTTCTCTTGTGTTCGGCAACCGTTTCCTCTGTGTGTGGTAAGATTTTTAGTCTCCTCGACGAGTTCTACAAGCATAGATGATTAGTTTCTCTGATCAGTGATGTTTTGAAAATTTTGGGTTAGGAAATAAGATTTTCTATTTTCGGCTACTAACTCCGATAACGACATATAACGAGGTTTAGGCTTCGCACTGTTGGTTCAGGTCTGGGATGAGACAATTGGTTGAGTTATTGAAAGAACAATGAGTTAAGGTGGTGTTGATGATGAAGAAAAAAGAGTGGCTAGAGTCGGCCAATTTTTTAATTTTTTTTGTGTGAAAAGCTAAACACTTTAGCAACAGAACCCTTTGGTCGCTTAAGTCTATTCGTTTTGTCGCATTATTGCTTGTGCGGCAAATATATTTCGTCGCATAACAACATGACTTAAGTGACAGATTTTACCTTTTTATATCACTTAGGCCTTAAGCAAGGGTCCTTAGACGACAGACCTTCCGTCGGTTAAGCATTTATTAAGCGACGAAAAATCGGTATTAGGCGACGGTTTACTTCCACTGCTTAAGAGTGTTTTTCTACTAGCTAGTGTTTTAGGCCTGTAGCACTACCAGAAAAAAGACTTTAGCCGACGAAATAACCAAAAACAGGCCGACGAAAAAAAAATTCATCGGCTAAGTTAAATTTTTGTCGGCTAAAGTGGAATTTTAGCCGACGATCTAATTTTTCGTCGGCTATAGTGGAATTTTAGCCGATGAAATTTTTTTTCAACGGCTAGACTAATTTTTTTGTCAACTATATTCTGTGAACTTTAGCCGACGAAATTTGAAAAGTTTCGCAGACGAAATTAGAGTATTTCATCGGCTAAAGTACCTTGTAGTTACAAAATTGCACTACGGATATTTCGATGTCCGATTGACTATTGTGATACAAATATGGAAGCGAAACGACCCTACGAGTCAAACTCATTGCAAATGCCACGACATATGGGCTTTTTTGGCCATCCGAGTTCGTTTAAGGCTTCAAAATGCAGTTTTTCTAAACACGTAAGACACGAAAATGTTCATATCTACACCTATATGACGTATTTTGGTCGAACCTTCAACACAACAAACTCTCACCATGATGAGACATAACTGTCCATCTAAAAATTTTGAGACATTTACCCCTCGATGATAGGGCTTCCCATATGGATAAATAATGGTAAATAGTAGGCATGTTGTGATTCCGGTCATCAAAATTCACAAAAAAAAAAATACGACCGTCAGATATTATCATTATGTTGAAATATGTATGTGGTGAAATATTCAACTTGCTCTGATAAATTTAAGGGCATCATCCAGACGGTCAATCCCGTAAGTCAAACTCCTAAATTGTATTAATCGCAACTATCGTCACCGAGACTTTACCAGAATTACGTGATTTTTCAACCGTAGACGTATTTCACCATTCCGGTCATATCTTATTTCACGACTTTTTTGCATTTGAAGTTTCTATGTAGAGTTTGTTTTTGAAACGAAATATTTACTTAAAAGCTTAGTAAACAATTTATACAACATTAGTAGGCATGTTGTGATTTTGATGATCAAAGTTGAGAAACAAAAATCCGACCGTCCGATATGATCATTATATCGAAATATGTCTATAGGAAAAAATTCAACTTGATCCGACAACGTTAAGGGCTCGATCATTACGGTCAATCTCGTAAGTCAAACCCCTTAACGCACGGAAACGGTTATCTGACCGTCTAAATTACGTATTTTGCCCGGACCTTCAACTGAAAATAGTTTCAAATCGATGAGACACAACCAGTAGTATAAAAATTTTATGAAAATAACCACCGGAGATAGGGCTACCTCTAGGGAGAAAGAATGGAAAATTGCGTTAACCGTAACTATCGGAACCAAGACTTTTAGGAATTACGTGATTTTTCAAACATAGATGTATTTCACCATTCAGTTCATATCTTATTTCACGACTTTTTTTCGTTTGAAGCTTCTACGTATAGGGTTTAGGGTTTATGGTTTTAGCCGACGAAATTAGGGTAATTCGTTGGCTAAAATTAAATAAATAAAATAAATAACTATAGCCGACGAAATTAGGGTAATTTGTCGGCTAATGTTAAATAAATAAATAAATAACTATAGCCGACGAATTACCACTACCAGATCAACCACTTTAGTCGACGAAATTTTTTCGTCGGCTAAACCCTAAATTTCGTCGCTTAATTTTTGGACTTTAGCAGACGAATTTTTGAACCTTAGTCAACGAAATTTTATTAAATTTCGTCGTCTATAGCTATTATTTTTATTTATTTAACTATAGCCGATGAATTGCCCTAAAATTCGTCGGCTAAAGTTATTTTTTTATTTTTTTCTTTTTTAAACTTTAGCCGAAGAATTTTTGGGTAATTCGTCGGCTAAAGTTATTATTTTATAAATAAAAATAATAGCTATAGCCGACGAATTTTAGTAAAATTGTATCGGCTAAGGTCCAAAAATTCGTCGGCTAAAGTCCAAAAATTAGCCGACGATGAACAGTAATTTTGTCGGCTGAAGTTTTGGCCTACGGCTTTTTCCCGACGACGTTTCGTCAGCTAAGACTTTAGCCAACGAAATTTAGGGTTAAAATAGTTGTTCTAGTAATGTAGGGTTTTAATTAAGTTTTCACTAGTTTATGTCCAATAATTTTCCTATGTAGGTTTCTGGGAATCTAGGTATGTTTGGTTGCATGCTGCTTATAATATTTATTTTATATCTAGATAGTGAAAACTTTTTGTCGTACCGTAATTGCGCGTCTTGGCGATGAAAGTTTTCATGCAAAATTATCTCTATGTAGGATAAGATTATAGTTTGATATGCTAATGTTAGATGAGTGGAAATGTAATGTGAAACACTTTCGAAGTCTATATCGGTGTCATTCTCGCTTGCGACTATTATTAATATGATGGGTTCCAAACCTACATTTGATTAAAAAAACGTAATGTTGTTTTGTAGTTCAATTTACATTGTATCTCGCTATGCTAATACTAATCCTAATCCTTTTTCAATAATAAAGGGGCTCTATGGAAATTCTTAATTTCTTTCCAATGGGACATCGTATTACGTTTAGTTGTGTGCGGAATAGAATCATTGTTTTTAGAAGAAGAATTGTGGCATGTGATTAGTGAGGGCAACTCAGTGAGATTTGATGAGCGTGAGTCGACATATAACTATACAATCTAGGCTACTTAATATTAGTGCTCCAATATGTAAGCACAAGACACGTAAGAAGATGATTTCGTATTATTGAGTGATTAACACATGGAGCATCAAGGGTCTTATCCCACATCACTAAGGAGATTTTAACAAGAAAATAAAGTAAAACACTTGCCTAATGATAAGGGCACGTTTGATACACGTCACTGAACAGGATTGGACTGCCTTAAATACTGTAGCAAGAATAAACCCGTATTTAGAGACGAGGACAACATTAATTTGGACTCTACAGACCCCAAACCATGGTCAACACCTTACGAAGAGACGCCAAAAACGATGGGATTGATGGCTGCTCTCGAATTATAGATTCACTATTAGGTGATTGAGGTAAAACGTGACTGCTATATATATATATGATTCAAACTATATATATATATATATATGATTCAAACTTTGGCCTACGCACTACTAAATGTGTACCATAAAAGGTTAGATATTACATATATATATATATATATTCATATAAATTTAATTTATAATTATAAATAAAGAAATGATAAACATAAAAATAATTGTTATGAATCACGTGAAATGAAACTTGTGAAAGCTAAATCACGTGCCTTGAAACACTTAATACGCATAACACCACAACGTGTTATGACTCCAAACTCAAACGAAGTATACGAGGAAAGTGATGAAGTCGAGTCGTGTGTTTCACACATTTTCTTTAAGACAAATTATGTCTCCTCTAACGGTGCAAAAGACTTGATGACACTTGTCTCCCAGGATACAACGACTACTAGTGCTTTGAGCTGCACTGCTGCCAAGAACACCCGACGAACTTGTACTACCTTCAATCTATCACCGGAATGCTATAAACTAGAGAGAATAACTTTTTGAGAGGAGGAGATGATGATGTTTTCGATTGTGATTAGAACAAAGGAAGTGTCACATATTTGTACATGGGGGAAACCATCCACTACTTAAATTGTCATGAATTCTGGTTGATATGTTACAACCCTATTAATTCCAACCTTTGACATTCTATAGCCACAACCTTTCACATAAATGTGTGGTTACAACCTTTCACATAAATGTGTGGTTACAACCTTTCACATAAATGTGTGGTTACAATATTTCACATAAATGTGTGGTTACAACCTTTCACATAAATGTGTGGTTACAACCTTTCACATAAATGTGTGGTTACAACCTTTCACATAAATGTGTGGTTACAACTTTTCACATTAGTTAGATTACATCCTTACACATTATGTGAGGTTATAGCTCATAGAATTCCATTAGTCAATAGACTATATAAAGTCTATAACACATGGTTTCAAGTAATTATTCATCTTTGGGTGACTTTCTTATTCACTCTATAACCCATTTAAATTCTCTCATTTAAATTGGTTAAATAAAATTGTTATTTTCACATTTTCCAACAATCTTTATAGCATCTATTGAGGAATTCCCTTATAACAACAAATTAAGGTGTTTGTTCCAATATCTCTAGCTAGCTAGGGCATTTACACCTTAACTGTCTCAGCCCTAAACATTTGTAATCTGACTAGTGATCTTATAGCCTCTTTAGGGTATCTCATATATCGAAAAAAAATCCCTTAATGAAAAGACTTGTTTCATATTCTCCATATAGAGAGCGGCGAGTGAGAGAAAATCAAAAAATAAGGCCTTCTTCCCTGTCCGGCGGCAAGCTTCTTCGCCATCGTCGGACAGGCCTGTGTTTACAAAGAGCCGCATCCCTTGATCAACGTCAAGATTGAGGTGAGTGTAGCGGTGGTTGTGAGGCAAGGAACGTGGGATGACAGAAGTTGGGTGTTGGCTTTCGCATCTATGGTGTCGTCGGAGACTTGATCTGGTGACTCAAGAAGATATTCGGAGGTCTCTGGTTGGTGGCACGGTGGTGGCTGTGAGATCTTGGACAGATCCGATGGGGTTTAGTTTGATCCAATCTCATATGGCGAAGCATCCTCTAAACAGGGATGGAGCAGATCCATGGTGTTATAGCTACGGCGCCTATCCACTGGTGGTGGTCCGTCAACTCTCGTGCGGTGGTGCTGGTGAGAATTCATCAATGGCGGCGGCCGGAGGTGTTTGGAATCCAACAAGGCAACCGTGTTTTCCTGTGCACTCAGTTGAGACCTTGGACTGGGCTAATTTTTTAGCCCAATTAGGGCAACTATGTTATTAGTTATTTGTTATTCTATTTTACTAGGATTTAGTATTTTGTTGCGTTCAATAAGAAGAGGTGGGCGTTGTTCCGGTGTTGGCACCTTGCGTGCTTTATTTGTCCTAGGTAAGTTACGAGTTTCTTACTTTGTCAAATGGTCGCAACCTCCTAGTGGCAGAATGAAACATAGGGTTGCCGGATATGATTCTGTGCGGCAACATAGTAGGAAGGTTGCACTATTAGCCGTTATGATGCTTGTCCGTAGTACAGTAATCATTCCGTTATATCACCGCTTTGTTAAAACAAATAGAGATGTCAATGATGCATTCTTTGCTAACTAGTGCATGTTAGAATACGTTACTTGTTGTAATTTGGGGTTTAGGCTCTATGTCCCCTCTTGTATTCTATGGTTTCATTAATCAAGACTTAAGAGCAGCCACACATGCCCTTCAAAAAAAGGACCTGTTTCATATTCATTATCAGAATCTTTCCATAGATCCCAGCATATAAGGCAATAGTAAGAGAGCATTAGTTTAATTAAGAAACTAAGAATGATGATGATGATCGAAAATGACTCAAAGAAAAACCTGAAGTGGTAGTTTCATGATGTGGATTTGATGGTGACATATCTGATATATATGAATTAGCTTGTTAAAAGGGCCACAGGTTTAGATCACTTGGTTGGCTGCTGGGTTTCTGCTACAGGCTCCATTATCGAGTCTGCTATATAGTTAGGCGCCTACCATTTCCATATTCAAGCGAAAGCTGCAAGAAAAAGATGAAGTCGATCACTTGGCTTGAGTTTCAAAGGGAATTTCATCCATCTATATAAAACTATGACACCCACTTTTGACTAATAGCGCACATGATTTTAATCTCACAAATTCTCGTTTATAATAAGAGCAACTGAGCAAAGCACCAGTTCTGATAGTGATCGATCTTTTAAGATCCAACTGGTTTTTCTAGGGTCCAGTTCTGTGAGATTTGGAAAAACCAGAACATTCTTATATTGATTTTCTGGGTGGAAAAATGACCCATCATGGACCTGAGCTCTGATCTTCTCCTCTTGTTTTTAATGTGCTAACTACTTAATTCTGAAGCTAGGTTCATGCATGATATCTTTAATGGGGTCGTTCTGGGTTTAGCTTTTCTTGCAGGCTTGGGGAGCTTTTTCCTAGTCGTCATGGAATCGAGTCAAAGGGATTTCCTAGGCTAACTAGGTTAAACTTGAGATTTGGTTTTTGAATATTGGCATTGATTTGTGAGGGATTTTTATTGATCATACTGATCTAATCATGTAAAGGGTCTTATCCAGATCACTTTTCTTGATTACATGATCTTACGCACGCGTGATATGTCATCAGAAGAAATCAAGGAAGATTCAGATTGTGCTGTGTGTGTGTGTTTATAGGTCAAAAGATATTGCTTAGTTTATGTAAGATCATCACTTTAGTGGACGTGCAGAAATCTCACGTAGGATTCTTATGAATTCATATTCTAATTATGCTCATAGTAATTGTGATTATAAAAGAGCTATTCCCAATCATTCAAACCATTCAAACGTCAGACACCCCATGAATTAAAAAAAATCAATGAAAGAGGGGCGCGTGGGTGCTAGGGCTTCGACGAAATCAGCCTGCCTCCATCTTTGTCCTCTCTCCTTGTCGTTGGGATCTTCTCCAGTTGAGTGGGTGGCGTGGGTTCTCTGGTGGAGAACCAATTGGCCTGAGTTTGCTAAAACTCTTCGCTTAGATCATTCGCTATTTCCCAAGAGGTTCAGGACTCTTCCCTTCTCGACGACACGACCAATAATCTGGAAGATATTTCGACTAGGTTGATGGGCGGGTTCGGCTTTTCATTCCAAGGGCTACCGATTGAAGAACGATATGAAGTCCCTGGTTTGCTGGTACTGGCGTTCTTATGCATTTGTATCAAGCTTGCTTGGGACCACTGTGGATATGGGTATGAGAAACCTCATTACCTGTTTTCAAACTTGATTTGGTGTTGGTAAGCTAAGTATCTGCACCCAGGTTTGTGCCTCTGTCATTTCAGTCTTTATTGATCACCACTGAGATTATTCCCCTCTGCCTAATCTTATTAAGGTGTGGGTGATGTTTTGCTTCATTTGAAACTTTAAACTTTACTTTTTTCTATTTAGGATAGTCAATTAGGATCTTTGGTTGTGTATTGATGTTATACGATAAAATAGTATGAGATTCAACTCTAAAACAAATTGGTTATGGAGAGAGTAGCTCAAACCTTTATAAGCCCACAAGCAAGACCTTATTTTCCTGATGTGGGATAGATATCTCAACACGTCCCCGCACGTGTGACGACTTCTCAAGCCTAACACATGGACAACAGTAGGATGACGTGGAGTACGTGTGGCAGGTAACGCTAACACACGTGAACGTGGGTAACCCGCTCTGATACCATGATAAAGTAGTCTGGGGTTCAACTTCAAAACCAATTGGTCATGAAGATAGTAACACAAACCCTTATATAAACCCACAAGTAAGACTTCATTTTCCTAATGGTGGATATATATATATATATATCTCAACACTAGGAGGCACCCATGTATTGCTAGCTTCTTTTTCTAGTGGGTGCTCTTTAATTGATTCAGAAAGCAATTCTAATGCTACAACAATTATTGACATCGGTGCATATGCTATCTTCAATATTAGCATTATTTGGCTTTTTGTTATTATTGAACTTAGAATTTCTAAGGAAATTATCATAGATTTAGTAGTTTGTGATTGGCTTTTTGTTATAATTGAACTTAGAATTTCTAAGGAAATTATCATAGATTTAGTAGTTTGTGTGTGCTTTGTTCGTGGTCCAAAAGAGAGAACTTGGGCTAGAATTGAGCGGATGGAATCTTCTGGGAATTTTTATGAGAACAATTTTATGAATGTTTTTTTAAACTTTTTTATTAATAATTCACATATCATATCTATGTTAATAAGATTTAAATCTGTGACCTTAAAGTTATTGGTTAAACACCTTAATTAACTAAGTTACGGCTCACCGACAATAATTCTATATATGTTGCTCAAATGGAAACTTCCGAGGACCAATTGGATGAAAATGCTTTTAATATGAATATGATTAATGAGAATGCTTAGTTGGAATAGCCAAGGTAGTTCCGGGCAAGGTTTTCTTGCCCAAGCTTAGTTCCTTATAACTAGCTTATGGCTATATGTATTATCGATTCCAGGACTCATGATTTTTAATCAGGAGAGTAAGATTGTTTCTAATTTTTCTGTTTACTTTGATATGTTCGATTTTGTTAATTCTACATGCCAAAGTGGTGGCATACTATTATTTTGCAAGTAGGATAGATTTATTCACTACACTGTTTCTGACATAGCTAAAAATAAGAATTGGTTCCAGACTTTTGTTTATGCCTCTCCTTCTAAAAGACTACAACGTACTTGAACTTTGGAAGGAAAATTACAAAATGGAAACCCCAAAATGATGAACCTTGGATTCTAACGGGGGACTTTAATAATGTGACATGTAAGAAAATTGGTGGACGTGATCTCCAACTATTTATATGCATAACTTTGTAACTTTTTTTAATAATATTAATGTGGCTACCTTGCCTTCTGAGGGACTACCTTTTACTTGGGGTCAAATAAGCATCAAGATCATACAATAATTTTTGAAAAACTGGATAGGGTTGTAGTAAACCCTGCTTGGATAAGATCCTTTTCTTCTGCTTGAGTGGAGAATCTCTCAATGATTGGCTCCGATCATTGTTCTGTGGTTTTAACTACTGTACCTTAGAAAATTATTAAATCTAGAAACTTTAAGGTTGAAGCTATATGCTCAACCGGCCATGCTGATTTTCCTAAGATTGTTAAGAACTTTTTGAGTAATACTTATGATACTGATCCTTATAAGAACTAGTGTTGTTTCTACTGCTTTTTGCTCATTTTATTTCTGAGTGGAGTAAAGAAGAGTTGGGAAATTTCTTGAATAACTATAATAAACTACAAATGAGTTAAGTTTCTATCAGAATCAATTGATGATGTTTCCTGATTCTGTTTATCTAAAAAAATAAAGTATTTTCCTGAAACTAAGTTGTTTTCCAAGCTGGCCAGTTTAACCATTCTGTTGTTATTGTAGTTGCTGCTTCTGTTGGCGCTGCTTTTTGAGAAGCAAACACTCAGAGGAGAACTCCCCTCCCCCTACTTATGGAGATTTTTGTATAAAGTGGATCCCTCCATGCCAGCTCTTGATTGGGTTAAGCTCAACTTTGATGAATCTGTCTCGTCTGGTTTGGCTTCTGTTGGCTTCATCATTAGAGATTCAAATGGTAACCCCCTGATGGCAGGTGCCCGACAACTTTTCATTCTAATGTCATATTGTAGGAGTGTCTTGCTCTTAAAGATGAACTTGTGGCTGCAAGAAGGTTCAATCATAAAAATATTGTTGTAGAAGGAGAATCCTGCTTGATTGTCATTTGCTGTGTGCACAATGTTGCAATGATTCGTTGGAGGATTAAATCAATAATTTGAGATATTCGACATGTGACGTGCTCTTTCAACAACATTACATTCTCTCATTTCTTATTCCGTGAAGCTAATTTCATGGTATATATGTTGGCTAATGTTGGTCATTCCCTCCCCTCTCCAAAAGTGTGGGTTGGAAGTTACCCTCCTGAAGCTTCAAATTAATGTTTTTTTGTTAGATATGTTGGCTAATGTGGGTCATTCTCTCCCCTCTCTAAAAGTGTGGGTTGAAAGTTAGGCCCCCTCAAGCTTCAAATACTTTTTTGTTAGATACCTCTAATTGTTGTTTGTTATATGTAATCTCCTTTCCTTCTAAAAAAATCATTCAAAAGTCAGAAACCCGTTTTTAGATAGATTATCAGATTTTTACTCTAAATGATGATCAAGGTATAGCTGTAACTAACGGTGAAACAATAAATAGTTGTTTGTCATTTATAGTTTTATACTTTTAGTACAAATTGTTATTATTTTATGCATGGCAGCATATTCTTGATAGCTTGGGTTTCAAGAGCACTTTAACTTTCATTTGAAAATTATATGATGCAGCTAACGTTCAAAATTCACAAGTTTGCATAATCACTATTGCAAAATTTCCTTTAAAAAATTGGCCTTGTTCTAAGCTAAAGTTGTAGTTGCCACTTGCCGACATGTAAGTTTAGGATTTCCAGCTATGGATAGCATAATCCCTATCCAAATGTGAAACCAAAACATACGGATGGAATGGTGGCAATGCCAAAAGCCAAAATCTTGGTTCTGTGCAGGGTGTTGATTAGTGCCCGGAAAGAAGAAAAAGATGGAGATAGAGTCACCACCACCACTATGACATCAAAAATATGCAGTATGTTATTGGCAAAGGGCTAAAATATACAGAAAGAGGTAGTCTCAATCTGCTCCAGAGTGACTCTCCCTCACCCAAACAAGTGTCAATGAGTCAATGACAATAAGATGAAGATCTTCCCTGTGCAGAAATTGGCCTTGTCAAACAGCACCCAGATTATGACAGCCTCACTCCATCCATCTTGGATTAAAAATGAAGAATATGAAACGTGCTCTTGAGAGAGGAAATATGCAACCAAAGTGACACTCATACAACCACCAATCTGGAATGGTTTGGATCATCCATATCCAGTTTCTGAAAAAATACTATCTTTATTGAGATTTATAATGGAATTAACTCCAAGAATTGTTTTACCACATCTTGTTTGCGCCTCAGACAGTCAATATTCTGGTGAAGAACAATTGCTGTTACAGAAATGGGGTAAATGAGTGATCCAATTTTACAAGTATAAAAATGTAACTGAATAAATTAAATGTTCATCACATCCATCAGTTGATATATCTCAGCTCTAATGCTCCTTTGGGATTAGGACTCTCCTGATGAATACCAGCAAGGTCCTGACATGGGGGTCGCAGCAAAATGCTGCGTGACAATTTAAGTTCTCTTGAGGACTAGTGGGGAGACTGCTCATTTTTCTTGGTTCTGGTCATCACTGAAAGCCAAAGCGAATATCTGGTTGTAGTCATTTACAAAGTGAACATCAAGACCTTCTTTTACGTTAGGTGCAAGCTCATCAAAATCCTTCCTGTTGGCTTCAGGGAATATGATGGTCTTGACTCCACTCCTCCTTGCTGCTATTGTCTTCTCCTTCACCTACAATGTTTATTAAAAAGGAACTTTCTATGAGTTTGAGTCTTTGAGATGCAGAATTTACACAGAACGGCAGAAATACAAATAAAGAAAGTTAATATCAGACATTTATTACCACCAAATTCATTGATTAGACGAGGTTCAGGTGAGTGACATAAATTACTAGAAAAGGTTGCATATATTTCATGAATAGATAATATAGAGGAAATATGACATACTCCGCCGATTGGAAGGATCCTGCCTGTTAGTGTTACTTCCCCTGTCATTGCCAAGTCCTTCTTAACAGGCTTCTTCATGGCACTGGACAGCATGGATGTGATCATGGTGCAACCAGCACTTGGCCCATCCTTTGGTGTGGCCCCTGCAGGCACATGGAGATGAAGTTTGGAATCTGCAAAGAAAGTGTTCTCTGGCTCTTTCTCAAGCAATATTGCTCTGGCCACTGTGTGAGCTATTTGGGTACTTTCTTTCATAACATCTCCAAGTTGACCAGTAGCATGAAGCGCTCCCTTCTCATCTCCTTGCTCAACTTGAGTGGTCTCTATATACAGGGTGGAACCACCCATGGCAGTCCAAGCAAGGCCCATGACAACTCCAACCGGAGTCTGTTCATAGATACGATCAGCATGAAAAACTGGTTTGCCAACAAAGTCACCCAAGTTTGATTCATTAACTAACACTTTCGCAACTAGTTCTTTTGTTTTACCCTCCTGCTTTTTCTGAGTTTCTTCTGAATCCTGCAAACAAAACAAAAGTGATCAAACCCTTCTGCATAAAGACTAATAGAAGGCAGAGATAAATGGCCAGGAACCACTGAATAGCAACTGAGGAACATACAAACCAAAAGGTTGATTTTTAGCGAGTTTACTCACCTGAACTTCCGAAGCTGCAGTATCATCTGGGATATTAACACGGCCCACAGAGGTTTCAGTATCATGATCATGACCTTTACCCTCTGCAGACTCATCTGCCGTTTGTTTATCACCAGCAATATCTTCTACTTTGGCATTATCAGAATCTGCAACAACTGCAGGTTCATCTGGGTGATCAGTCTTATTGACGGGAGTTTGTACTTTATCAGCATCAACAGGTTTATCTGACTGTCCCTTCCTAACAAGTTGCAAAGCTATCTGCCAGACCATAAAGGATAGGTTAAAGCATATCAGTCTTCATAGGTTCATATAAAATTTACCTAGTAGCAGATTTCAAAGAGATATTTTGACAAACCTTGCGGTAGATCTTTTCTATGTGCTTTTGGAGGTTCCGAACACCCGCTTCTCGGCAATAATTTTCTATTAGAGCAAGAAGAGCTGCATTGGTCATGTCAACCTGTATATGTAATACATTAGTATGCAAATTTAATAAATAGCTATAACCAGACACAGATATGGATATCAGTACCTTCCCAGGTTCAATCCCGCATGCTTCACGTGTCGTCTTCTCCAAATAGTCCCTAGCAATGTGCATTTTCTCATCAGTGATATATCCAGCTATGGAAATGACCTCCATTCTATCCAAGAGAGGAGCTGGTATGTTCTCGACAACATTTGCTGTACAAACAAACAAAACCTGCAATAAAATTTTCAGAGTGATGAGAAACTATTCTTGTATCTTGATCCTATTTCTATGACATAACTTAAAATGACACCTCCAGATGCATCAACTACATGCGATAATGTGTGAAAAAAGGAAATGAGTCTACTGCAGAAACTATAATCACAACAAGAAAATTATGTCCTATAGTAAATATGATCTCATCCTCCATCTTTTTTATGATCTCATGTTATTTGTTTGAGATAGCATATGAATACATCTCCCACTGGGTTGAAAGTTTGGATCTGTATTAGATGCCTTCTCATTCCATATTACTGGTGAAACTGGAGATCAAAAGATGGCTTCAAATTCAATAAAACTAACCTTTGTTAGGTCAATCGGCACATCAAGATAATGATCTAGAAAATTAGCATTTTGCTCTGGATCTAGGAGCTCCAACAAAGCACTAGCCGGATCACCCGCATGTCCTCTTCCCAACTGCCACGAAACAGCAATTTCAGTACCAATCAATTTATTTTGGAACTTGGAAACATGTACGACCTTGATTACCAAAATTAACAAATAAAGCAAGAGAACCGTCCATATATTACCTTGTCGATCTCATCAATTAAGACTAGAGGGTTAGCTGTTCCAACATTTTTAAGGCATTGAACCATCTTTCCTGGCATAGCACCAATATAGGTTCGGCGATGTCCCTGGATGCAAATTTTGTAAAAATAGAGTTAGAAGTAGTTGCACATATACCCCTGTTCATAGTTTTTTTTATTAATTTATTATTATTTTTTTCTAAAGAAAAGGGGCACATAACCCCTGTTCATAGTTTTTAAAAAAGGATATTAAAAAAATACCTTGATTTCAGCAACATCAGATAACCCTCCAACAGAAAATCGGAAGAAATTGCGATTCAATGCACGTGCAATTGAACGACCAATGCTGGTTTTGCCAACTCCAGGAGGGCCAGAGAGACAAATGATTTTTCCTGTGAATATACAACCATAAGCAATATTATTGCTTAGCCTATTGCTTACAAACAACACAAATTTTGCAGTATTTTTTTGCCAATGAGAGAGAAATAAATACAAAAATGAGGGTTAAGATTAGTGTCCGAAAGAATAAGGTAACCATGCATCTAGGGAAGGAGGATAGGCCATAATAGTGGCAGAACAAAACTATACTGACCTTGTGAGATTCCTCTGAGTTTTCCAACAGCAATAAATTCCAATATCCTTTCCTTTACATCATTTAATCCGTAATGGTCCTCATCAAGAATTTTTTCAGCCCGGACAACATCAAAGTTCTCGTTACTGAAGTTGGAATTGAGACAAATGATATCATTGCACTCGAAATTTTCCAAGGGTGAAAATTCAATAACAGCACATTTCTCATAAAAATAAAATAAAAACAACACTAACTCACTAAATGTTCCTCCTCTAGTTTCATTAAAGCTTTTCATGCTAGTACACGTCATATCTCATGACAAGTTATAGAAATAATAACTCGTAACAGATATGCCAACAAGAGACACTACATGTTAGTAGTAGCCAAGTTTGGGAAGAAAAAAGAAAAACATTGCATCTGATAACTTCATTTTTTCCTCCGACAGCTGTATATGAAAGACCAAGGGCAAAGTCTTGAGATGGCAGCCGACTAAAGCATTATCAAATTCACGAGCTCACAAGTGTTTAAAATGGTTCCTACCCAACTGTAGAACTTATTTACTTCAACAAAGTCCTCTCTAACACGATTTACTAGAATATCTTTTTTCATAAAATAAAATTAAAAATAAAAATATGCAAGATTACTAATTTTAGTGAAAAAAACCTGTAATTTCCCCAGGGTATTGACGTCAACCAATCTAGGTAATTACGTGTCACGTTAAATTCACTTGAACTAGCCTCCAACAGCTGTAATTTCGTAAGCTCTTCTTCTATAACTTGCAAAATATGAGGTGGGCATTTATCCTTGTTTGGTTCAAGCCTCTCCCTAAACTTTGCTGCGAAACAGGATACAATAGTGATGCACTAGTTAGTATGATGTATCTGAACACCATTAGAAGCACCAACCAACATCTTCACTTACATACTCAAACCACACACAGCTTAGAACTGGTGACAATAAAACACAAGGAGCATAAAGCACTAACATGACTTATGGATTATTGGGACTCAGTGGACAGGATAAGAATTTAACCGGTCATATCTAATTTTTGAAATTGATATACCAATCCTTACTCCTCAAGCAGTCCCTCAAATAGGGTTCTCATTTATGACTTCCATATATACAAATACACATACTTGCGAATTATGACTTTGAAAAGGTGGAAGAACAGTTTATATAAATTTATGTGTGTAAACACATAAATACATAATGAAAAAGGATTAGAAAAGTAACTAACCAGAAAGTGCTGTTTTGTCATCCGTCTCTAATCCCAATTCCTGCAGCATGTCAAGACAACTGAATTCAATACGTGCCAAAAGTGAAGAGAAACTGAGCTAGATCAATCACCACATGCCATTAAATAAAATATTATACATGGCTGGTGGAGATATAGTACTGACAGTGACGAGCATGGCGCAAAAGTTAATGTGATGGTGGACAAAATACCTTCTTTATGGCTTTAAGTTGCTCATTCAACAAGTAGCGGCGTTGCTCACGGCTTATCTTCTCTTCAATCGCTTTTGCAATAGTTTCCTAAGAACAGCATGTAAAAGAAATAACAATTGAGTACAATTGAGAATAGGAGTACAAGTACATATGGAATGGTATATTAGAATCATAGCACGTCATACCTGAAGCTTGCTGATTTCCATCTCTTTCTTTACTAACTCTAGTGTG
Source organism: Comarum palustre (assembly GCA_951800085.1). Lineage (NCBI taxonomy): Eukaryota > Viridiplantae > Streptophyta > Magnoliopsida > Rosales > Rosaceae > Comarum > Comarum palustre. The sequence continues at coordinate 28,839,747 of OX637574.1, read as the reverse complement.
AGATTCAAACGCTTGTATACCTGAGAGAAAAAATTGTAGTGTTCAAGCATCAAGGATGATATAATAAGCTTGAATCAAGAGGCTGGTCGAAACAGTTTTGAAGATTGACATCTTTTTCAACATACAGGGATTAAACGGGAATGTTTGCAAGAACAAACAACAAGATGAGCTATCTAATAATAGAAACCCAAGTAAGATTGACAGATACTTACATCTAGCTCTTCAAGTACTTGCTGGCACTGCAATTTGTTTGCACCAGATATTGCAGCTCCAAAATCAGCTAACCTCGGAAAATTAAAGTCACCTATATGCTGAACATTTTGGAAAAAGAAAATCACGAGAAGATTTTAAACCAAGATATATATTGACACATTAAGTCACCAAGGCATGTGAACAATTTCTCACTAATTTAATCAGTGTTGTAGGCTACAAGCAAAGAGATGACAGAGGGGATGAAAGACATCAAGAAATTCCAACATAATGGGAAAACAGAATGAACCTGAGTGTATGTTTGAACATGATCTCTCCAAAGAGAACTAGTCTTCAGAACATCTCTTAAGGTTGCTATAACCTCAAAAGACGTAGCCTTTATGACATCGTCATCCTTGTTATATGGTTTATTCTGTAATAGAAGGAACAATTTAATTAGAATACGAGATTAGAAAAACTCGTCATTCATGTCAAACTTACTAAATTTATTTTTCAATTTGAGAAGATGAATAAATAAGGACATCATACCTTGAGATGGTCAACTTTTACGGTGAGTGGTTCCTCGTCAACCTGTCAAGATGCAATAATGTTGCTCAGTATACTAACAGGTATACCAATCTCTATCTCAAAAATGCTATACAATTATCTGTGTGTGAGCATTAACATATGATATATTGAATATTAAAAGGTTCGGTATAGATATATGTTGTCATCATTTAGTTTAAATATCTGTAATTGACTCCTGAGTCATAAACATGGAGTTATACATGGCTTATCAAGACAGTCATTCAAATAATCATGCTTACTATTTATTTCCCCTTACCATCTCTGTTATCTGAAGCCGCCTATGACCAATAAGCACAACTTGATCACCTTGGATGCTAGAAATCTGATATACCAAAACAAGTAAAAAGCTCATAAAAAACTGAAAAGAAATTCATGCAGTCTGAGAGGTTGAATCCCCATTAACCTTGAACCAAACGTGATACCTGTGCAAGTGTACCAACTTCATGCAACCGATTAAACAAGTCTTTCCCCTTCAACTCATATATGCTTTTCTCCATGTCAGAACCTGACACCAAACTTGGATCAGTCCCCGGCTCATCCTTCACCAAAAAAGCTCCAGCGTACGGAGCTTGCCTTTTCCGGCTCTCCTGTAAAGCCGCTAGCAGCTTTGGATCCTACACAAACACCACAACACCAATCAATCACTTAAATTCCGTCAACTAAAACCAAAATGCCAACATTACATACACAATTGATGATCCAAAAATAAATCAAAAACATGAGTTTTAACACTACCTTCACATATATTGGCATGTAGAACCCCGGAAAGAGTGGTCTATGCGGCAATGGCAAAGCTAAAACCTTCATATCAGACATATAAAATCACCAATCAAAAAACAAAAACAAAAAAGCTTTAAACTTTGAATTGAATAAGCTTCAAAAAACCAAGCTTTCACCAACCGTTAGATAATCTTCTGGTCTAGGGTTTGTGGACACTATAGCTGAAGACGCCTTGGCCTCAACCTCACCGTCTATCCCCGCCACCTTGGCCTCCACCTCAACCACCTTATCGGAGCCGTCGCTTGCATCCGAGCAAAAAAACGCCCCACCAGAAATATTAGGCCGATTCCGGCCAGTTATGGAGCTCAGAACCCGGAGCAACGGCGACGACATTTCGGGTGACCCGGCCCGAAGGCCCAATTTGGGGCCCAAACCTCGTAAACACGATGAAGAAGATGAGAGAAGCTTCAACATAGTGGTTCACCCAGTTCAATCCAAACTCCAAAAAAGAGAAAGGTTTGATCTTTATGTGTTATACGAGAAACTCCATTGAATTGGGTTTCAGAGCTCAAAAGGGTGCTTGGTTTTTGGGACTAAAGCCCTTCATAAACCCTTTGCTTTTATCAATTGGACGAAACTGCCCCTGCTGGGTTTTAAAGCTCTGATCCAAGTTTGGTTTGGTGAGAGCACAGAATGCATCACAGGCTTCAAATTCTGAGGCCTCTCTGCTCTGTAGCTTGCGTACCCAGAAAACCCACATCGGAAAATGGAAACTTGCGGTGGTTACAGACCTTTTAGCCAAGCAGTGGTCAGAGGTCAGAACCCATCTCAAAGATTTGAACTTAGGGTCAGTTCTTCATCAGGGTTGGGACTCTGGAGCAAACCTGGTACTGATTCTCAGGTACTTGAATAGTTCTCATAAGGATTTCAATGATGAATATGATCTAGAACTCACTTTTAGGCTCTTGGGTTCGTTAGCAATAGCTAAAAGGTACTCAAAGATTCGAGCATTTTTACATGAGTTTGTTAGAAGCAATGATGAACTTTCAAATTCTGCTGTTTTTGAATCGCTTTCGTTAGGTCGGAGCCATTTTGGTGCAAATTCGGTTATTGTTAACTTGTTATTGGCATACGCGAAGAATTTGAAGACCCAGTTGGGTGTTGAAGCGTTTAGGAAAGCTGGTGAGTAGGGTTTTAGGATGATATTGTTTGCTTGTAACCCTTTGTTGAGGGCTTTGGTGAAGGAATGTGAGATTGGGAGTGTTGAGTTTGTTTTCAGGGAGATGATTACGAGGAGAGTTAAGCCGAATTTGTACACAATAGGGTTGTGTAAAGTTGGGAGATTGGAGGCGGTGAAGGATGTTGTTGACAGTGATATGAAGGCTTGGGGGATATCGCCGAATGTGGTTAGTTATAATACTTTGATTGATGGGTATTGCAAAAAAAATCTGGTGGTATGGGGAGGATGTACAAAGCCGATGCAATTTTGAAGGAGACGATGGCAAGTAGTATTCAACCGAATAAGTGTACTTACAATATTTTGATTACTGGTTTTGGAAAAGATGAGAATATACCAGCTGCTATCAAAGTTTTTGAGGCAATAATGAAGCAGGAGTTGAAACCTGATGTGTTTACATATTGTTTGCTGATTAATGGGTTATGCGGCATTGGGGAGCTAGACAAGGCTTGTGATTTGCTGGAGGAAATGCGTGGCTTGGGTTTGAAGCCGAATGTTATTACCTATAATGCTCTTATTAATAGGTTTTGTAAGAAGAAGATGATGAAGAGAGCTAGAGAGTTGTTTGATGACATTGGTAGACAAGGCTTGGAGCCGAGTGTTATAACGTACAATACATTAATTGATGCTTACTCTAAGGATGGGATGATGGGGGAAGCATTTGAGTTTTATAATTCAATGTTAGAGAGTTACTCCGACCACTTCAACCTTCAACTGTCGGATTGCTGGTTTGAGTCGACACGGGAAAATGGAGATGGCGTTGAAGCTGTTACATGAAATGGGGGTAATGGATGATACCTGGTTGCATAACATATAACATATTAATAGATGGATTCTGCAAAGAAGGGGAGTCGAGAAAGCAAGGAAACTCTTTGATGAGATGTTCAAGAAGCGTTTGAGTCCAAATCACTTGACATGCAATTTTTTGATGGATGGCTACTACAAAGAAGGAAACCTCAGTGCAGCTTTGAATCTGAGGGCAGGGAGGGAAGCACCAAATGTTGCAACATATAATTTGTTGATCAAGGGATATTCAAAGAAGGATAAACTTGAAGATGCAAATGATGAGATGAGAAGGGTCTGGTCCCAAACCAAACTACTTACGAGATAGTAAAGAGGAAATGATGAAGAAAGGTTTTGTTCCTCATGTGGATTGGTTCCTGTATAATATCTCTATCTCTTAGCATTTAGACAAGAAACTGAATTGGTTTCATTTTCACGGTTGTAGAATAGTGTTCCATTTCCATAGTGGCATGTCATGTCTACTTGTACATCCATAGGTGGTCATCAATGTGTGGTGAATAGCAGGAGGAGAAGCGTTGTACACATAAGCGTCTCTGGTCATATATTACTCCCAAGCTTCCAGCTCTGAGAAATCTCATGGAGGAAGGAAGAGACTAGGGCTTTGTTTACTATTCTTATAACCATTCTTTTAATCATTGTAGAAAAAAAGTTTGATTCAATTGATTGTATACTTGTTGAGAATGAATTAGTGTTGTGTGTTTCTGATGTCTTAGGAACATTGGTATAACATGAAGTACAACTCTCTAACTCCTTTCTGCATAGCTTAGTTATTAGTTATCAGTATATACTTGCAGTCCAATCTAGTATCTTTTCTATAACAAAACTTTGTGCCTTGTAGCAAAATAAGTGGGAGGTCAGAGTTTATGTTCTGCTATGCTTTGTAATTGTGTAGATTATGTTTTACTTGTTCATGAAACCTGTTAAAATGATAAGAGAAGGGAAAGATCTATCATATGTCGAACTCAGGACCCCTCTGTTTTGGTCGTTGATATGAGATCGTCATCAATATTGAAAAATCTAGGAGTGAATTTCAATAATCAATATTTTCCAACGTGAATAAATAGTGGAAAAAAGGTACACTTTAGATGCAGGCCTTGAGGGAAGTGTTGCTAAATTTATATTTTTTTCTAGTGGGTTAGAATGCCTAATCATGTCATGTCTTTTTTCAAATGATGTACAAAGATTACAAAAACTATTGACAAGCATGCTAGGAACTGTTATGCAGATTGCTGGAATCCACTTCATGTCTCCAACCAACAAGATGAGTGCATATGAGGCCCGGCCTCTGATGGTAGATTCTTATCAAGTCTGCAACTAGGCTTCAATATGAAAACTTGGAAAAACATTAACAAGGTATGGAAACTTGATGTCCCTCCAAAAGTTAAATTATTTGGACGGTTATTGCTACGAGGCAGACTGAAAACAAAGAGACAGATTATCAAAATTTGGGTGTATTGATGATAACAGTTGTCCATTGTGTGATAGCGCCAATGAAACAGTTGATCACCTATTTGGTTATTGTGAGTTTACCACTGGAGTTTTCAGACTTGCAAGAATAAGTGCCCCTGCTACTAATGTTGTAGCAATTGTTGCCTTTCATCTTAATGAATCTGCTTTGTATAAGTCCGTTTGATGTGGATCAGGTATCAAGAACAGACCTCCAACAATCACTCAACAGACACTAGAAATAAGGAGTATCAAACTCAGAATAGGACAAATTCATACCGCAATAAACTGATTTATTTCATAAAACATAAGCTCCCTAACAACTATTACAATGCCCATATTTATATGTGTTACAATACTTTGAGAGCAAATAGGGTTTAGCTAAAAAGAAAAACTAATTAAACATAAATCCTAATAATTATAAAATAATTCTCTAATACTATAACAATAATGAAATATCAAAGATAATCTATTATTAAATATTGTCTTATATGCTCCTGTTTGTTAGGGGAGGTATTCCTCAATCCACTCATACCACCATTAGGTGGCTACCTCCCCACAATAACTTTATCAAGATTAACTTTGATGGATCCCTCCAAGGAAGATCTGCTGCAAGAGGTTATGTTTTCAGAAATAATGAAGGGAACATCATTCTAGCTACTAAGGGTTTATGAAGTACTTCCATTCCAACAGCTCAATCCACGACTCTTAAAGACAGTCTTGTTAAAGCTAGAGACTGGTTACATGAATGTACAAGTAGAAGGCGATTCGAAACTCGTGATTGATGTTATCAATGAGAAAGTGCGCCCTCCATGGAAACTGCTGAAGATTGTCCAAGATAATCAGACTACTGCAAGCTCTTTCTCCTCTGTTTGCTTTAACCATGCATACAGAGAGGCAAACTTTGGTAGATGTGTTTGCAAATGAAGGTCACCATCTCCCAACGGTCGTGTGTGGCAAGATGGTTATCCAGCAACTGCTTCTAAAGCTGTTTTATTTGATGATGTAAACTCGGGCTGCCTGAGAGGATTTTTCCTTTGTAAGTTTTAGTTTTCGTATAAAAAACGTGAACAAATAGTGCTTCGAGATAACAAAACTGTAGAATTCATGATTGTTGGATTACCTCATTTACTTGAAATACTAATCACTCTCGTTTTATTAGCTCATTAGATGAAACGCTATTACATCTACCATTGGTGACTAATCTAACAGCTTTAGCCCATGATTAACAATAAAACACACTAAAGAAAAGCATAAGGTTTACTCAAAAAAAAAGCATAAGGAAGCCAAACAGTAGTATATACGATAGTGTGTTTCACTCAAGTAAACCAGAGCCTGTAGGATCCGAATACGGCGTAGTTCATAAATGTGAAGTCTTGACTTTTTCACTCAAACACGGCTTCAGTGATTCTTCCCTGTCCTTCAAGCTTCCCCAATTCCAATACCCAAATCTTTGATTTAGTGTATCTTCTACGTTCCTCAATTGGTCTAAATTTGATGAATAAATTATTTTATTAAAGTAAATGTAAAAATAATACATTTGATAAAATAAAAAATACCTTAATGTTAATAGTCCACATATCAAAATGTTAACAAAATAAAACTTAAGATATAAAAAAATAAGTCTTTCATGTTTTGTAATGGATCCTATATAAAAACATGAGGGCGAGCTGTAATTATATTATCTCCATTTTGTTTAGAGTTGGCAGGAAAGGGAGGAGAAAGGTAAGACCATCTCCAACAGCTTCCTCAAATTCTTGGTTTTCTCAAATTTGGGGAAGATTTTAGGTGTTTTTCCCCAACAGATTCTCTATAATTTTCTCCAAAATGGGAAATGTGAGGAGAGAGAAAACCAAATTCCCTATATTTGCAGCAAACTCTAAAATTTGAAGGAAGGATTTGGGGAATGAACATAAAATCTCCAAAATAGAGAATCTGTTGGAGTTGGAGAAGAAAAATTGCTTGAAGCATTGCCTTTTGCTTCCCCATTATAGAGAAATTATGGGGAAGCTCTTGGAGATGGTCTAAGAGAGCGAGAGAGACGGAAACATGATACTTAAACTCTAGGACTAGGTTACAATTAGATGTTCCATACTAATAGCATAGGGCATGGTTGCTCTCAAATGGTCAGATCTGAGAGCTATTTTACAACTGCCTAATATTTTACAATACAAGACGATTACATTACACTTGTTGAAGTCATAACTTTTCTTCTACTAACAACCAGCTGCCTTGAGGAAGTTGTCAAACGGACTAGCAGGAGGCAGCCTGATAGCAGCTAACCACGGGTCCTGTGCCGATGTACCACGCTGGGTAACCCCAGGTCCAGGTTCATTAATCAACTGCATTAACATCAATACAAGAGTTAGATATCAAAACAAAGCATTATCATTGACCAATTCATAGCAGCTGCATAAGCGTAAATTATAAATGAAAATGAGCTGACCTTCTGGAGGGCTGTGCATCCACCGGCAGGAAATGGTGAAGACAAAATGTCACGGACAGTATTGCTTTGATGATGTTCATGGGCCAACCAATTAGATAGCTTCTTCCTTGTGCCTGTGCCAAGGGCTTCACACTGTTTTGTCATGGTGTTGTATGGGAGGGGTGATGTAGATACAGATGCTCCCGCAACTTGACCAGCTACCTCAAGTGCCTAAATAAAAACAATGTGGTGTTCAGAACTGTCACTTTTACAAATATTTCTTGTTCAGTATAGGAAGGAACTGGTTACCGATTCCAGAAGCTGTCCAACACTGATAACTTGGGGGACAGAAGATGATGAAGGCATTCTAGGAATGAACCGGGAGAAGTCAGCAACAACAGATACTTCACTTGTTGCATCATCCTCAACTGATGAATTGGTCGGGAATTCCTGCAAAATTTGGGAAGTCAATTTATTACTGTAAACTTCACTGCTAAAAAAGAATTGTCAGTTGCCTCAGGTCACATGCCAATTCAGCAGTAGCAAGAATATAATGTGTGGTGTATACCTCATCAAAGGAAAGCGATTCTTTTGAATGGTCAGGCAATTGATTTTGGTCAAAGTCTAGCATTGATTGTGGACCAAACATAAATGCATCAACAGGTGTGAATGACTCCGAAAGTTGGCCGGCCACCTCCTCTGCCTCCATCTTCACAAGGAAATACAACAAATGAGATGAGGACTGGGAAGAAGAAAACTGAGTCCATAAGTTAACCATATCCTACCTCAGTAATGTCTGATAGAAATTGGATAAAGATTTCCCTGATGACATTGTCAGATTCATAAATGTTTTTCCGCAAATCAGATAGTAATGATGTAGCTAGCTGGTTATCGATAACAGATCCATATTTTGTGATGTCTGCCTCAGGCCTTAGAAAAACTTGAACGTCATCACTGATGCCCAAATATGGATCAATCTGAAATGCACAAATATATGTAATTGTTAGGGTAGCTTTATGCCAATGGCAAATAATAAAACTTTGACAAGCACAAAGATCAAGGAGCTTGAACATTACTCATATTTAAAAAGCAGGATTCTACTGCTGACCCTAGTTTTTTAGTAAGAAGCATTCAGTATCAGGATAGTATATGCTCACATCTAATGGTAATGATTTGAGCAGGTCATTCAGCTTAGGAATGTGATAGATCTGAGCAGTGAACATCAACATGCCAATCGATAGCACAAGGATAGATCTCTGGCAAGCTGGGGGCAACGCCCCTGCTAAGACATAAAAAGGTGATCATAAAAAAAATTAATTTTTATCAGAACAAGCAACTATTTTAGGATTTCCTGTCCTCACCATTGTTGGGATCAAGTGAAACATTCCTCAGAGATAGCAGAAGTTGAAAGGAACGGACCATAAGGTTGCCATTTGGATTCTGTAAAATTATCAACAGATTTCAGATTTAAGTAGGAAAACATGGGCATAAATGAGTAATGTAGGAAAACATGGGCATAAATGAGTAATGTAGGAAAACATGGGCATAAATGAGTAATGTACGAAAAACATGGGCATATATGGGTATTGTTATCATGGGCTTTCTCTAACAAAGGATACATGTGGAAAAAAATCACCTTCAAGTGAGAAGAAACTATCATTAAAATAAAAGAATGAGCTATAGCTTCAAAATTTGAAGGCAAATTATCTGGGAGATTGGCTTGCATCCAAAAAGCAGACAGCAAGTCTGCTATTTGATCCTCACTAAACTTCATTATGTATGGTTCCTGTGTCAATAAGTATACAGCATTAGTAGAGCGGGTGAAAAAAATACACCACAAATGTTACCCGTTTTGGAAATAATGTAAACTTCTTACAGGGTTTGTTAGGCTTGATCCAGCAGTCTTGTCAATAATAGAACCAATTTTGTAGAAGTTGGGAGAACTTTTGTGGGTATGCCCTTGCTTCCAATCCTCTTCTGCAATATCCCTATCTACAAAACCATCACGAGCACCAGTCTCCTGATTTTCTGTTTTAGGGCCATCTTTTTCCCTCCTAAGCTTTTCAAGTCTAGCTGTAATTGAAGCAATAGAAGCTGTATTCGAACTCCCTTTTCTTGAATGGTATACAAACCCAGATTGTAGAGGAGCGACTTCATGTCGGGGACGATTAGAACATGGAATGAGAAGAACTGAAAATATTTGGTGTGCTCCAACACGCACCTCAACATCTGGATGCATCATCACTTTCAGAAGGTGGACAAGAAGGGATTCAGGAAACACCTACAAGAAAGATTAAAGATTGTAAAGTATTTCAAACTACAAGAGCAGAAAACAATATGTTGACCATTTCAGCAGTCCAACAAGAACGATCATATCACATGTCAATAAGAGATTTTAAAGTGATATAAATTAATATCTTAAAGTGATATACAATAATGGAAGTATCAAACTACATGCCCACCAAATCAAATTTCGAATCTAAATCATTCATCCAAAAACATCTAACTCTAAGTACATCCCTTATACAAGCAACACTAAAAGAGAGTTTCCAACGAATGCACACATTAAGTGTAGAAAAAGATTGACAACAAAAAACAGATTTTCAAGCTTTTCTCACCTGCTGTGAATGAGAAGAGATCAATGCTAATGAGATCATATGAGCAACAATCATCAATGATCCCATGGTGGCCCTGGCAACAGTTCCAAATGGCAGCGTCTCCAGAGATATTGACATCATATCAAACAATGGCCGAATATTTCCAATCTATTAGGAACAACAGCAAGTTGTCAGTAATAATAGAAAGAGCCACATCATATATGAACTGGAAACACCACAGATCTAGAACTTACTCCTCTAGCTATTTCTAATAAGCAATCTTCAATTGAACTCTGTAGCATGGAATTAATGCTAGACTCTTGCTCCCCAACTGATTCAACTGTGACTTGAAGACTCTTCCTCAAATGTCTGCATAGGTCAGAGACAAATCCAATTTCCTCTAGCACTGTTCCAGATCGAATTTGGCAAGCCAAAGCACTAGCAACCTGAATGATGTGAGATTTGAGTTGTGGATCATGTGAAATGTTCTTGTGGTCAAGATGACGGATCGCATAGGCTAAAATCATCTGTTGATTTCCTGGATCCAAAAGTCAATAAAGAGAATAAGTACATGTAGAGATATTGGCAGAACCTAATATGACACGACAGACTAAACTAACAGGGAAAGAAATTGAAGATACCTGAAGTCTCCAAAAAGTATGACATATCAGACAAAACCATCATAGCTAACCCTTGCTGAGGAACCCAATGGTGCCTAGAGTCGAAGAAGACAAACATTGGATCCAATACCCGGCGCATTGTTGTGCTCTCCTTCGCTAATTCAATCATTCTCTGAATACAAATTTGAGCCCAAATGTTTGGTGTCTCTGTCTCTTCCCTATACAAAATGAACCCAAAACTATTAAAAAGGGAATCTGATGCAAATAGCATAATTTGAAATTACAACTTCTTTGACTGACGAGCTCTTCGTTAGAGTTTCAATAATTCCTACCTTGTAAGTAGAGAAGGGTCCTTCTTTTCTGGCCGTGGCCTGATGACCTTGCAACTAGGGCTAGAATACCCACTGGCAATTGCACCAACTCTACCTTCACTTCTAACTACTTCATCCACCCAATTATGATGCGACTCCGCTCCCTCATCAATTTCATTATGTGAATCAGGCTGATAGTTATCCAAAGTGGCATGTACAATCTACATTCACAAGAGAACAGGGAAATGCTCAATACATGTCAGAAGGAGCACCGGCTCCCTTGATATCTAATGATGCAGTCAACAAGTGTAAACTTATCTACACATAGTAGAGAAAAATCCAGAATGTTAGTCAAAAGAACTAACCTCATCAAAATCAACAAAAATATATGAAACTTCAGTCATGAATTGGACCTGCCATGGGAGAAATTTATCAAAAAGATGCAAGTAAAAAGGCAATTTCACATTGAAAGGTTCTATTCGAATTTCCTAGTCAAATCATATAATTACCATGGCTGAAAGGCATTGCAAGCTTGATGCTCTCAAGCAGCGCTTTTGATGGTCTTCACCACTCTCATGTGCCAGCTCACATACTTTATGAACCAAACTCTCAATGTTGTGTGTATAAGTTCCATCTGCCTGTTCATCACAAAACAAACAAGAGTCCAGAATTTGACAGTGAGAAGAGTTAGTGTATTTACTTTGTGCATGAAACTAGAAACAACCGTCAGTCATATATTCCACTCATCCACTTGCAGAATAAGAAATGCCACAAGTAGAATTAAGAATTTATTTCCAAAGTTGCAATCAAGAATTACAATAATACCCAATTTGGGGGGAAGTTGTTTATCAGTACACATTGTTATAAGAAATCCTGTCAATCTGCTATGTACTAATGCATAATAACTCTTGAAACTCACCTGAGTGTAGATAAACCTCGTCATAGTTTGGCATCCAATTATACGGAGAGCATCTTGCTTAGAGTTGTCCAGAAGCTCGGTGACCACATTAAGTACACTCCCAGCAAAATAAGCCCTAAAGAATGTGACTTTAGAGTCAAATTTGAGTTTAAAGTTTGCCGATCAGAGAAATCACATCGTTAAGGAAAGGGACAGCAAAGAGGCCACACTTACATCTGGTTCTTACAGAGGCAAAGTAACTTGTTGTAAGCCTCTGCAACGATAATAATGAATTTCACATGCTCATGACGTAGCTCTTTGTAGCACCTATCTTCAAGATGTTTGGCAATCTGTTGAGAAAAATAGCAAACAGATGGATCTCATCAGCAGAACATTAATTTACAGTTAGGTCAAATTTACTGACTAAGACATAAAGAAATGGCAGAAAAGAGATCACACCTTAGGGATTCTAAAAGGATTCTTTGCGGCATATTCGCATAGCTTAACAATCTTTCTTTCATTGGGAGGACCATCCTGGAAAATATTGGGGAACTTTGAACTTCAGTATTCCAATAATTGATAAGAGTATTATAAATGATACACAGCTTTGATGTAGTATGGAATATAATATATGCACGTGTGCGTGACAGATTTCTTTTGAAACATGCTGTTGTAAGCTGCTTATCAGAAAAGATTCACAACTTTTAGATTTCAGCATAACTGTTCTTCGGTTTGAAACTCAAAAACCTTACAAGTAGTGTTAAGACTCAATTAGGATCGAACATCAGCATAATTTCACTGTTTACTGTCCCAAACTTAGCCTAGAGAGACCATGTTGATTAACAGTTGATATAGAGAGAAAGAGAGAGAGAGAGAGAGAGAGAGAGAGAGAGAACAAATGCTTTAATCAAAATCTCTTTATTAAGCATCCTAGCCAACTTCTTATCACTAAGGGGAGAAAGATAACCTCCAACAAAAAAAACACAAACAATTGAAAAGGCAAGTTTGAGTTTTGCTACTGCTATCACATTGCTGGACAAGTGGATATATGACATGAGGGAAGGGATGTTGTAATCTCCATTCCTGCAAGGAGTGCCTGGTGGCAGCACTGCTAGCCAAATTTGATGATCAAGTGATCAAATTACCAACTATTCTACTACTATCTGTGTCTATATCGGACAAGTAGCGCAAGCAATAGTTCAACATGAACACAAGGTCGTCTGCCAAGTATATAGCATACGTTAAACTGTTAAAGATAGCATTATACTCACAGGAGACTTGGGAAATATTTCTGCAAGCAGTTTTTTGTAGCGCTTAACAGGTTGTCTAGATCTTGACCTCATAGCAGGGCAGCATACACACATGTTCCCACATGCTGGGAAAATAGTCCTGGAGATGATCCCCATTTTCCTATAGAAAAATCGAAAACACCATATCAGACGAGCCATACAAGAAAGATGAGCACAGGTCAATCAGCTCAACAGAATGTAGTATAGGGTACCAAAATAATGCACCAAATGACAAAGAATGCATAAGAAACACAACAATCTAATATCTTCAACTACACTTTCTATAGAAATTACACACACACAGATTCTTCAAGTACAATCAGAAGAGGAAGAATGAGGGTGGTGACAAACAAGAAAGGAGTACACACACAGAAAAAGTTATAATCTTTAATATCTACATATTTCAATATCTTCAAGTAGAATGAGAAACAGAAAAGGAAGAACATCAAAAACAAGAAAATCCAAGAAAGAAAGATGCGTAAAGAAAAGTTATAACCTTTTAATAACAAACAAGAACCAAATGAGCCAGACATTGCATCAAAGCGAGAATTTAATTGAAAAATGCACCAAGAAACCCAAATTAACACACCAAACAAACAAAACCAACAACAGAAATCCATGAACAAACCCAGATAAAATAAATGTGGAATCTTTAAAAGAAAGAAGAACCAAGAACAGTAAATTTAAGAGATAAAACAACGGAGAAACCAAACCCAGAAAAGTTACCTTGTTCTTGCGCAGAGACAGATCTGGGAAGTGAGAAGGCTTTAACCTCCAAGGGAGTTAAACTTTAGAAACAAGAAGGGAACATGGGAGTTGGAAATCTATGAAGAAATTGGCGCGTGGATTAAGACAGAGAGTGTGTGTGAGAAAGCAGAGACCATTTGGAGCTCTTTCTTTCTCACGTGATGGGGTTGTCAGTTGTGTTTGTCTTTTTCTTTTTTGTGTACCTGAAAAAGTGAACTGCTTGTTGGTCTTGTCAGAACTTGAAAGACTACAAAAGCTATTTAATTCAAGGAGGTTTGAAACGGATTTTCTTGCTTGGTCTTCTAGGAGGAGGTAGGTTTTTCAATTTTGTTTTTTAATGGGAAGAGGAAGCCTACCCCCTTCAAGCCTTGGTGTTGCCTTTAATTTAAACTAGTGTCTCCCAAAAAAAATCTTTATTTTGAACTCAAAATTGTGCATCACTTGAGATCCTATAACTCCTCTCCAAAATTGAAACTTTTGTCCCATTATTTACTGAGTAATCTGTGGTGTGAATGGGTTGATCGGAAAGAAAAGATATCAAACTCTAAGAGTAAATTTATCAGACTCTTTATTTTAGTTTTTAACTAATTTAAAGAGCGCGTTTAGCATTTTTTAATGTTTTTAGAGCTCCAACAGACTAGCCAAAACTAAACTATTTTAACTTTGAGCTATCTCACTGACTATATTTAAGATTTAGGGTGTGAAACTGTGAATGGCGTGATCCGAAAGAAAAGAAATATCAAACTCTAAGAGCAAGTTTATCACTCTCTATTTTAGTTTATAGCTATTTTGGAGAGCGTGTTTAGCATTTTTTGATGTTTTTGGAGCACCAACAGACTAGCCAAATCTAAACTATTTTAACCTTGAGCTATCTCGCTAGCTATATTTAGCTAGCAAGATGACTCATATGAGGCTAGCTATAATTTAATACATTTCTTTTAAAATATTTGAGGTGATATATAAATACATTTAAAATATCTAATATTTGTTGAAAAAATAATATTGATGTAATGCTAGTTAAAATAGAGAGCATTGATACAAACACATTTCTAATGTGGCTAGCCAAAATAACTTTCTAGCTATTTTAGCTTAAATTTGACTTAAATATGGCTAGCATTATTGAAGTTGCTCTAAGACTATCTTTCATCATATGCTAAAATGTTAAATTTAGCCTATAGTTGCTCTCACTATAAGCTATATTATTATTCCTAATGAGAAAATTTAACTTGAGCTATTTGGTAAGCCAAATTTGGCTTATGAATTTGATAGACTAAAATTAAGTATATTTTATTCAACTTTAGATTTATCCTTCTAATGTACACTATCATCTAAATTAAAAAATTTGTACTAATAACCATCGTAAAGATCTCAACGCGATCTTCTATATGAGCCTCATATCGAGTATATTTATATAAAAAAATCATGGTTAATTATTGACTCAAAAGAAATACATGACAAAAAGAAAAAAATGTTTTATCTTAGGATTTAGCTTATGGTGAGAGTCAATTTTAAACCAAATTAGTATTGATTTAGCTAAGAATTTAGCTTATGGTGGGAGAGCTTAGTAAGCTAAAACAAAATTCTATAGAATATTCTTGTTTTAGGCTAAATTTGGCTAAGGATTTAGTTTATGGTGGAAAATGCCCTAATTGATCACTAGATCACTAACGTTTAATATATCACGTGAATATCAGACTCTGATTATTATATTACTAAAATTTAATATGTTTAATAAAATTGGAAGAAAATAATGAAAACTATATATCCCCTGACGAATTATATTGGTGAAAACTATAATTTGTTTCTTGTCACGTAAGGCAGATAAAAAGGAAGAAGCTTACCTTAAAATACTAGATGATCGTTAATTGAATTTGACCCCATACAACAATGCATTATTGTTCTTTTTATTTGGATTAGACTACATTAATCAAGCGTTCAAGATTTATGCAAAAGAGGACATAAACAAGCTTCCAAACACAGAGCGATTAGATTGTTGTCCCAAGTCATGCATTTCAATCTCATTGATGTATAGTTGTATTACGAATCTCGTCCGTAGATCAGCAGATGTATTCGCATTCGTGCTCATGGTGATTTTTTTTTTTTGGTTACAAGAGAGGCACTAAGGCCCAAACAGAAACAAACAGAAGAAAAACCTAAGGAAGAGTTGACAAGCCATGGTGACTTTGACACTAGTATAAGTATCAACACAACTTCCACACTGAATGACAGAACCGAAAGGGAGTGCAAAACATACTTTTCACCAATCTAATTGGTTAGGGGATATATAGTCTTCATTATTTTCTTCCTTCACGCCAATATTTTGACTCCATTATTGGAGCTGCTCTTAGTAGCCAGGCCTAGTGTTTAACTACCCTTTTGACCAAGGTAATGGAGCTCTGGCTTTGGAAGACAACAAATTAGCCAACAACTAAGGACTCGTTTACTCTAATAAGCCATCAATAAGTCTAATTGCTTGGATTTGGCGCCTGAATTACTAAAGACTTCAGTATTATGGTGATTTAGATGACTCATACTAGCCATGTGGAAGAGTGCAGCAGTCCCAGAAGGCCCCATGTTGAAACAACTCAGACCTGCAGAAATGTGCTATGTAAATATGGCGGCCAATGACATATAGGTGGGTCATTAAGTACAGATCATGGCACTGGACCATTGATTAATTTGGACCCCCATTTGATTATGATTGAACAGTAAAATTAGCTAGGCGCATTCAATAGCAGAATGATCATATGCCACTTCCACAAGTTTCAACTTCCACCATATAACTATTTTGCAAGTTAAACGAGAACCACCGAATGCTCACTACTCGCCTCTTTGAATACACTCGCAGTTTCCTCACTTCAATCAATTCAGAGTGAAGGCAAAAACTTGATGGCTCAAGTCATCGCTTAAGGCAGTACTTTGCACGCAGATTATCAAGCTTTTCAGCAAACTCAACGGGGGTTGCCTCGTTGTAAAACACTTCATCCCATATCTTAGCAGGATCGGTTACAAGGTAAGCGGAGTTAGTATGATAAGATATCTGACCTACTCTATTATATGCAACAAATACAAAGTATGCATACCATCCCTGTGGTTGGATGAAAGAAACATGATGAGTGTATCAAATCTAGGAACCTTAGTTAAGTTCTCCAAAATACTGACAGCCAAATCCATTTCATCACTGCCAAAGAAATAAAGGTGCACATGAGCCTTTCATCGAGCAGATCAAACCAAAAACATACAAGAGATAAGCATTACTTACATAAAAAAAGGTTGCCACACACTTCAGAATATCAACTAGTATGTGAACAGTCAGAGCATTTTTGAATATCTGTGGCAGTGCACTGGGAGATACAGCCTGTATGAGAAAACCAATAATTACGACAGGAAAAGGACTAACATAATTGAAAACTAGTAGGGTTCTGAATTTCTATGCAAATGCCAACTGCACGTGCATTTTTTATTCCTTTATAATGAACCACTGAGCATTGTTAACAGGAATAAAACAAACGGGCAACCTCTTTCAAGGGTCCCTAGCATGAACAAGCCAGATTGGCAGACACACAGGTAACCACTGGTATCTTAGGTTCAGCTAACTACTCAAAAGGGCCCATAAATAATACCTACAGAATTTTTGTAATCCATGCAATGACACCATACCCATGGTCACCAACACAGGGATAAAAAAATATGAACACAAAACTTTGGTATATATGTTTGCAAACCTTCAACAGTTTAGCCTGAAGAGCACGATCTCTAGAGTCTTCTCCAAGAAGCCTCAAATTGATAAGCTGAACTTGGTGGTGTGATATTTTCTGCAGCTAGAGCCTTGGCTCGTTGAGCAGCTCGAGATGCAAGCTCTTGTACAGATACCTTCGATGCTTGCTTCCCACTTGTGTTAATTTTCTACAAAATATAATCATAGTTACACTAGTACCAATTAAGAAGTCTAAAAGGCATATATGTAAATAAGAAAGTGGCTGTAGGAGCATACAGCATCTATGTTCAATCACAAGCACAAAAGACTAACGCAGTTAAGTAAGGCTTCATAAACTAGTCAAATTTACTTGTCAACCAGTAGGCACTAATTACTGATACCTTAGTGTGATCTCCAACTGCAGCCGTTGCTGTCCTTTGAGTAGTACTAGAAACAGGCTGGATGCTGTGTCCATTCACTCTGGTATCCAATTTTCCCACTTTCTGCTTTTCTTGTTCAGAGATTTTTAGTGCTCCAGATACCTTCTGAAGAATTCCGTAGGAATAAACCATTGAAAGACAACTAGTTCATAAGCTAGCTTCACCTAAACTGTCAAAAATCAATTAAACTAACTATTCCATCTCAATTAAGATATCATGTGTCCCATTAAGGAAAATGCAAAAGCTACGCTCAATGCCACTTTTATCCACTAACAAAGTCTAGGCAAATCTATACTCTGAAAAAAAGTTCGTGATACTTATACTTGAAGGTAAAGTAACAGAATTTGGAACACCAAAATGCTGTTTTATCTTTCCCTTTCAGACCAAAGAAAAAAAACCTATCCTGTTGCATATGAATAATCTTAACTGTAAAAAGTTAACAGAACAATGGTTTTTATATCCAGGAGGGTATGATTCTAAAGTTAAGCCAATTGATATTAATTAATCAACATTAGAATTGGCTATTTCAAATGTGTAGGAATTTCCTTACTTTCTCATACAAAGATTTGGCCTCAGCATACTGTTTCTTGATTTCTTGGTTGTGTGGCTCCAACCTCAGAGCAAACTCTGCATCTGCAGTTGGCAATGTTCATTACATCAGACAGATCAAAAGTGCAATATATCAGAAAATAAACCATACAAGTCTATCAGGAAACAAAGTCATAGAACAGTCTCAACATACCCTCAATAGATTCTTTAAGTTTTCCTAGTTCTTTTCTAGCTGTTGCACGACGTGAGTATGCTTTTATATAGCGATCATCCAAATTCAAGGCCTCTGTACAGTCATTCTCAGCTTCCTGGAATCTATTGAACAAAGTGGAAAACACAAAGACTTCAGGTGATTACTTCTGAAAACAAAAATACCTCACATATATGAGATGGAAACCATTTCCTGTAACTAAAAGACTAAATTTGCATGCAGATAAGCATAAATAGGTATGCTATACAACAGAAAGTTAAGTAAGAGCAGGTGTAAGATAGCGCTTGCCTTTTGATCTTGATAAATGACATTGCCCTATTTGCAAAAGCTACGGCTGTTGGAGTTAAGGCTATGCTTCTTGAATAGCAATCAATAGCTTCCTTAAACTTCTTCTGCTTAAAATACTCATTACCCTACAAGATAAAGGCAATAGCACAATAAGGATGGAGATCTAAGTAGCATAGATATGGGTACGTGTGTCCGTATCCAACACGATACGATACGTGGACACATCAAATTTTTTTATAGTATATGGACACGTGATAGACACGTTATTATTTTAAATATTATATATATGCATAATAATAAAAAATGGATGAAATGCAAATAATATAGGTTCAAAAATAAAAACTTAGTCAATCCAAATCCAACAAAGTTTCATAATCAAATTACAATGCAAATAAAAATAAACTAAATATTCTCATTCATCTCCATCAAGTCATCAACACTATCCACTCCAATGTTTTCCACATCAATATCATCATCATCATCAAACAAAACCGACTCCAATAGTGGTTCATCAAGTGAAAGTTCGGCAATCTCAAGTCTTCCAACATTGGTGTCCTCCAATGAATCAAATCCATCACCTCCAACATCCCACATTTTAGTTCCACCATTGTAGTTAGGGCTTTGCCTTGCTAAGAGGCGAAGATTGGTATGAACAAATACCAAATCTTCTGCTCTTTGTGGTGTTATTTTGTTCCCCTCTTCAAAGAGTGAATGAAATTGTAAGTACTCTAATTTCTTTCACAACATGAGGAAGAACAAGGTTGACCTAGAAGCTTGAAGGCAATGCCTTGAAGAATTGGTGCCGAAGATCCATGGACCGCCCACCATGTAATTGGCTCCATTAAAGACCTATTCTTGATTGCATCTCCGCTTCCAAATTCAGCCATACACATAGAAAAATTGGCAAATTCTATGTTAACCTTTCTTCTTTCATCTTCATTGGCAAAGTATCGAATGAGACAACTTTTCCTTCCATTTGTAATCTCTAAATCTTTATGAGGAGCAACACGACTAGGTTCTTCATTAAGCCATTCCAAACTATAGTACCTAATATATAAATTAATATGCATAAGCTTATTTTTCTATTAAATAAATATTAAATATAAATATTTGGAGTGGAGTGGAGGGATGAAGAGCGGAGTCCGGAGATGATCTCGCCCTAATTAGTTATTTGTTGCTCAATGTCCAATTTACCATTCGTATCTTGTTTATTTTCGTGTCCTACCCAGATACTCACGTATCCAACTAAAATACGCGCGTGTCCGCAGCGTGTCCAAATAAAATACGCGTGTCCGATCATATCTCAGCGTATCCGAGAGTATCGTACGCGTATCTGTATCCGATACGGAGCCAAAATGGTGTGTCCGTGCTTCATAGATGGAGATTAACCAACTGCTTACGATACATTCGTATCATAACTACAGAAAAATACTATAAGTTCCTACCAGGTCCTTTTCCGAAGCAGCATCTGGAAGATCATCTTCAGAAGCGAAACTACTTGATACCGTATTCATTGGATCATAATTCGTCGACTAGGAACTAGTTCCGAAATCTCTTGATTTCTGTAACAGCAACAGAATTAGGCAATGCCGATCATCAATAATACATCAAACAAAACACTAACAACACTAATCTTAATTCATGCAATGCCACATGCAACAATGCACAAATTTGCAATTCCGAGAACGAACACTCATAGAAGACAAAATACTCAAACTGTTTCGAAACAAATCAACTGTATAAAGGCAACCGGGTTGCTAAAAAATTACCGGAGCTTCCTTTTGGGGTTGTTGTGGCCTCATTTTCTTGTCCTTGTCCTTGAGTGAAAGCTCCCAGTCCTGCAAGTCACTCAAAAACCCCTGGAAATCCTGGACCATAGTACCCCAACAGGAACAAACCCAGAAAAATACAGCAATACAATCATAAAACTAGAACCCTAAGAAGTAATCACACACCAATCACTATGCCAAGAAAATTATAAAGATTCAAACTTTCTTCAATTGAAACTCAACTTCACCTGTGCAGCTAAACCACATTAACCCCAGCTACATGCCCAAGTCTTGGTAATTACAATTATGAAATATGGAACACAAAGATTTCACCTTTTCATTTTTTCTTATTCTCAATGTTTACCAGCTACCAAATATTAACGAAGGTAAGAATACCAGAAAAGAAGAAAGTCACAGTGAGGTACCAGAGCTTGGTCGCGACCGTGCTTGCTTGGAGCCCTAGCCATGGCCGCTTTGATTCTGAGACGCTGATGCTTCTGGAAGAGACTGAGAAATAAACAAGGAATTTTTATTTTCTGGCTCGGTTTTTATATGTAGGTGTGAAACGTCATGTACTTTAGCTTCTTTGGTTAGAGTTGTCGTGGTAAATAATACCCAAAAAGAAAGAAAATGGTTGTGGTAATCATCTTCCATTGGTAAATTTGACAGTTGAAATTGGTTTCGGTATAGTGACATAAGTCTCGACTCTTTCAGTTCATAATCTTATTCGTTCGACCAGAGAATGGTCGATGTGCGATTTCTTCTGTAACCTTTTGACGAGCAAAAGGAACACAAGCACGAGAACTTAGAAAGTGAAACCTTGGAGGGGCAACGTACTATATTATAATGCTGTGGACAGCCAAACCGACATGGAAGCCTTGACATGTGTGAAACCCTGGTTTTATTCATTATTCATGTGTATCAAGATTCAAGAATGCTAGAATCACTTCAATCAATGTGACATCAGGTTGTATATGAAAACTAAGGAATCGAAACAGAGATGAAAGAAGAGAACGTAAAAACCTGAAAAAAGATGTGTATATTTTTCCCTAGACAAAAGCTTTTATACTTTTTTAAATAGCCACAACTACTTATTGCATATTACACCCTTAAGTCCCCATCAAACATATGTTTGAGTCTGTTTGCAACAACAAAAGAGTTGAAAACTAAGAAGCCAATCAAGTTCAGCAAAACAAAAGTACGCAAATATGATAGTTGCATATTAGTTGCTCCTCACAGTTATAGTGAACATATGTATGCCACGAAGCGTATGCCTTTGAAAATGATAGCAGAACTTAACCAGGAGGAATGAGTCGAAAATATTGAGGTGTACTAACAAATGACAAGGGTAATAGAGACCTGGTTGAGGAGAAAATGAATTGGCTGCAACTGGAGGTCGTATGCAGTAACAACTTCTAGCAGAATGTCCTTTTTTGCTTTGCAAATTTGGCACTCAATAGGAGAACTTGATGCAGTATTTCAATACCAAGATTTCATTTGATAACATCTGTATGCATAATGCCCTTGTTTTCCACAAAATTGGCATATAATGGAGCCACTAGAACCTTGATTCCATTGTTGAAATGTGGTCTTAGATTCCCACTGAAGGGCATGATGTTGATATCATTCTTATCATATTTCTTATTGGTGGAGTTTCTGAAACTGTTCTTAAAACCATCACAAGTAGAAGTACATGAAGAATGTAGCACATGTCCAACGTTTTGATATCCATTTGATGTTAAGGGCAGGGCCGGCCCTTACAATTTCTGGGCTCACAAGAAAAGAAAATGGGGCTCCTTATCGAAAAAGTCTATTTAAAGTCAACTAGCGTAGCAGTTCACATAAATTAAAAGAAAATCCTAGTCACAGTCATAACAGCATTTCGACCATAAAAACCAGTCATAGCAGCATTTGTTATAACTTAGAAGATCAATCTCATCATTTCTTATGTTCATAAAAGAAAAAAGCAACTCATGAAATCAAAAACTTAAATAGAAAAATGGCAACACTATCAACAAACTGCAGAAGTAATGGTTGATGTTTTGGTAAAATGCACTATTTCTCATGATATGGGTCTTATTATCTTTGAAGATCCTATGTGCATGCTGCTCAAGCCTTTCTGGATGATTTGAGTTCCACTGTTAGAGCTAGGAAAACTGTCTCTTACTTTGATGCTTAGCTTTTTGCTTGAGCTCTTTTGAGCTTCGATTGTAACCAAAAAAATGTAGAAGTAATGGACTAGTTTAAACAATAAAACAAAACCATTTCGATATCTTAAAATTATGTTGTTTTTATTATGGGGTATTTGACAATACACCCAATTTACTAGGTCTATTTTAAATTAAACTCAATCTTTACATTCTTTTAAAATACACCCACCTATTAATTAGGTTGATTTATTAAAAAAATCTATTTATATTTAATCTTAAAAATAGAACATATTCAAGAATGAAATTGCAAGATTTGCCACTAAACCTTAAACCCTAACCCTAAAACTCTAAACCCTAAAACCTTATACGTACCCAAAACTCAATTCCTCCATAACCCCTAAATCCTAAATCCTAACCACTAACTTAAAACCATATGTCTAAAACTCAATTCCTCTTTGTAACCTAATTTAAAGGTAGAAAACAAAATGAACATCATAAGGGTAAAAATGACAGTGAAAAAATTGAAATAAATTTAAATTTATGAAATAAAATCTATAAGGCAAGCTAAATTATTGTATTGAGTGTAAATTTAAAAACAAAAAGTGAAAGGGTTTATCTTAAAAGATGGTGATTTTTTTTGGTTTTTCTCTAATCATCTCTTTTATTATTTCAAAGCATTTTACACACCAACCAAACAGACAAAACCATGTTTTATTGAAACACCGATTCACCAAACATAGTGTCATACAATAAAACTAATAAGCAGAGCAATAAGTAAAACCAATAAACCATTCCAGAACCCGGTTCCAGATTTAAGATTTCTAGCAAAAATTTTAAAATATCTTACTTTTTATACAATTTCTCCAATGTCAACTATCAGATTGCAGCAATCCTATGGAATTAATGCAAGGGAGAGAAGGAGAAAAATACATGGACAAGTTAGCCTTCAAAAGAAAGAGAGTCAGAAAGGCCTGGTTGTTTGGGATGTCGATGAATTCACGATTCAGGATTTGGCGTGCAATAGAAGAAGAAGAAGAAACATCGCTCTTGTGGGAATTAATATTTTTTTGTTCATTACCATATAAATAGGAATTTTTTCTTGAGGCCCAATAAAAATCAGGGCTCTAGACATGCGTCTTCTGTGCCTATGCTCAAGGCCGACCCTGGTTAAGGGTGAACCATTTTTGACCATTGTGCTCGCATTGTAACCAAATTGATGATACCCAGGTGTTTGCAAAGTAGAACTAATACCAATAGAAGGCACAATAGAGGAGTTCACATAACCTGTACTTGTAGTCATTCTCGCAGATGTGGATATGCCAAAGGCATATTTGAAGTTGTACTTGACATGACACTGTGTTCTGGTACCCCAAAGTGTGCAGTGACGCTAGGAGATGAAGCGTTGTAATGACTCACTAGAAGAGGCAGGAGATATATTGTAAAGATTGACAGCACGCATATTACGAACCATAACATTATTGACAACACCAGACACCAAACCAATATAGATAATTAGAGAAAAACCCACCAATTAGATCATTTTTCAATATAAACTCATTCACATTGTCTTTTGTAATTTACACCTAATGTATTTATTTTCCTTGACTTACCAATTTTAAACTCAAAAAATTTAAAAGTATCACATTTTCTCTATTGGACTATTTTAAGAACCATTTTCCAAGTTGTGAAAGCATAGCAGCCGATGATGACAAAGGACTTGCAGGAGCAGAAATAGACTTTTAGGTTTCTTCAATTTCAGCTTCTCCAATGAGCAAGAGAGACCTTAGCTCTTGAATTGAAATGGGGTTAGGCTTAGCTCTGATTATAGTTTTAATGGTAGCAAACTCAAAAGGCAAACCAAGAAGAACATTGTAATGCCCTCAGCACTCATATGAATCCTTACATTAGCCAACTGATCACAAGCTATCTTGACCCTATCCATGTACTTGTCAACAGAATCTGAACCTTTCTTAAGTTTGTAAAAGTTGGTCTTCAATTGTTGTTTGTTAAACCAAGAGGTAGAAGCATCCCCTCTCTTTGAGCAGATACCAAAGTTCTCTAGAAGTATCACTTCCAACAACAAAAGAGAGAACCTCGTTAGATAGAGTAGCAGAAAGCAAAGCCATAATTGCATAATCATTTTGGTTCCATCTAATGTACTCTGCTGTTAATTCTGATAATACCTCATTTTCTGCTGCGATAATGTATTGCGAAGGACAAGGGAAAGAACCATCAATATACTTTCATTAGGTCACAACCTTTTAACATCGTCACTAGCAAAACTGGAATCAACTTGCAAAAATTGGAGAGAAGACAATTACTCAAATCAATATTCATGATGGTAATCAACACAGACCAATATTCACCACAGACGATTCTTAAGAAAGGTTCAGATTCAATTCCTAACTGTAGCCAAAAACTTCTTGCAGACAAAGAACTTCAGTAATCAAATAAATCCTATTGCAGGAGATTGAACAGGTTCAATTCTTAATTCACCAGCCCTTCATCAATCGACAACCAAACTTTAGAAGAGACGCCAAAACAGAATAAAGAGAGCCATCACTAAAATCATCAAAATTCTAGTGTTTCAATTTCTAACATCAACAACTTCCCAATTTTCTAATTCAGCAACTAAAACTTGTAAGAATCTATAATCCAACAGATATGATGCAAATCCAAAGCTTCGAAGCACATCAACTACTTGAAAATCTTATCAAATACTGAAATTAGTACATGAATTTAGTGTCTTCTTCACGATACCAGAAAACTTATCTGAGACGAACACTGAGGCTAGCAAGAACAATCATCGTGGAGATTGATCAAGGTTTCAATCATCATGGAGATTGATCAAGACTGAAACTGGAGGTCGCGAGAAAAAAGAACTACGATTGAGACCTTGCTCTTGATACCATGAAAGCAGAGGAATCGAAACAGAGGAAAGAAGTGAAAACGTAAAAAGCTGAAAAAGAGATGTATATTTTCTCCTAGAGTTCAATATTACAGAGACAAAGGTCTTTATACTTTTCTAAATAACCACAACTGCATCTTGCTTATTACACCCTTAACAGTATATATACACGTAGGGATATTCTTAGAAACATGTACATCTATTAAATCAAAGTATGATTGAAGTGCAAGATTATCCACATATGAGATTGGCAGAAAAAACTGATATCGCTGAATTTGAATTAACAGGCGGATAGAGAAGGCATCTTTTCATGAACTGCCTTGTAGCACTGCAGACTGCAGAGAGGGAGCTTTGAATGGGAATCCCTGTACTTGTATGGGTTTGTACAATATGGTCCAGCACACCTCTCACGGGGAGGAGGGTAACTGAAATCATTATAAACAACCCGAAATAAGTTGACTAGTAATAATATCAGCACAGCCTTAATAGAATAGTTATGCTCATGATCTTCACAAACTAATATTCAGACCAGAAAAGCAATCACATCGTTTAAAATTTGAGAAATATTTAACCCCAGATCCAAGAGAAGCACTCAGCAAGGCAGAGGATTACTACTGTACCTGCAAGGCTTGGAGTCAAATATGGTTGGTAAGCCAATTGTATCGGGAAAGGTAACAATTGATCCTGATGGACCCATCACCCATCGAACAGAATCTGATGGAAGCATAGCATTTGCAGCTCTCTCCTACATAACAAATCAACATTTGGTTATTAAAGGAATTGTTATGGGGCATGATATTAAGTATATGAGTGAATTACCTGTGCCATATCTTCTTGCCGTTTCTTAATCTTGTCTTCCTTTTTCTTCCGACTGGAATCTTGGCCCAAAATTCTTCTGATTGCCTCAGCCTATGATTTGATAACAGGTTTTAGATGAGTTAGACAAATGCATTCTAAATAACCCGTCTGCATTACATAGGGAAGACAACAACAAACTAAAAGGCCAAACCTCCGATTCTCTGGCTGCCTTCTCTACTTGCATCTTCCGTCTCTGAGCAGCCTCGGCTTTCTTTAGTTGCTGCTCCACCGCACAGAGTTCCTCTCTTTGCTCTAACAATAACCAACAAAGTAAAATCATAAGGGATGTGAGTGAGATTCAACAATAGTAGATAACAATAAAGGTATGATCACCTACTTCTTGGTGGTGCAGGGGGCAACCCGTTGGGAAAGTCAATTACACTTGGACCAATGCTGGAAGATACATCTTTGTTAGTTTGAAGGGCCCTTCGACGAGTAGTGACTGTCATCTCCTTATTATCTGAGGAAGAGTCAACAAACTCCCTTCTCGAGTTTTTCCTGATCTTGAGTTCTGGCTCGCCATCAGAAATAGGTTCTTCTTCTTCTTCAACATAATCAGTATCATCAACTAATCTTCCAGATCTTGACTTCTTACCCTCCTTGTCTGACTTTGAAATGCCATCTACCAGATCTACACTGTACTGCCCAACAACACTTCCCTTCAACACCTTTGAAATCTTCTTCTCTTTCCTGACTGCTCTTTCCTCATCCTCTTGGTAGTCCAAACTGTAATCTGGGGTATTTTTAGATTTTTTGAGTTTTTCAAGGTATCGAACTTCCACATCATTGTCATCATCTCTAACATCAACTGTTCCATCCAGCACATGTCTCTTAGGAACCCGTTTGCTTTTGCGAATAGGTTCTTCAGACATCCCATTTTCATCTGAATTTTCCTGCAACAGGGATGTAGTTTCTGGTTAGATTAATAAAATTTGTCCTTAATCAATATTATCTCACTAATTACCCAATGGGAGAAGAGAATCAACTAAGACCAAACCAGAGATCTTTGAAAACAGGATAATAAACTAAGAACTTTGCAGCACCATATCTGATGATTGTAAGCATTTCGTTTAAAAAAGCAGTTTCTACTGCATCATAACTAATTCCACATCCACCGGCCATATGGTGGATTTTGCATAACCAAGAAAATCATGATGAAAATTTGTTACTGTCAATGGATGTCAAGTCCATAAAACTCTTATATGTCAATGGTCTCAAACCTGAAGAATCAACCTCTTCTGTGGTCGAGGGGCATCGGAAATATGAGAAGATTTTGAAGATGTCAAACCAACATTAGATGCACCATCAGATGTAGACTTGGCCTGAATTGTGCGTGTAACACCACCAACCTTAAGCTTAACCTTTTTCACAGTACTCTTATTCTCCAAAACATCTGAACCAATACCGAATAACCCATCATTACTTGGGCCACTCTTATTAGCAGGGCCAAGGCCACCCATGCTCGACCTTTTGAAATCAATCCCAGTATGCCTATGCTCATTACTGCCTCGAAAAGAACCATTATTTGAAGCTTCATCAGATTCTACATACCTTCCTCCCTCAGATTTAATCACAATCTGGACAGAATCAGATTCAACATTATTACCAATTGGGCACATAGGTTCATTGATTTATTATTATATCTCTTTTGAGTGAATAAACAAATAATCATTAGTCTCAGCAATTGACAATGCACTTACATCGTCTGAAGGCGGAGATGATGAGATCGAAGAGATGTCCAAAGGAAGCTGTGCCTCGTTCCGAGGACGGCGAAATGTATTGCTCCTTTTCCTCCTCACATTACTGCTTATATCACTGAATCCCAAGCCGCCGAAACTCTCCATTCTAGCAACAGTTGACGATGCACAATCCTAATATGCCGCACAAACGGAAGCTGAATAAGTCATGAGCAACAAATAAGCATATTGATTGCAAATCCGACACACAATTACACATCACAAGTTCACAACAAACAACCGAGCATGACACTACAAACAACATCGTAAATCTTCAAAACCAATGCATGCATCAAACAAACTATCTCCACCTACTTGCTTAGTTCTCAGCACAGCAAAGTAGAACCAATCTGAAACTGAACTGAGCTGAGCTGAAAAGCTACGATGTTGAACCATATAGCTCATATTGGCGCCAAAAATAAATGAACTCGGCACATAATTTGGAACCCAGTTCAAGTAAGAACCAAACAAACAAAACAAAACCAATAGGGCTAACAAAGATCCAATCTTTCCATCCCAAAACTCATGAATTGGGGATAAACCAAAACCACACGAATTCACCAAAATTGATTCCAAAATCGAATACCCAAATGAACGAACCAAACAGAATCAGCAAGAATTCGATAGAAACAACAAAGATGAAGACTTCACCTTTACGATTAGAAATCCAGAGCAAAACCTAAAATTGGCACCGACAGGACAGGGGTGCCGGGCTTAAAGAATACGAACTGGGTGGGGCTGATATGTGGCGCAACGTGATTGGAGAATGAGAGGGGATGGAAAACCGAGTTAAAGTTCGGGTTTTTCTGAGTTTTCACCATTTTTTTGTAAATTGAATAGTGATGGTGGCGTAGGTTTGCTCTGTCCAGTTTCATCACCAGTCACTGTTAGTTGAGTTCGGGCTTGGAGTTGGGACCCTCTCGGGTAGCTGGGTTGAAGAGTGCACATGTTTAGACGTAAGGCCGGTCGAGTTGTCTAGTTGTAACTTATTAATAACTCGTTAATGAAATTGGAGTCTCTTTTGTAAAAAAAAAATTAGAGCTTATGAGTTTTATCATATTTCGTTATTTCACGTTATACAGTTAAATATTTCTAAATTAATAATGGGTAAAATTTATTAATTTGACAAAGTATTAATTATATGTTAAATTAATAATTTATCAATTTATCGATAATTTAATAACTTATGAATTTATCATATATATTTTAATTTCTTGAATATTACTTTTTATTTTTTCTGCAAAAATAACACTTCTATACACTATTCAATGTCTAAATTGAGGAATTTTTGAACAATAAATAAACAAAATCTCATTTAATATACAAAATAATAGTCAAATACCACATCAGAAAACACAATAATGACTTTTCATCTCAAATAAGTAAAAAATTGACGTTGGCAGATGAAATATAATGCGTAATATGTTGTGTGAAAACTATGAATATAACATAAAAATCCAAGTAGCACTCAGAAACATTTGCAACAACGGATTTTGGAAAAGTTCGACTTACAGGTGAGTCAATGGAACGATATGAAAATCGACAAGTGTTCAACATGACATCAATTTTTAAGAAGAAACAAGTCACAATTGACTCATTTTTTTATAAAATCCTCATAAATGGATAAATTAAATTTGATGTATTAAAAAATTATTAATTTATATATTCGTTAGAGTTTATGTACATTCTTGAATTTGTATTATTTTATAAATTTAACGAATTATTAATTTAGCACGTTGTCTATAACTAGGGCCGACAAAAAATATTATTTTAACGAGATTATTAATTAATCAAATATTAATTTATCGAGATTCTACCGTACCGTAGTACTTTGTTACCAACAGTCATGTTCACCTGGTCAGCTACTGACCAGGAATGGCTTGGTCAGTCACCATCAGATCTGGCTTTATTTAAATCCAAGGGTTGAGATTAATTGAGTTAAAACATATTCAACCATTGGATTTACATAAAGCCAAATCCAATTATGACCGACCAAACCCTCCCTAATCAGTAGTTGACCAGGTGAACAGGGCTATTGTTACCAATTGAGAATTTTAGCATGGTATGTGGTCAGAGTAAGCACGTACATGTCACTCATGTACTAGTCTACTTGTTGGATTTAGACTCGTTAGAGTAGTGGCTCGTCATCTTCAAACTGGATTCCTTTATCGACGGTCTCGTTCTCTCGTCGACGTCGATGAAACAGAGACGTTTTATAGGCGGACATGCTCTGGGTCTGATGAGAATGTCCAGTTATGGTTTGGGTCGAACGATTTCAAAAGCCTTGATACATCTCAAACAATGGCTAGAAAAGACGTCGATGCCTTCAGTAGTTGCAACATGCAACAACAACCTCAAGCTTATGAAACTCAAAACTCTTTCAACTTGATATCCATTTATTTATGGCTAATTAAGGAGTTTCACTCTATTAAATCAATATTAAATAGGGCTGGACATATTCAGACTGGATTGGTTTTAGGCCTAAATCGAATATGATCCGAATCATTCGAATTTGTCAAATATCCATCCGAATCTGAATTTCGGTTAACCGATTATTCAGATCATCGAAAATCTGGATCGGATTGGTTTCAGGTTTCACCCGAATTTGAAGAGTTTCACTTTAGAACTTTCAGTTTATAATTTCATTCAAACAATTTGCGAGCAATATCAGTTTGCCACTTTGTCATCTTATACATAACACATCGAAGCAAATGATGGTGAAACAAAATTATGAACCCAGAAAACCTCAGAACTCAAAAACATAGACCTCGAAACAAATTATAAATACAAAAAACCTCAGAAATCATAAACCAGTGATGGTGAAACAAAATCATAAACATAGGAAACCTCAGAACTCAAAAACATAGACAATCTCAGCAGAGAAACCTCTCGATATCAGAGTCTTGCTTACGTCACTGAACGGTAAGGCTGTGATCAAGTGTGGGAAGTGTGATCTAGTGATTAGGTCACTAGCTAGGTTTTTTTCCTATATATAGTGATAGGGCTGTGATCAAGTGTGAGAATATGCGGAGTAAAAAATCAGATTAACTAGTAAAATGGTGACACATATTAATATATATATATATATATATTAAAAAAATTCAGGTAATTCAGACCGGTTTTCGGGCAAAACCGGAACCAACCCAGTTTAAACCAGATCAGATCGGTTTGAGCTATTTTTCACCCGCTTAAAATGGATTTGTTATCCGGTCCGTTTTTTCGGATGATTTTTTTGATTTTGGTTGAAAACTGGTTTTTTATAGGTTGGTGACATCTCCATTACAATGGTGCTACGTGATGTGGATGATATGATCATAACGGGGAACAATGAGGAGGTCATCCTTAGCCTCAAGCAATTCCTTAATAGCCGGTTCAAAATTAAAGATCTTGGACCACTGAAATATGATCAAAACAAGGAACAATGAGGAGGTCATTCTTAGCCTCAAGCAATTCCTTAATAGCTGGTTCAAAATTAAGAATCTTGGACCACTAAAATATTTTTTGGGCATTGAGGTTGCGCGCTCTAAAGCTGAGATTACAATTTTCTAACAAAAATACACATTGAATATTTTAGAGGAAGCTGGATGCCTTGATTGTTGGTGACTTGGTGGTGAAACCTGCTACAGTGTATGTGGATCCTGATTTAGTATTAACGACAAGAGGAAGTGATGCTCTCAAGGATCTAACTAGGTTTTGACATCTGATTGGGAAATTGATCCATTTGACAATCACTAGGCTAAACATCACATTTACCGTCAATACTCTCAGCCAGTTCATGCAAGAACCAAAGCTACATCACTTTAAAGCAGCCATTCGCCTTCTTCATTATCTAAAATCTGTCCCTGACCAATTATTTTTTTCTATAACAAAATAATCTTCATTTGATTGGTTATTGTGATGCAGATTGGGCTGGATGTCCACTCACATGTTGCTCAGTGACAAGATACTGTATATTCCTTGGACAATCCTTTGTCCCATGAAAAAATAAGAAACAAGCTACGATGTCCAGATCCTCGGCTGAAACTGAATATCGTTCGATGACTGCATCTTCTTGTGAGCTCTCTTGGCTTAGATATCTGTTGAAAGATTTACATGTGCTTCATCCTGAACCAGCATTATTCTTGTAACAATCAAGCTGCTTTACACATAGCGATGAATCCAGTTTATCATAAGAGAACTAAACATATTGGGTTAGATTGCCACTCTGCGTGAAAGGATTCAAAGGGGTGAAGTCAATAGCTTTTATGCCTACTGGGAACCAGATAGCTGATATGTTTACGAAGCCATTGCGAGTACCTACATTTCACACGCATCTTGACAAGTTGGGTGTTCTTGATTGATATCCACAATCCAACTTGAGAGGGAGTATCAAAAGAAGAAAATCAGATTCAATAATTATTTGTATCAATGGAGAGATTTTAGCAATTAAGCCCTGTTTGGTTGACTGGATCGGAATGTAACAGAGGACTTGACACTGTTAGTCACGGAAGGTATCAAATATTATAGTTTTGAAATATCATGTACCAGTGATGAATGGATGTTATATGGGGTACCATTGGTAAAATTTTCTCTCTTTTTTAATTTCTTCTCTTGAATCCAAAAGAACTTGAATCTTATATTGATTGCACAAACTTAGGAGTAATACTATGTTTAAGTTCTTGGAAGAGGGGCTCAAGCGTGACGGGTACGTGCTGCTCACAAGAACGAAACCCAATGCCCGCAGATGTTATTGTATTAACCCGACCACACAATTCGGGCACATATATTTCCACAGGGCCCCCCTTTGGCATCAACTCTAAACCTATTTCACAGTTACTGTTTTAAACCTAAATTATTAAACTCATGCATCTTTCTCAAGAACAAATATCTTAATCTCATGCATGATCCACAATATGCAAAGCTTTGTTGACACAAACCGATTTTGAATAAATAAATAAAATTGATTTACAAAATGTATGTACATGAAGGGTCCATCAGAGCTATCATTATATCCATACGATACAAAGGCATCTTACCAGCATTTCTATATCATGTTTCTGATCAACCCCAAACACTATCTCCATTAGAGTAACAGATAGCTGTAGACAAAATAAGATGATAAGAAACTAGTTGGAATGAATCAGAGTAAACAAAATGATTCCATCTATTTGGATAGTTAATGAAGTCGAAAGACAATTGACAATACTTACCTCTATATTTAACAGCGAGCATCAAATGAGAAAAGACTTCTTTGTTCAGCTGTTGGATTCAACAACCACTGGCAGAACATCCATGCTGCTGCAATTACTGATAGGAGCGACAACACTGCTAGAAATCCAAAATGTGAGACATCGTTGGCAATAATTGCAACTCCCAACATCGCTGACTCTGCCAGACTAGCAACAGCAACTTCTGTTGTCCCAATGATATTTACTTTAGATGGCGGTATCCCAGTTTGAAGAATCTGGGCAGCCACCACATCGTATGACATGTGTCCTAACCTTGACAATACCTGCATACAAAAGGACAATTTAATTCTCAATCACAATCCTCTAATATAATCTGGGTGATACAGGGGATCCAAATGAATATTTTTGTCACCTTCTGCCTACATTTCCTCCCTCATTCTATAACATCCTTCCTAGTTCTATTTGATTTACTGGTGCAGGTAAATTAAGAAATCTCATCTTTATTTTAAAGCAAATTCTGTACCGAACTTAACCAGCCATCTAAGAATCAGTAATCAGAATATCAGATCACTGGTCATGTACATATTTGTGAATTCAACATAACGTTATAGCTAATACCCAACTACGATCCCAAACCACTAAAGACGAGGCCAGTTTTCCAGGCTACCGTTCTCTGCTATAAGCTTTTAGATCACATTTTCAGCTTCATCTATTTACTATAAACAAGAAATAGAGAAGTGATTCTTACAATCAAGCACAAGAAGAAAAGGGGGCTTTGCTGTGAAGGAGATCTACTACAATAAACAGCAACAGCTACAGTGAGAAGTGAAGCCTGAATTATCAACCCAGCAGCTCCAGCCTGATGAAAAAAATCGTTGAGAACTAGACAGAATACAACTGAGAAAAGACTGTAAGAGGAGAATACAGAAGATGAGGCAACCTTTAAGATGCCAAGCCGCCTGACCAGGCTGGCCGACACAAATGTTGCTGCAACACCCATTAAGGCACATAGTCCACTGAAACCGCCAATGATAGATGGATTTAGACCTGGTTTAAATTTATAATGTTAAACTATCTTGGAATTATAATCAGGTTTTTACAGAAGCCAAACTGAAAAATAAAAATGACGAAGCAAAGGCATGTGCAACACTGCAGAAGAGAGATCAATAGTGAGGATGGGATTCACACCATCATACATAATATTAATGTCCCATGACTCACAATTGTGCCTTTGAACAAACAAATGGCCTCCGAGAAGCCAAAACGAATGAGGCATGCATTAATCAGTAACAAGTAGCTGTTAGACACCCCTCTGATGTACATGACTACATTCTATCGTACCGCTACATGCATGTTGAGGAAATTTAGTTTCACTGAGGTATACCATTTGATTATGGGGTTTGAACTTTACCCAAGTCTTTTTCTCAAACAAAAAAGTTCTTTTTTTCTTTTCAAAGAATTTAAATGTAAAAGGAACAAAGCATCACAATACCACTCTGTGTTAGATATGCTGTCATCAAACTGCCTGGAGTTAGTACAACATTAAAATAAAGCAGGACATAGGCTAGGCTTGCAGGAAGAACTGGCTGCTGTAAGTATTCCTTCCATCCAAGTTTAATAGCTTCGACACCTTTATCCACTGATATTCCAAAAAACAAAACAGTCAGTACAAGTGTAAGTTTTATTTATTTATTTTTATAATTTTTCTAAGAGTTGATAAATCCATTAAATGTATTAATCTATATAAAAGCAGTTTACCTATATTGTTGGTATCCAGTAGAGGTCCTTCAGTAAATGTCCTACAACAGGTTTGTGAACACTTAGGGCGGTCAAGAACCCCACTAGAAAGCTTGTTGGTTAAACACGTGAGAAACACCTGAGAATTGGAAATATATAGTTGATACGAAAGAGTGTCCTATCAAAAATGTCAACAAGAGCAAGGACAAGAGCATTACCGCAAACGGCAACGACCACACCATTAAACCTGTGGCAAACTTCAAGCACGTTACTGGATCATACTTCGAGATAAGAATACCAAATAGTGATGCCCCAGCTATCTGTGTATGAACATACAAGTCTCGTCAAGATTCACGTAAATTATCATAAACCATAAAAACTCATAATAATATGCATCCCCTGGGATTTGATGTTAATACAAACCAAATTCAATTTGATAACGGTTTGCATATAAAATTTCAAGGAAAGGTAAGATATTATTCAATGACCATATAACAAATACTGAAATAACTTTGCAGGAAAAGATCATAAGATTAGCAAGTACCTCACAGAGTAGATCAATTCGACTAAGAATGGCATTTGCTTGTGCTAGTGCAATAGGCCTGTTCACTCCTGCCAACTGTTTACAGAAGAATCCTCGTTTAAGAGACGATGACTTGGAAGACAGAAGGTTGAATATGCATGTATCTTAATGGAACAACGGTAGAAATAGCAGTACCTGCACCACCCAATCACGCTCCGCAGCAACTCCTAATGCAACACCAGATAGCCTCTCTACAGCTCCACTTAATACAAGTACGATGAACCAAGGACGGATAAGGAGGGACGATGCAGAAGGTGGAACTGAATGAGCATGAATTATCATCGCTGCAGATAATAAGTGCGCAGCTGCCTAAGAGAGAAAGGGTAAGAACACAAAACTTCTGGAGAATCGTTCAACATACAATTAATTCACAATGTAAGCTAAGCTGGTACCTGGATAATATTAAGACAGTTATAGGCAGGCACTCTGGGGAAATGATCCATAAGTGTACCCAATATAGGACCTCCAGCAATTATTGCAAGCTGTACAAAATGAAATTTGATTAAGTCAGGAAAAATATTTTGCAACATTTAACTCGTTAGGTGAATTAAACTTATTAATAAAAATAGCAACCTTACTAACAAAACCCATGAGGGCCACTGGCAAAAGGCTTGGATATATCAATGCAATAGCAGACGGCCAAGCAAAATTCCAAAATTGTTCCACCAAATTTCCAGCTAGACAACTAGCATACAGAGCTGAAATATTCATCATTCAAATCAGAAACACCTCAAGGTTCATATTATAATCATTGACATCAACTATTTTATTCAATGTTTATTTGAGGTGCAAGGAACTATACCATATAATCCCATAGGATGGGCCGGGGTAGCAGCAAGGGTATGCTGCTCCTCTTTTGACAAAACCTAAATGAAAAACAATGGAATGATAAGTCAACAAAGGACATAACATCAATCAAATTTTAAGAAAACTAATGAAAATAGAAAAGGAAAATGTGAAACTTACAGGCAGTGTTATCAAGATACTGTCCACATAAGTGTCTCCAGTTAGTAAACTCAAAGATTCAGTCTCCAGGGTATTAGATGAAAGATGAACAATTGGAACCGAACACTCCAGCCCCACAGCTGATGATTCCTCCTGGGTTTCATTTTCCGTCACCACATGATTGAAGTGTACATCAGTGTTGGTTATTGAACACCTCGAGTTAATACCCTCAAATCTGTTACCAAGAAAAAGAGTTTCATAGTCACATTCCCCATATCTATCAAGTGACGATCAATGGTTTAGTAGATTTCTTATCATTTGCTTTCCCCTAACTACTTACTGACGAATTCAAGGTTCTTATCGGTTCAAGTCTTCCAACTCACACATTTAACAAAAAGAAAGAAAAACTTTGGTTTTCTAGTGTCCTATATTACTCGGTCTAAAACAGTGGTTATCATATACATGCACTCTAGCCTGATCACACAACACAATCTTATCAAAGATTAAACCTTTATATGACAATCAAGAGCATTAGACTTAATTAAGCACCAATGAAAAGCCTGAAGAATTCATTTTACCAAAAATGGGATTTACCTATGAGAACCAACAGAAACATGGTTCAAATTCAACCACTGGCGAGAAGCAATGCGATGGGGCCGAAATCTAGAGGGGTTGAAATTGAGAGAATACTGAGAAAGAGTGACAGATGAACCAAAAGCCAAAGCCATTGCTTTTCTTGCTTCAACCTCCAAAACTTGAAACACCAATTAAACTCCTTCTCACTCATGCAGACTCCAAAACTAAGCTCTACCCTATTGCTCAATTCAGCTCAAACACAAAAAGCTCTGATCTTTTTTTGGGTTTAGTTTCTAAAGAGAGGGATTTGGTGGAGATAAATCTGAAGCTTTTTGAAGTTTTGAGTTTGCTTTACAGAAATGCAACCAATCCCAAATGGGTGCCTCTCAACATCCATGAACAACAAAGACACAAACTCAAAGATGGGTTTTTTAAGGAAGGTGTTGAGAAAATCAGGGCTTAGTTGTTGTTGTGGGTTTAAGCTTTGGTTTCATGGCCTTATCCATGTTTCTGTGTTCTTCTGACTCCGCCGCTCAGCGGACTGTTCAAAGAGGATGATGTAATGTTGGGTTTGATCGTGTGGCCATGAGAGGCATCAGAGTTGTGCGGGAAATAGATTGTTTACGTGGTCGTGTTGACACGTGTCGAATAGAATTTCCACCCCTTGCTTCTTCCACTGTAGGAAATTCCCAAAGAAGATGAAGGATTTGGCATTTGGATTTTGGAGAAGAAATACGAGTGTTTCAAAGAAGATAGTCCACAGAAA
The DNA here is from genome assembly GCA_951800085.1 of Comarum palustre. Classification (NCBI taxonomy): domain Eukaryota; kingdom Viridiplantae; phylum Streptophyta; class Magnoliopsida; order Rosales; family Rosaceae; genus Comarum; species Comarum palustre. The sequence goes on along the minus strand of OX637574.1, from coordinate 28,801,495 downwards.
TGGATGACTGGTTTTGCCAATTGGGTACCAACCAACTCCATTCTTCAATTGATTGCTTCCAATTTGCATCAAATAATGGATATGTGTGTGTACGGTGCACATTTGCTCAATAATAGTCCCTCATAAGTCATGATACATGCAAAGGTATCACATAGAGGCAAGGCAATGATGATATCCCTCCCAAAATACCCTACGGTTTCTCATTCATTGAGAAAGTTCAAAAAAGAAAAAGGAAATATAATGTTCCTGCCCGGGATCGAACCGGAGACCTTTTGCGTGTAAAGCAAACGTGATAACCACTACACCACAGAAACTTGGATGTTATATGTATCACATGTAATTTTATTAACCTTAACTAAGTTTTGAATAGAATCGACAAAGCAAATTTCTAGACTAACTTCGTAACAGTGTGTATCCAAAACAGTAAAAACACGTCCTTTCCATGAGTATTCCTGATAATATCAAGATGAAATAAGCACGGCAATGTCATATGAACTACGGGAGACCATAGTCACTTCCCTGTGATCGAATATGGATCAGATGCGCCACCCATCACATTTTGACACTTGTCTAAGACAGCCTCACTCCACGTCGTTAGTTAATGAAAATTGGTAAAAAAATCTTAATTACGGTTTACATAATCTATGTTCGACTCTACCTCTTCATCTTTCCTCTTTGTTTCTACTTCCTCTACTTCTTTCTGAAAAAGAAAAAAACCACTAAATTTCTCATTCTCTTCAATGACATAGCTGCCGTGTTTTTTAGTTGTATTCTTGTTCGTAAACCCATCTTAGTTAAGAATCTGTGTTTTGTGTAACTGCTATAGTGAGCTACTGGGTTTTTCTTGTTATAGGTTAGATTTTGATTTTGACCAGTTATGCATGATTGGAATTTTTAGGATGTTGAAGTGCACATTAGTTGTTCGAGAAGTGATGTAAGATATTACTGGAGGTGATATGTGATTGGAGAAGAAAAGTAGGTGTACGGTGTGCCTTGGCTTTGGTTTACTCTAGTATGATGCTAAATAGAATTCTCAGCAGAGTAATAATCCTCTGAGGCAAGAGAAAAACTATTCTAGCTCGCACAATTAGCATTCAGTACCCTGAAAACAATCAGTTTTTAGTTTCTGTTGCTACAACACTGAGTCATCACCATATGCATTAAGAAAACTTCTCATCAATTTGATTCCATAAGAAATAAAGTATTCCATTCACAAATTCCAGTTCAGAAAATTGATGGGAAAATGGTACTTGTCCACTACATGACATTTAAACTGACAAAATGGCGCATCTTCTACAAGGAACAAACAACACTTGTTCAACATGCTTTTAGCTTCAATTCTGCTCACGATGTTGTAGCTTCTCCCCTGCCTCGACTAAATGGTTGTTCTCCATGCTTGTTGTCATATTGGATTGTCTCTGCAATCATATATCGTACATATGTAATTTTCTTGATAAACAAAAATGATATCACGATTTTAAGTAAATTACCAAGGAATAACTATTACCTGGAGCAATTGCTCATAGTGGCTTATAGTATTGTAGACCCCCAAATTTTGCTGCTAGAAGATGGATATGAATCAGTAATATATGTACGAAGGTAAAAACTTAGTGAGAATTATCAGTCGACAATACCTGGACAAAATGAACTTGTGGTGTAAAAGGTAGTTGTTGAGGCTTTTTAGCTTGAAAAGTCATGTCTATATTATTGCCACTGAGAAGCATCTGTGAAAAATGGAATTGATGCAATACAGACATGTAAAGAATCATATCATTAAAATTTCACTATTGTACTAAATATACAGATCAATGTAATTGATGATGAAAATATTGAATACCTGTGAAACTTTTGATAATAAGTTCCCAACACTAGTGACATCCATGGTTGACTGAGAATGCTAATGTATATACATTACCTTGTGTTAATGGTAAACGTGTTTTGAAAGTTAACATCATCAAATATAAACATATTGACAAAAAGACTTCATACGAAAATACCATTCAATACCTGCATAAATAGGGACTGAGGCAATTCTCTTTGTAAAATGGGTATATCCATTATTGTGTTACCACAATTAGGTTCCTATCATGTTAAAAAAGTAGATTATGAATATCAGATAACTATTGAAAGTAAAAGATAATTCAAAGTCAAATACATTTAAATTGCAATAGCAGTACTGCTTCTAATAAGGGTGCTGAAGGGGTAGGAGGTTGTGTCAGAGGCAAGGTGTGTTGGACAGTAGATACCCTTTTCATATGAGGATGAAGAAGAGACTGTGTAGTAGAAACATGTTGGGTTACAGGAAAACTTCCTGTTGTAGATGCAGTCTTGGAAGCACCAGTTGAAGAATTCATGTTTTTATTTTTTGGCCTTCTCCTTTTTGACATGGTGAGCTTCTCCAAGGCATTTTTTGGCCTAGTTGAACAGCCAGTACCTTTAAGTCTCTCTTTAACTTTGATCTCTTTAACTTTACCAAGATCTCCATCATCACTCACCTCCTCATTAAGCTCAGATGCACAGTTTGTGGTTGGTGAAATCACTTGAGTAGAGTTTTCCACAAATTCTTCTTTCAAACATGCATCCACATCTACTCTAATGCTTTCTAATTTTAAGAGAACAAGTTCATAAGCTGTTTTAGACCCTGCAGCTCTTGTCGCTATATGAGTATTCAATCGACAAATATCTCTATAACGTCGCATAGTTTCTACCTTTAGGTCTATCTCACTTGTGTTTTGACAAGATAAATATGGTCTTGTACCCTCAACAGATTTAGTCCACCTCTTCAAGATGTACTAAGATGGAATTTTCCTAATATTTTTTGTCGAAAGAACCTTCAAGGCATGAGAACACAAGATTCTTGTAAACTCTTACTTGCAACTGCACTAAACAATACTATTTGTTGAATCAAATGTAACTTTATGATGCCATGACTTCTTAGGTGGGACGACATAATAAGTGCTCACTGTTTCATTCTCCTCAATGAAGCTCACTGCACAATCATGAGCTTTACATCGCTCAAATTGAAACTTTACCAAAACTGTTGGTGTGTATACTTTTGCTGCATGCCTTAATATCCTCACCGAAAATGAAAGTGCAGGAGAACTTTGATTTGCTTTAAAATCAGCCCTCAACTATTTGTAGCGACGATCTTCACCAACCTTTCAAAATGATGAAAAAATTGTAGTAAATCATACTGATAACTCACATATTTCTTCACAGATTTATTCATGCTTTCACTGCGTTGAGTTGAAAAAATGTCTCCACAGAAGGCATTTCGGCCGTAGACTAATGCCCATTTCTCCTTTAGATCAAACAGTCTTTTAGCTAATCATTCCTAACAAGATCATACTTTTGAAGCATCACATTCTAGGCATTAAAAAATCATATTCATCTTCATAATCATATATGCAGCTACGAAAGTCTTGGAAAAAATCATTGAACTTCTCAAAAATGCTACTGAGATGTTTGGCTGCATTTTGATATATGTGTCATATACATAAACGGATGACATCCTCTGGCCATTGTGAAGCCAAAGCTTTTGCCATTGCTGCATCTTAGTCGGTCAAAATAGTTTTTAGCTTCTTTTCTGACATAACCTTTGTAAAAGTATCAAACAACCACGTAAAAGTTTCAGCATTCTCATCATAGAGTAATGCGACACCAAATATAACTGTTTGCTTATGATTGTTGACACCCACAAACATTGCAAAAGGTCTTCCATCTTTTTTTGTTGCATAAACAGTCATAGTCCACCACCATTTTTACATCTGCCCAAAATATGTTGGTGATCAAATCATCTTGATCCACTTGTATAGCATGAATGAAATTAGGCAACTCAATTGCTTTTTCTGTAAGTACTCTAGCACCCCACCTGTATCTCCAACCATTATCTGTCTTGTTCTTTTAGTCCGTATAATCTACAAGAATTAAACCAAGACTTTCACGTCCCCCAGCTTGTCTAGTCAAAAACTCAAATGTAGCTTTAGGAGGAACTCCTGAATCATCTGGCATATCTACCTCAGCTAATTGTGCAGTAGTTGTTTTCCTATGAGACCTAAACATATAGTTCTTTGAAGGACTAGAAGTCACATGACCGTTATGATTAGCAACGAATTCAGAAACACGATATTTGTCACTTACCTTAGAGAGCGTAATTTTTAATTTCGCTACACATTCAAATCAATTCTCTGCATGTTGAGCTTTCACATACTGATAGCGTGGATCATTTTCACATTCACGCTTACCTTCAGCTGAACAAACAAAAAGCCTATTGATAATCTTACCAGTACTCTTGTCTTTATAAAATCTACTCCTGACAGAAAAGCCAACACCATATGCGTATGCATTGTAAAACTCATATGCATCATTTTCGGTATCAAACTCCATTCTGATGACTGGAATCAATTCTTTTCTAACCCCGGAATGTACATAATCTACTTTTTCATTACCTTTAATAGGTTCTAACTCCTTTTCTTCCGCACTATCATCTTCAGCCGAAGTGTTCAAGTCAATTCCATCTAAAAAATCCAATTTTCGACGTGAGCTTGCTTGAATATGAACCTCTTCACAACTACTTTTTGTGTCCATAAGCTTCAATAATAAACTAAACAAGAATAAATTGAATATCAGTACATAAAGAATGTATATTAGTATGAAGCTTACATGCATTCCAAAGAGTAAAAATGACGAACAAGAATAAAATTTGTCAACCACAAATATGAAAAGAGAAGATATGTCTACCTTTTAAACTGGAGTTCGTCAGTCAATCACTTAAATATCGACCAGAACCATTTATAAAAATGACAAACAAGAATACAAACTAATGACATGGCAGCTATGTCGTTGGAGAGAAGTCGAAATATACTATTTTTTTTCTTTTTCAGAGAGAAACAGAGGAAGAAGAAACAAAGAGGGAAGATGAAGAGGTAGAGTCGAACATCGATTATGTAAACTGTAATTAAGATTTATTTTATCGATTTTTATTAACTAACGACGTGGTTAACAGAGTTAGGCTATGTTTAAAGTCAGAAACAGTTGTCAAATTGTGATAGGTGGCTTATGTTTAGCACTGAATTTTTGAGCACAGCAGATTTGCTTCCTCAGCAGTGGGTTAACAATGTCAGCAAAGTCATATGTTGTTCTATTTTTTTTACATGCAAATATAGAGGACCCATAGATACATTCCACTCACAATTTCGGCAGGTTATTAGGCATTGAATCACCAGCTACCTCGACTCCTGGTTCGTTGTCAGGCGACCTGTTACATCTGACTCCACGCCTGGAAAAGTGTGTTGCTCACCATATTCTAGTTCCTCGGCCCCTTGTTCCATACGATCCCAGTCAAATTGATTGCCTGTTCTGCTCGATTAACTATTGTGGTTGACATCCAAAACTCTACTCACCGTGTTGGAAACAATCCGAGACAGTCCTCCATCCTCTAGTCGATTCATGACAACTTCTAACTTCGTAATTGCACCCCGCAACCAATCGCCCTACGGCGCGGACCTGACTAAACCAAACGAAACGGAAACTAGATCTCACATCAGACAGGTCCTCAACCACACTTGTCTTTATTCCTGTGCTCTAATCAAGGGATCTGATGTCCTCACTCTGTTCGTCCCACATACATCTCTTTGATACGTAAACCCTTGTACTTTCCCCTCCACCGTGTCAACCACTCTCTTGTTGTCGGTTGCATCCCAGGTCATTACTGGCTTAAGCATTTCCTTTTGTAATATCATGTCATTTGATAACTTGTTAATTTATCAAAATATTTTTTAATTTCTTAAATGTGACTTTTATTTAAAAAATAATAATAATATTTGTATACACTATTCAATGTCTATATTGTTGAATTTTTAACATTAATTAAATAAAACTTTATCGCAAAAAAATTAAATAAGAAAAATCATATTTAATATACAAAAATAATAGTCACATACCACGTCAGAAACACAAAAATGACTTCTTATCTCAAAAGAGAAAAATATTGACAATACGTAGTACATTGTGTGAAGACAACATAGAAAATCAAAGTAGCACTTAGAAACATTTGCAACGTATAGTGGGTTTTAGAAACGTTTGACTTGCAAGTGGGTCAAGAAACAATATGAAATTGATCAAGTGATCAAGATGACCTTAGTTTAAAAAAAAACAAGTCATAATTGACTCATTCTTTATAAAATCTTTATAAATAAAAAATTAATTTTATGTACAACAGAGATTGAGCTTGACACTGTCATCAATGATGTCGACTATGGAAATGTAGGTTTTCATTCTTTATTTGTTTTAGTGTTCGTGAAGGGCTTTAATTGGGAATTAGGATTTGGATGTTTGATATGGAAGGGAATAGATGCATCCCTGCTGCAGGTGCTTATGGTTGACTGAGCCTAATTGTATGTGATAGTATAATTTCAAAATTATGATGGTATATTTTTGACACTCAATACAATTTAGGCAATCTGATAGTATATTTTTAGCTCTGTGTTAGTACATTTAGCAGTGCTTAGTAGTAGTTTTGTGTTTGGTAGGTTTAGTATCTCCGTAGTAGATTTAGTTTTCAATGGTAGCAACTTTTCTAATTGACATTAGTAGTTTTTTACGGTAGTAGTAACTTTTGTGCTGGCTTTAGTCGGTTAAGTTTCTCTATAGTAGCTTTAGTTTTCCATGGTAGCAACTTTCTAATTGGCAATAGTAGCTGTTCTCAATGGTGATAGTAACTTTTCAATATTGTGATAGTGTATTTTTAACATGGTGTTAGTATATTTTCAACAATATGATAGTATATATTCAACTCATTAAGTATATTTAGTATTATTTGGTATTAGAGATCGTCCTTGACGATCGTCTTCCGCCGGCGATTCAAGATCTGTGCAGCTTGGACGTCGCCGTTTTCGAACGACTCCGCTTTGAAGACAACGCCTCAGATGGCTCCAATCGATGAAGAAATAGTAGTTTTTGTTGTTGGTTGTTGTAGTTTTTGTTGTCAGTGCTAGTAGCTTTTGTACTTAGGGGTAGTAGTTTTGTTGCTGACGATAGTAGCTTTTGGTGCCAGCAGTAGTAGCTTTTGGTGTCAGTGGTAGTAGTTTTTGGTCCTTGTAGTAGTAAGCAGTAGCTTTTAGTGTCATTAGTAGTAGTAGTAGTAGTTTTTGTTACTGACGGTAGTAACTTTTGTTGTTGGTGGTAGTATGTTTAATTTATGTTGGTAGTAACTTTTGACTCCAGAGGTAGTAGTTTTTGTTGCCTACGGTAATATCTTTTGTTGTCAGCAGTAGTAGCTTTTTATTGTCGTTGGAATCCTCATTGGAGGTCGACCTGAAAAATCCATATAAGGGGGAGACATGAAGCCTAAACCTCATATTGCACAAACCTCTCAAAATAATACTTGGAGTTAACAATTCTATACATTATTACAAATATCATTTAGTAAAGAGTGCATCATTGGATACTTCATTTGCTTTACAATTTCGATGACATAACGGAAAGACAATGCTTATGCAGAGGCATAAGTTATTAAGTATACCAGTTTTCCTACTATGTTGTCAGTGGAAAATACTTCCAGTGACACTAAATTTCTTCCTGTCACAAGGAGGCTATGGCCATTTAACAATGCAAGTAACTCACTGCCTCATTAGAGCAGACATGACATGCTGAGTGCATCTACTAGCCCACATCTTCAAACTATAAAGTGGTAAGGAATTATTAAGAATAGTAAATACAAAACAACTAACAAATAAATTGAAAAGAAACTAACCACCCACGCAGCACCTAAATGGTAAGCCCAACCCAAGAAATACTAGCCATGTAGAGCCCAACCCAAGTCAAGTTGTCCACGGGACCTGTCCATCACCACCCATCGGCCGCCTTCTACGTCGGTAATCTCCCCTACCAGCACTTCCCTACCTCGGCCACATCGTCTCTGACTGTTTGAATCATGTTCCTCTGCGAGCGCACCAAGACCTGTGAACTCCCGATCTATATTGGATTTAGATTTGCAGCCAAAGAACGCCTTTTGCCGACTACACCAGATCGAATCTGAGATCCCAACCAACCCGACAACCTCCGAATGACACCGTGACGGCACCAGCCCCCACCCCCCGCCAACTTGAAACAAACTAGTCCCCACACCAGTCATGATCTCCTCCACCACTATGCTCAAAACGTAGTAATCTAGATTGAAACTATTACGGATGAGGAAAACACTCACAAAAGGTTAGCCAACATGGCCCGTCCGACAACAGCACCTCTAAGATGTGCGGCCGGACGGAGAGCGGAGAAACTTTTCTAACTGTAGAGAGTTTTAGATATCAGGTTATTTACTTTTATAACGTGAAATTAGGCATTTTTTTAACTTTTGACTGCCAAAATTTTACAGGTAATTTCGGAACAACAGCAACCCCATAAATCCTCTGTTGCTACATAAAAGACATAGAATCCCTAGTCAAACAAACACTCCACCTCTGTCTTCCTCTGACTCAGGAAATGCTGAACTCTGAAGCTCTTTGATTTACTTTTTGATTTCCTATGATACCTTTTTTCAGGTTATATATGTGTTTGTGTATGCAAAATTTGATCAATATCAAAATCTGACGTGGGTGGCATTTTTGTTTGTGTAATTGGAGATAGAAGATGTGAATATGACGAAGGTTCACAAAGGCATTAGAGAAGATGTGGTGGAACAAATCCTGTCAACACTGCCTCCCAAATCTCTTACGCGATTCAAGTGCGTGCCTAAAAGGTGGTGTGCTCTGATCACCGATCCCAGGTTTGTGGTTAAGCACTTCATCATCTCCAAGCAAAACAATCGCTCAACTCCTAGCGTCCTTTTAAAGCGTTTACTCCATAATGACAATGACAATGACAATGACAATGACAATGACAATGGTGATCAGTCTAAGAAGAAGGTATTCTCATTGCTTAAATTTCGCAGCAATGTTGGTATTGATAAGGATGGTGGCGATGATGAGCATAACTTTGTTTCCGAGGTAGAGGACATTGACATTCCTCCTCCCTTGAGATTAAAGACTCAAGGCTCATCACTACATATTATAGGCCATTGTAATGGGATAGTCTGTCTAGTTGCAGCCGTTTCCGGTGAGGTGATTTTATGGAATCCAGCAATTCATGAATTTAAGCTTCTCCCCTTCAGCCATATCTTTATGAGTCCCCAGAAATAGTTGGGACGCCACCACCGGGTTGGCCTGAAGAATTTCCCATAAGCATACACCGTGATTACATGGATAATTTAGGATTTGGCTATGATCCCATGTCTAATGGCTACAAAGTTGTCAACATTGGATTTTCTGGTGCAGAGAATCCAGATGGATATGACATCAATCACCCCCTGCAAACAGCTTTATATACCTTGAGTACCGATTCTTGGAGAGACATGAAGACTTTCCCTTTGGAAACACAATCCACTATCCTTTTTCCTGACCGCTTCCAAGTGTACTTCAAGGGAATGTGTTATTGGCTTGGACATGAGTTGCACAAGGAAATAGTATGTTTTGATGCGATGACTGACTATTTCATTAGGAACATTATCATTTTTTTTGATATGGCTGATGAGGTATTTCATGATATGATGTTACCGGATAGTCAATATGATCCTTATTCTTATAATATGCGCCTTCTAGTGTGGAATGAATCCGTTGCTCTTTTCAGTATGCAGTATGATTATTCACAGTTTAGTAGTTCTTGCGGAATATGGGTGATGGATGAGTTTGATGGTCCTAAGAGCCCTTGGACTAAACACATATCTTTATCTTTTGATTTTACTGTAAAGCCATTGGCATTTTTGAAGAGCAATGAGATCCTTATGGCGGACAGAAAGGACACAAAGGGACTCATATTCTCTTATAACCTCACACCAAAAGGCTCAGTTATCTTCCCATTGAAAGCATGCAAGATGATTCTGTGACTGTTGTTTATGACAATTACAGTATAGCATCACTTTTGGAAGGCAACGAGCTGAAGAACACCGATCATTATACCAATGTAAGTTCCTACTATGTTTTCTGTTTAAGTCCTCGACAAAAATATGCTTCAATAACTATGATATATATTTATAGTTCTTCAGCGATGTAGCACTTTGCAAATTATAGATGTTTCCTGCTATTTTATAGGCTGGCTCTTCTCTTTTGAAGTACTCTTCTGTTCCGTCAAGTATAGCAGGCAATGAGTAGCATTCGTATTCAGTATGGGCAATACCACCAGATGATGTATTTCTCAAGGCAAGGAAGGTGATGCAGGGCCTTAGGTCGGAATTTGGCGGTCCAGAGATTGAGCCACATATTACCGTTGTAGGGTCTATCCGAATGTGCATGGTTTTCTGATATCCAATTATTTACTGCGATACATATAAATTTTTTCCTTTTTCTGTCTCTCAGTTATGGAAATCAACTGGATCCTGTGGAAGCTGTTTTGGTTTCAAGAGCGGTAAGTTCTTTTCATTGTGGAGTACTGGAATTGGTGTTTAGTAGTGTTTTACTTTTTAACAAATGTGAAGGAATGAAAAACATAGACGATTGATAAACAGAGTAGATTTACTGATTTAGAAAATAAGATGAAATAGATAAAAGGAAGACTAAACTATGCAACACTACACTACTGTCTGAATCTAAGATACTGGAACTGTTTTTTTAAAAAGGATGATAATGGAACTTTAACCCCAAGAAAATTATTATTGTACTAACAATTATTGATAATCTTCTTGATCTACTTGAAACTTGAAAGTTCTTTTTCATTACCTTAGAGCTGACTAGCTGAGATGTTGGTTAAAGTTTGAACTTGGGGGATGCTATTTTCTGATCCATGGCTTCTTGAAGCTATAGTTATTATAATATTTTTAGTTGTCAGGCAATACAATATCTCAAAAGTAGAACTTACACAAACAATGTCAATCTTTTTGCTGTCGATCTTGCTCTCTTTAAATTGTTGACGACCTATTTTTTGAAGCAGAAATGCTATAAGCCAATGTTGCATCACAATGCTACCCTTGAATCTCATGCTGAACCCCAAGTCATGAAGTGTATTTATATGCCTTCTCTGAATTATACGATGTGATAGAAGTTAAACCAGTTGCTCGATCAGTTTAGCTAAACTAATAAATTCTTGCTCAGTATTTAGACAGTATATATTAGATTTGCCAATGCTAGCTATTACTCTGCAAAATCAAGTACTACATCAAGCCTTAGTTTTTGTACTTTTGTCGTCAATTTTCTTTCCATGGGATGTGATTTGTGTGTGTTCTGCACAGGTGTTAGGCCACATTTGAGTCTTCTATATGGGAATCTAAGAGAGGAAGACAGGACAAGAGCTCAAGAGAAAGTTAGTATTCTGGATGAGAGCATTACTAGCATGAGCTTCCCAATAACTAGACTTGCACTGTACAAAATTGACTACAAAGATAAGAGTCTCAAATCGTGGGAGAAGATTGCTGAATACAGACTTCGATATCACAATTAGTTCTCCTCTGTTGAAGTTAATGATTTTTAGTATCACTAGGAAACTGTAGAAAAAAACAATGATTCACTGCAGATATTTTTTTCAACTTGTTTTACTCTTTATCTCACTCAAATTATGAATTAAATCTTTTGTATTGAAGTATATTTTAGATCTTTAGTAAATCTTTTAATTAGATCTTTTTCTAGGTTATCTTGATCTTTATATAATGAGCAAGAATGCTGTGTATTTTATAAGAATTCTAGAAGTAAGAAATATAGAGGCTGCAAAGATTTGCTTCGAATATTTAACTGAGTTTTATTCTATCTTGTTCGTCAAAACGAATTAATCATTATTATATTTTGTTCAACCTTCAGAATAGAGACAACCAAATTCTAACATTAACACACTTATGCTTATTAAAGGCTTTGTTTTGTAACAAGACTTCGTATCAGTAGTGTTTCTACTGCAGTTATTAGATTCAATAATCATATTGATTATTACGTGCAAGACAAACAAACTCGTGTAAGTATAATTGATACAAAAAAAGGCTTATTGGTGTTTTCATGCTAAGTTTATTTCCATTTTTCTTAAACATATTATTGAGTGAAAGTAAAAAAGTAAAAATATAAAAATAAAAATAAAAATAAAACATGACCCGAAGTTTAGTTTTACTATTCCAGATTGGCCCAATGCCCTGATCGCTTTGCTCAGATTAAGGATGACACTTGTATCCATTGGGTAATACCCACGGGTATTATACCCACCCACTAGAAAAATGGTTAATGTCCATTAGATAAATATCCATCTTTTTGTTTTGTGGATATTTCATACCCATATCCAACTGGATAATGGTTAACCATTTATCCGTTTGACTTTTTATTTTTTGCTTTAATTTTCTTTGACTCCACATCTCTCACTCTTTTGTCTGTCCTCTCTGTAACCAGTTTTCAGAATCGGTGGAGCATGTTCTTTTCTCATGCAATTGGGTAAGAGCAGCTTGGTTTGCTCATCCCATTGGGTACAAGGTGTCTATTGAATCCATTACTTCTCTTGCGTCTTGGTTGTCCTCCATCAGTACTTTTCGTGATTCCAAAGAGGTGTTCACCCACATTAGCTTTATGCTCTGGTCAATCTGGAAACATAGATGCTGGAGTATTTTCAATTTTCAGTCTCCCAATCCTTCTCTGGTTGTGATTAAAGTCTTCTCTTCCGCCCAAGAGTTCTTAGCTGTTGTCCCTTGCCGCATAAGTCCTTCAGTCCCTGCTCCTGTTTCTCAGGCTCCTCAGGAAGAATATGTTTGGATGCATCCTCCTCATCTCTGGTTCAAAATTAACTCAGATGCTTCTTGGGATATTTAAGAAAATAAAGAATAAATATGTCTAAAAGCATAAAATTTAATCAGTTTTGATAAAAAAAAACGACATTTATAAAGTCATATATGGGTAAATGGTTAACCATGGAAATACCCATACCCATATGGGTATCAATTATCCATTACCCATTTCTTCATGGATAATATGATGCTACCCATTATCCACAATTTATGTCCATTAGGATAAATATCCATGGTTAACCATATCCATTGTTTTTCATGCCATCCCTAGCTCAGATGAACGTTTTTCCTTCGATCAGCTTTCTCTGCAACTCAAGGTACGTGTGCTAAAGCCAATAAAATGCTTTTCGCCAAATGCTGAAAGTGATATATAACAGTACACTCTAAAAAACAAGTTTTTGAAGATTTTGATTCCTATATAAATGTGCGTGTCTCGTTGTTTTTGATATGAATCCCAATTTTAACTTCTTCAGCCAACTCACATAGTATTCTATCAGATTTTCATATGTTTTTGCTATCTTGGATTCCATGCCAGGAGGAAGAAACGACAACAGATCGATCGACGGGCATGTTCTTGAGGTTGTATAGAGAGATCGAATGACATGCTCTTATCACTATTTGGTATAAGTTGTGTTGTGCAATTTCTAGTTCATCTTGGAGTTGATTTCTTGCTTGATCTTATTGGTTTAATGGCCATTGTTTCTTGGATTTGTTTTATATATATATATCCGATTGGTTAGGTCTCTCATGTGAGATGGTTGGGATGAAAATCTGAAATTAGGTATGTAATGGATCATATAGATTGTAGAGAGAGTGATCTGCAGTTTGACTTGGAAGTGGTGAGGTTGACACTGAATCCGGCAGTACTGAAGAAGATGGAAGTGAAGAGTTCGGTTCCAATTGTGAACATTCCGAGAGATTATTGAATAGGGGAAAGAATGGATACTTGTTTATTGAAGGAACAATAGCAGCTAATGATGTTGTAGGCACTAGCAGTAAGGTATCAAATGTTGATGAAACTAGGAATGTGATAGAAGGAGGAATTGATGAGAAGGTGGATGAACAGAAAACAAGAGGCTCTGAGAAGCATCCCAAGCCACCTCGGCCTCCTAATGGTCCATTGTTACATGCAGCCGATATAGAGTCGGTTAAAGAAATCTCAAAGCGTACTAGGTAGTGGCGTGCAAGAAGAAAAAGACTGCAGGCCTTGAAGAACATGAAAACTGATAGAACATCATCTGCAAATAACAACTTTTTGGCAATAACCGTCACAGCTGTCTTCGGCTTTGTGATAATCTTCCAAGGTATTTGTTATATGCCTCTGTAGTGATTCTGCTTACGCGTTTTGATATATTTGTTACTATCTCTTACATTGTATACTGGAGAATGATTCGTAAGCACTATGGGTAGTAGTTCTCCTGCATGTAACTTTTCATACCTGAGTATTATACAAGAAAATAAATATGTTGTTGTGTGCTTGTTGGATATCACAGGTTGGAAGTAGATTGTGCCAAATTACAGAGGTCCTTCTGTTGAATGTTCTTTGAGTTTGATTGTTAACAGTTAACACTTGCCTATACTTTGATGAGTATATGAATGTATGATGTGTATGCTACTTGTTTTGATCTCAGGAGTTTTGGGTGCTCGTGTATGATTCAAGTGTCCCCATGATTCCATAGTTTTGGTATGCAAGTTAAACACCTCATCTGCATGCAAGTGAACTTCTCGCCCAGCTATGTGTTTCCCATGTAAAGTGCTCTTTCATTTCCAGAACTTCTGATGCAGCATGTCCTCCTCGTCCCACATGTACGCATTATTGTTTTTCCTCAAACATAAAATGTTTCAATGTTGTTTTCACTAACCTAGCAAATTGGGCTTAAGTGGATTTGGTTGAATCTACTGATCTACTCTATCAAATTTTAGCTGAAAGCAGTGACGGATCTAGGATGTTAACATGAGGTGGGTTTCAAATTTGGCCAAATGCTATTTTTTTCAGATACAACCAGCTAAGTAGACGGTAATACGTCTAAAAAATAGGCGTTAATGGAAGTAGAAGAGATTTCTAAAAAATCAGAGACATTTGAAAACCCAACAAACATTTTCCAAAAAATTTGAATTTTTTGATATTTAAGAAGACTAGAAAACTAGAAGTAACAACGGAAAATTAAGTGAAGAATTGAAAAATAAAAGCTTAATCATGTATAATAAAAGAGGAGATACAAAGATGGTCAAGAAGTGGATGAGCTTGAGTGAATAAAAATGCATGTATTAAAAACAAAAAACATAATTATACTTGAGTTTTTTTTAACTCTAAAAATTTTGGTTGGGCTTGAGCCCTACCAACCCAAGCATTGGCTCTGTGCCTGGCTGAAAGGCGGTCTAGACTTTCGTTTATGCATCTTGCTCCATCTTGTTTGGCTCCATATCAACTTCTACACCTATAACATACCCTTGACCTGATGAATTAGTATAACTTGTGCATACTTATGCAAGGCTGTTTTTAAGTCTTGAATCTTGATCTGATCAAATGTGTTAGGCATGAAAGAGGAGAGGGATGCGGTGCCAAGTAAACACACTGTTTCTTATTCATAGATCATATATATATTCAGGGCCGGTCATGGGGGAGGGCAGGCAATGCTGCCGCACTTGGCCTAAGGCCCAAAATTCCAATTTTTTTCTCTTGTTAGTTTGTTTATTAATAATAAATTTAATACAATTAAAAGGGTAAAACCACACAATCTTCTTCTCCAACTGACCCATGCCAATCAATCTTCTTCTCTTTTTTTCTTTGGTCTTTAATTCACAATCTCATTGTTCTAAGAAAACCTAACTCTATTCATTCTTCAATATTCTTTCCTCTTAAAATCTTGATCTTCTCCCTTCATTATGAAGAAGACCAATTGCAGGAATCAAGGATTTCGGCTGGCTTTTGATGTTCTCCTAAATCAAGACTTTTTTTTTCTGCTTCCTCTATAAATTGATGATGATCCTTCATAATTTTTCATCCTCTCTCAATTTCGCACTCTCAATTTCACATCTCTTCTCTCATGATCTATTTTATAAAGAATGTTACTCTGATATAGTGATATTTTGAATTTGACAGCTTCGGAGTTCAGAGCTTGATATCACTACCGGAATCAGTAGTTTGGCTGACGAAATTCGTCTACTAAGATCTTAGCCGATGAGTTCTCGTCGGCTAAGATGTCGTCGACAAAAACTCGTCGACTATGAGTTTAGCCGACGAAATAAAAGTGATCGTCGGCTATAGTTTCACACTAAGCCGACGACTTGTTTTTCAATTTTTCGTCGGCTAAAGTAAGACTAAAGCCGACGAAATAAATTTTCGTAGGCCTCAACCTAAGACTTTGGCCGACGAACTGTAAATATTTCGTCGGCCAATTTAAAAACTATAGCCGACGAAATGTACTATAAATCGTCGGCTAAATATTTTAAAAAAATGAAAAATTAAAATAATATAGCCGACGAAATGTAGTACATTTCGTCGGCTAAAATACTACTATAGCCGACGAATTAAGCCATATGTCGTCGGCTAAACTTAAAAAAATAAAATACTATAGCCGACGAATTATAGTAGATTTCGTCGGTTATAGTACTTTTTATACTAAAAAAACCACAAAATTTATAAATTACCATCCAAACAAACAGTTTCATATAACCAACAAGGTACACCATCAAAAGTAGTCTAAACATTTTGCATTAAATTATTAATTTATAAATTGTTCATAAACCCATAAAACTAAATAAAATCTATATCATCTAAATCTATATCCGCGCTAGGAGGAGCTTGCTGTTGAGGAGGTTGCGGCGGTTGAGGTAAAGGAATAGGAGTAGGCATGGGCGAAGGCGGAAGTCCCTGAAGCTGGGCAGCTGAAAAATCTTGCAAGTAGTGGAACATCTGCTGTTGTGCCTGGTTGGTGGCATATACTGCCGCATTATACTCTTGTAAAGCGGTTTGGTGTTTCCGTAGCATCTGAAATTCCGCCTCTAGCTGAGTCGTTCTGCTGCTGGTCGAGGCTGCCTTTTTTGAAATCCGGGAGTGGTCTTCAGTATCCCCTCACCCTTCATTCCTAGACCCCGGCAGTAGAAGTTATTTTCTCGCGGTGGTAATGTTGTGCCCATGATCCTCGCCCCAACCCTGAGATCCGAAGTGTCGATCTGAGACATGGCTTCAGACATGTCTTCCTCTTGCGTGTCTGGCCATGTCTCCCTCACTATAACAGTCATCACCTCGTCGATCTATTGTAGTGTTTTTCACTATTAACATGAAGCATAGTGAGGTAATGGTCTATGCTTTAACTAGAGTATGATGATGTGTTGCAAATTAGATGTTGTGAGCGTGTAGGCGTCGTGTCGCTTGTGGGACGTTGGCCTAATCAAGCAAGTAGCCATGCTCGTAACCGTTTACAATTTCTATCCATCATATTTTAGCAAGTCTTATTGTCCCAACTTTCAAAGCTTGTAATTATAGCGGAATGGCTACGTTTAGCGAATCTAGCAAAGTTTGCTTAGAAAGCGATATAGCAAGTGACATGGCATCAAAATAATTATCTTTTGTTGTCTCGAAGTGACGATTTGCTCAAGTCCCCGAGTCACGTTGGAGTTGTCCAGAAAGCTGCTTGGACAGAAGGCGCTTTGCTGAAAAGCTTGGCCTTGTTTGGTGCTCTGAGAGTGGAATGTGCTGCTTGGAACTCAGAGAGCAGAATATGTTTCTTGGCTCTGTTTGGCGCTCAGATAGCGGAATGTGCTGCTTGAAGCTCACAGAGCATAATGCGTTATTTAGAGCTTAGATAGCATAATGTGTTGTTTGGCTCTCAAAGAGCATAATTCACTGTTTGGTTCTTAGAGAGCGGAATGCATTACTTGGCTCTTAGAGAGTGGAATCATTCGCTGCTTGGCACTCAAAAAGCAGAATGCGTTGCTTGGCTCTCAAAGATAAGAATTCGCTGTTTGTCTCTCAAATAGTGGAATGCTCTGCTTCGCTCTGTTTGGCGCTTAGATAGCGGAATGAGTTGTTTGGCTCTTAGAGAGCAGAATTCACTGCTTGGCTCTCAGAAAGCGGAATGCGCTGCTTGGCTCTTAAAGAGCGGAATGTGTTGTTCGGCGCTCAGAGAGCGGAATGTGCTGCTCAAGGCTAGGTTTCCTGAGTAAATTGGTGGCGGCTTTCTCCTTTTTGTTGTTGTTTTTTTTGCAACGGCCGCTGCTTGAAGAAAGTTGAGAGTTGAGCATGCAGGAGAGACGAGAGGTTGGGTTGTGGCGTTGACCGAGTATATAGTCTGCTTCAAATGTAAAGGTATGTTGGTGAGGCCGACAATGTGGTTTCCTGATGTCAGATCAGTGACTTCCAGTTACCGTTGCGTAGCTTGTATGTCGGATTTTGTGATGCATGTCGTGATCAGGTCTCGTCATGGGTCGTGGGTCCACTTATGCTTGGGGAAGTACACACTTATGGCTACCCCAACAGTTCTAGCTTCTGGGTCCGATCGATCGATGAGATCATTGCTGTTGGCAGCTCCCTTATTGGGGTTGCATCACGCAGGGTGTTCGACTTTGACAACTCTATAGTTCTACTACTATTTCGTCGCTTGCTTACTCCCTATTTTGCTAAAAGGTCAGGCTTAGAGTACGTTGTTCCATTGTGTTCGTCCGATGACTACTGATCAAATGCGCGATTCTCATTATATTCAACAAAAATATTATTTGTGAAACATATGTCATTTCTCGCTAATTAAATGTACTTCAAGTAACACGAGAAAAATTATGTATGATTAACATACATAGAGTACATGTACATCAAGAAATGCGTATTATCATCTCATGTACGTGACACAACAAAAAGTACTAGTATTGTATTGTGACTCTAAGGAAAATGAGTGGAATCGATTCAATTACTATACTTTGAAGTGACATGTCCATAGTCCTTGGAGCCGTAACTCATGCGCAAGGTAGCACAAATTTGTGAATAGGCCTCAACAATTGTAGGGATATATGGTTCTATAGCGTTGTCAAATATGGCACAAACATAACCCATCTTGAGCAGGTTAAAATAAGTTACATCTTATCATATAATGCTTCGGGGGTAAAACCAGGATGAACATTAAATTTTCGGATATTTAAGATTCAAAAAGTGCATATTAGAAGCAATAAAAAATAAAAATGAACACAACAATTTGTTTACCAAATGATCAATTATATGAGAAATTCATGATGATATGATGCAGAGCATATATAAGAGATATCCGAGTAGAAATAATAAGAATCAAGGAGGTTTTATCTCTGATATGTATTGGTCCTCCAATGCCCACAATACGACCTCGACATGTCGATTTGGAAGGTAGCAAGTGATAATGCCGCTAATATTATTGTCACCTTTCGGAATCAGGTACCTCTCAGAAAACTACAGATTGCATGCATGATCGATCAGTTGGGATGACCTAGAACAGTTGCCATTTCAATGGAAAACCCAATGTGAATTATGCCAATCTGGTAGTGCCATACAGCATCGCTCTCTTCCCATAAATCTAACCCTAGAGCCACTTTCCCAGGGACCATTAATTGGTGAAGACTATTCCAAACTCAGATGGCTATGCTTGTACAACGATGTTCATCAATATATTCTAAGGCAATGGGATGCTGGGTAGGGGCAATTTTCAAATGTCTTTGTGTGGGGGGCGTGCGCAAGTTAGAGATAGGTCAATAATGTATATCCACATACAACAATTAATACTCTTTCAGGTAAGGATTAAAATATCGATAATTATAAAATTTTTGATAGTTTAAAAAATAAACATCTCGACGGATATATCAAAGAAATATTGAATATCGATGAATTTTTTTAAAATTTATATAAAAATTATATATTTTGACTAAAAATATGCTAAATATAAAATATCGAAAAGATATAAAAATTAATATCGATGTTTATAAAAAATAAAAATTTCAAAAAATATAAAAAATATTTTAGATATTTAATATCATGGATTACAAAATATACGAGTAATCTTTACCGGATTGAACAAAACAGATTTTGCACACGACATTACAATAATAGTGGTGGTACGTGTAAAACGTCGCAAGCCTACCAACAAAATGGTCCAAGAAATCTTACATAAACATAGAGAGACACAAACAAGTCATACACATGCAAATGAGTCGGATCAAAAATGGTCCAAAGCATGGGTACGTACGTAAAGAAAAGTAAATTAGAAGTCCTAAAACTCGGTACTATTGTGCATTTTTCCAGAAAGTGAAAATGGATTCACTAACTGAAACTCATTCGTGTGTCACAATGACGTTGTTCTATATATACTACTATATGTATATAGTTCATAACTATTCACTCACATTCATTCCGGCTTCATGATGAATCATCTGAATCTTAGAAGAATCAGTCAGATATAATGAACACAAGAGACAATTATGGCTGAATATAGATTAATGTTAATTCACCTCACAAAGGAGGAATTATATACAAATTACAACCGAGCCAAAGTAGGCAAGTATATCTTCCTAAGGTAAGTGATAATCCTAATAATAATAGTAATCCTAATAATAATAGTAATTACAAAATATTACAGAACATATACAACAGGAAAGTATGACTCACACCAACACTCCCCCTTAAGTTGGCGCATACAAATCACGAATGCCCAACTTATCAAGTGAGTCATAAAAAGCCTTACTCGAAACTGCTTTAGTCAAAACATCAGCTAACTGTTCTTCAGAGCAAACAAAAGGAAAGGAAATAAGCTTAGAATCAAGCTTCTCCTTGATGAAATGTCTATCAACCTCAACATGCTTGGTTCTATCATGTTGTACTGGATTATGAGCAATATCAACAGCTGCTTTATTATCACAATATAAATCCATGGATTTCTTTGGTTTAAATCCCAAATCACTTAGTACATTTCTCAACCAAAGTAATTCACAAACTCCATGGGCCATACCTCTATACTCTGCTTCAGCACTCGATCGAGCCACAACTTTTTGCTTCTTACTCCTCCAAGTAACAAGATTACCGCCCACAAAAGTGAAATAACCAGAAGTAGACTTTCTATCTGTAATGCAACCTGCCCAATCTGCATCTGTATAACCACTAATATCCAGATGTTTATTCTTTGAAAACATTAAGCCTTTGCCGGGTGCAGACTTCAAATACCTCAGAATGCGAATTACAGCTTCCATATGGGTTTCACTGGGATTATGCATAAATTGACTCACAACACTCACTGCATATGCAATATCTGGCCGAGTATGTGAGAGATAGATTAACCTGCCAACTAACCTCTGATAACGAGCCCTCTCTGTAGGAATTTGGTCAGGGTACTCCGCTAACTTGTGATTTTGCTCAATAGGAGTATCAGCAGGTTTACAATCTAGCATCCCTGTTTCTGTCAACAAATCAAGCACATATTTTCTCTGGCACAAGAAAATTCCTGAACTCCCCCTTGCAACCTCAATTCCCAAAAAATATTTAAGTGAACCAAGGTCTTTCATCTCAAATTCGGATGCAAGTAGACCCTTTAGTTTTTCAATCTCCTCTGAATCATCACCAGTAATTATCATATCATCAACATAAATAATCAAGGCAGTCACCTTACCTGACCGACGTTTCAGAAACAACGTATGATCAGAGTTGCTTTGTTTGTACCCAAAACGACGCATAGCTTGAGAGAACCTTCCAAACCAAGCTCGTGGTGATTGCTTAAGTCCATACAAGGACTTGTTCAACTTACATACAAATCTTCCTTCTGCGTTTGCTTCATATCCTGGCGGTAGATCCATATAAACTTCTTCAGATAACTCTCCATGTAAAAAGGCATTTTTCACATCAAACTGTTGCAAAGGCCAATCTAAATTGGTTGCTAGAGACATCAATACTCGAACTGTATTAATCTTGGCCACTGGAGCAAAGGTTTCCTCGTAATCCACGCCATAAGTTTGAGTAAATCCTTTTGCAACAAGTCTTGCTTTATACCTGTTCACCGAACCATCTGCATTGTGTTTGACAGTGAACACCCATCTACACCCAACAGCTCTCTTTCCCTGTGGGGGTGGCACCAACTCCCAAGTATTATTCTTTTCCAAAGCTTCCATCTCCTCATTCATTGCTTGAGTCCATTTGGGATCCTTGAGAGCATCCTGCACTTTACTGGGAACACATACAGAGGATATTTGATTCACAAAAGAAGCATGGGATTTAGACAACCGATGGGTGGACACAAAGTTAGCTATAGCATATTTGGACTTGACATTTAAACTTGGTTCATATTGGCGAGGTGGTTTACCACGAGTGGACCTAGGAGGCAAGACACATATACTATCACCATTACCAAAACTAGAAGAAACATTACTAACCTCAAGATTAGGACTCTCCTCCGGGATTGTCTGGCAAGAGTTATCTATATTTGAGAGGGGTGAAGGGCCTTGATCGATTGCATGTTCTGCCTTGTCGTGCGATCGATCGCTCGTTGGTGCGCTGCTAGATGGTAAGCTACTGGGAGCTTCTGTCTCTTCGGGCGATCGATTGCTAGGACCAATGCGATCGATCGTTGGTGCACTGCTGGAAGCCTCTGCCTCGTCGGGCGATCGATCGTCGTTGTCCTGTCGATCGATCGTGGGATCAGAGATTACACGAACAACATTTTCATCCCCAAGTGGCTGAATCACACAAGACTTTTCTTCCAAAAAAGTATGTTTCTCCCCCTGAAGAGAAGGATTGGGAGGAGAAAAATAACAAGCATCTTCATAGAAGGTGACATCCATGGTAACATAAACTTTCTGTGTAGGGGGATGAAAGCACTTGTAGCCCTTCTGATTGACACCATAGCCCACAAAAACACATTTGAGCGCCCTTGCATCAAGTTTGGAACGTTGATTCTTAGGAACATGAACAAATACCACACACCCAAAGACACGAGCAGGAAGATTAGAAAACGAAGGAACTGACACATGATTGGAAAGGACATCATAAGGAGTTTGATTATTGAGAACGGAGGAAGGAAGTCTGTTGATGAGATGACAGGCAGTAAGAACTGCATCTCCCCAAAGATACCTGGGCATGTGAGCACTAAACAAAAGAGAACGAGCAATATCAAGAACATGACGATTCTTTCTTTCTGACACTCCATTTTGTTCAGGGGTTTGAGGGCAAGTAGTTTGATGAACAATACCACAAGTTTGGAAGAATTGAGTAAACTGAGAATTAATGAACTCCCCCCCATTATCCGAACGAAAGACTTTAATATTGGCTCCAAATTGAGTTTGAACAAGAGCAACAAATTGTTGAAAAGCCGAGAAGACTTCATGTTTATGTTTTAACAAAGATACCCAAGTAAGACGGGTATAATCATCAATAAACAAAACGAACCAATGTTTGCCAGAAAGAGTTGACTCGCGGGAAGGTCCCCAGACATCAGAATGAATAAGCTCGAAAGGAACAGAACTCCTAGTAGTACTCAAAGGATAACTAGCACGATGACTTTTAGCTAAGACACAAGACTCACAATGCAACTTAGACGCATCAACGCCCAAAAACAAGGAGGGCATCAATTTCTTCATGACGCCAAAGGAAGGATGTCCCAATCTACGATGCCATAACCACAATTCTTCAATTTGATTAGTAACCCCAGTCGAAATCAAAGCTGCTTGGACTGCCTTCTCCGGCTTCATTCCGGCGAACATGCAATCCAGATGAAACAGACGACCCCTTAGATAACCCCTGCCGATTATTTCCCTGGTGAGGAGGTCCTGAAAAATCACATACAAAGGAAAAAAGGTTACAGAACATCGAGATTGAGTATTAAGCTGAGGCACAGATATGAGATGATGAGACAAGTCAGGGACATAAAGAACATCATGTATTGTTAGAGAAGGGGTGAGACGAACAGACCCTATGCCTAAAACTGGAAAAGAATCACCATTAGCATTAACAACAGAGGAAATAGTAGGTGGGTTAAGAAAAAGGAAGTAACTACGATTATAGGTCATATGGTCAGATGCTCCAGAATCAATTATCCATGTATCACTACCCATAAAGTCAGAAACATGTAAAGCAATACCAATTCTCCCCATTTTTTTCTTCCTTCAAATATTCAAACTTCAAAAAACAAGCAGCAACCTTCTTGAGGCAATACACGGCTCCACAGAATCTTGATCAATATAATCAAGATCAAGGCTCCTTCACGTACACTACAAAACACCAAAGAATATAGCAAACCCCAAACAACAACAAGAACTTCAACGGATCAAACAAATCCCAACTACCAAAGAACCAACCAAACAAACAAATTTTTGCAGCGGAAAACAAACAACCGAGTCCCGAATGGATCTCGGCTCTGATACCAAGTCAGATATAATGAACACAAGAGACAATTATGGCTGAATATAGATTAATGTTAATTCACCTCACAAAGGAGGAATTATATACAAATTACAACCGAGCCAAAGTAGGCAAGTATATCTTCCTAAGGTAAGTGATAATCCTAATAATAATAGTAATCCTAATAATAATAGTAATTACAAAATATTACAGAACATATACAACAGGAAAGTATGACTCACACCAACAGAATCGACCCTAATTAAGCACAAACAGCTACTCCTGATAGTACTATCAAGTCCAAAAGCTCTCAAAATTGATGGCACAGGACTTAAAATTTCACCCTGGGAAAGACCTAAAGTATAAGCCAAAAGATTGCCTCGACATTTTAAGGCCAAACCCTACAATAATTATTATTTCACATTGTAGGCCACCATACACACACAAATAAAGTTCATGTGTGCCATAAATTCAACAACAATAATAAAGCTAGCAAAAATAAAACCAAAGAAAGAGATGGAATTGAAGAGTGCACATGGTTGCATGTGATGTATGGAGTGTTTGAAAATGCACAAAAACGAAAACAAAAAATTGCACACAAATATAACGGGAGCCAAAGACCATTGATTCTAGGGGCTTTTGGACATGAGAAGCCTACAAAACACCAAGCAAAAATATGAATAACCCTTTTTGATAGTTATAGTTTGATCGATAGCGAGACGAGACGATCGGCGATCCCACTAGGGCATTTGCCCAGTCTCCGCTCGCAAAATGACAACTGGAGTGACTGCCGTGGCCAAATTGGCTAAGGATTTGATAATTTGTGCAGGCATGTCCCCATTTGCTGGAAATAGCGACCATGTGAAGGGGTTTCCTTTTGGGTTTAGAGGGCACATGGAAATGCATACAGCCTTTGGGGTTTAGAGGGTCACCAAGTACGTGCACCTGAAATTTGTAGGGTCGATAACCCACATGATGTGCGACTCAAAGGTTTTCGTTTTTTATTTGTTCAAGTAGAATTCCCCGACCACGTCCCTTCTTCTTCGCGATATCGTATCTCATAAATATCCAAAAGCCCACTTCAGAATTTGCATGCCTATGTTTTATTTGATAATGATCGATGTGGAAAACCTTGCCTTGCAGAGAGCCGATCCCATCTTTGCTAGGGTTTCCTCCCCTAGGTGAGAAGGTGATTGAGGTTGGCCGCAGGGGTGACGATCTCTGCTACGTTTTGGTGGCTTCGGTGGCAGAGGGCTAGTTCTAGATCGTGGAGTGGTTGGGGTTGATGATGGCTTCGTGAGGTAGGCGGCCGCTCTTTTTTGTAGAGCGGATCAATCGTGTGTTTAGAGTCGGCGTCGTGTGCTTGCTGCTTCCAATCAGTGGGCTCTCACCGGGAAGAAGCTAGGGAGGCTATGACTGATCGAGACGACGGCGAAGGCGACTTTAGGCTTTGGGCGGATCCATTGTATGGGAGACTGGGACTCAAGTCCCACCCAAATATTTGGAGAAAAAAATTCTTATATGTAGTTTATGAACTATAGAGGTTATAATGAAAAATATTATGGTATTGTTCTTTTCATTTTCATCATTTTCATTAGTTACATATTTCATCTGCTGCCTTGTTCAATTGGTTCTTGCAATTTACCAGTTTCATGGTTCTTTCCGTTCATGTTTAATAGTTATATACTTAAGTTTGCTAAACAAAACCCCATTGCCAGTACTAAAAAATTGGTATATAAGAAAACGAATGATGTCAAGTACTCATTAGAAAGGGTCTTTGCTTCTTCAAGTTCTGGATTATGATTGGGTGAATGTATTATAACTTGATTTGTGCGAATGTGATCATCTAATAAGGATTATGATTTGCTCATATTTTTACTTCAAGTTAGAATTATAAGTCAATTTTTGGCTTTAGATGATATTCTTTTATTAATTTTATGTAATTCAGTAATTGATATATTCTATCAAAACAGATATACTCAATCCAGCGGCAAGATTTTTTCTACAATGAAAAATTTAAGTCTCACCTGATATCAAATCCTAGATCCACCCTAGGCTTTGTTATGAGCCTATGGCAGAGATCTGAGGGTGTCGTTTTGATCGCAATTGGTATTGTGCTTATGGGTTCGGGACTTCGATGGTTGAGGTTCTGCATCGGACGGTGACGGACTATCTTAAGCAAGTTTTGATTGAAGCTTCTTGAGCGTGACGATGACACAACAAAGCTGATCTAGTGCGGATCAGATTTGTAGGTGATTGAGGTTATTGCTTTTGTTCGGCGAGAGGCAGCAGCATATCCATTTGCAATGATGTTGTGGCAGTGGATGCTCGACCGACCTCTAGATCGGGTGATGGTGGTGGTTGTTGTTGACTGTCCATAGTTATTGGCCCTCGACCCTTCATTAGGCCTAGGTCCATGGCTTTTGGGCTAGGGTTTTTTGTTTATTATCCTTTATTTTCTATTGATGCTAGAATAATTGCCTATCGATTAGGTTTTGGAGTTTTACTCACGCTTGTCTTAAAGTTGGTCTTAGGTTTTGTTTTTTTTTCTTGTATGAGTTTTATGTAAAATGAGGTGGTTTTAGCATATACCACGTCCTCTAACTTACCATCATGAGTAATAAGGAAATGTATATATTCGTGTTGTCTTAGACATCTGAGTTTGAAATAAGATTATCATTATTTAAAAAAAGAAGATAATGATTGATGTGGTTAAGCTAATCACATCGTTAATCTCTAGCTAAGAGAATAGAATTAGATGCTTGTGAATCACTCGACTTTTTCTGAACAAGGGGATCAATCACCGGTTTAAGACATGACATATCCTCCAAAACGAAAAGAAGGTTGCTAGTTAGAGAATAGAAACGTAATTATCATGCGTCTTAATCGTCTGTTTAGGTGACGAATCACTGTACTTTTTGAACATATGGTACATTTTTCTCTTCGTATTTTTTTAATAGTGGTTAAATCCATCGTTCTCATACATTAATCATTAATTAAACTGCATAATATAAAAGGACATAAATCCTAATTCTTTTATTTGATGGATTCTTAATAGATCACCTTTATGTTAATTTATATGTGTTATTTCGATTAGAAAATGTATTTTTGTAGAACATATGTAGGTCTTGTTCAAAATAGCCAGCTTCAAGGTTCAAACTCAAAACATATAACTTCAAACAAACACAAAACAAGAACTTTGGTTTGATAAATGAGAATCAATTAGGTGGCATATTCAATCAATCAATCCAATAAACAAACTAACTATCAAAATTTATTAAAAAAAATTGATGAAGAAAGTAAAGCCTACTGTACACAACGAGATACACGAATTAAAAATTTCATAAAAATATAGAATATTTATATAAATTACATAAGCCCCCTCCAAAAAAACACCCGGCACAATAAGCCAAGGTGGCCTATATATTATTTCAGCAGTGTCAACTGGCGGAGCTGAGACGACTAGTCGCCGGAGCACCGGAGAGAAGCTCCGTCAGAACCGTCATAGCTCGAACCTGCATCTCCAGCGCCGCTACATAATCGCTTGTTTCTTCTAGAAGGTTCGTCAACGGAGCCTTCCGGCAACCGGGAACCAACCGGCTAAGAACCTTAACTTTCCTCTGCACCGCCGTCACCCTCCTCCTACTCACGTACGCCCTCCTACACCGACTATTCCCGGTCCCCGTCGCCGCCTTCTTACGCCTTTGAAGCCTCTTGCTCATCCTGACCCGACTCGTCAGAATGGCTCTGCTCCACCGAGTCGCGCCTTTCGCCGCCACGGCCAGAACCCTGTCAGCTGCTTCCTTCACGGTTTTCCCGACGGAGAGAGCCGCCGGAGACGACGATGATGCTCCCTGACGAGCCTTCCGGAGCTCCTCGACGAGCTTGGTTGAATAGATCCGTTGCTCGTTATCGGATCTCCATCTCAATTGAGTAGCTGCAGAAGGGTTCTCATCATCGTCGAGTTTTCGACGTTTCTTGCCACTTGAGTCAAGACTACTGGCGTCGGGGTTCGAGACAAACGAGGCCGCCATGAAAGCTTATGTTGTATATATCTATGACAATGAAACCTGTAAATTACAACCGTTAGAAATGAACGTTATTTTGATGAACATGCATACATATAACCAAAACATATAATATACAGTACAAACATGTATACAACTATAGCTATGAATTGTGTTTATACCTTCAAGCGAGTGGTGAAGAGGGTTTGAGATTGTTGGAGGTTTTTTCAGTTGAGAGTTTGAGAGGGAGAGAAGAGAGAAGAGGGGAGAGACTTGAGAGAAAATGGGAAGAGGGAAGAGAGTATAAAAGCAATCCACGGGAACCACGTGTCGATTTCTTAGTCACATTTATTGCCACCCCTCTTTTTCCCTCAAGAAACTTCTTATTTTTATTTTTATTTTTATTTTTATTTTTATTTTTATTTGTTTTGTCATCCGTATTAATTGCATTTTCTTCTGTGGCCAAGTCCTCTTTGTTAATTAATTTCATACGTGGCATTAGGACTTATCATTCATGTTTAGCCTAAGTCTTTGTTTTGTGATTCACTAAGGTTATACACAGTTTTGATGGCGTGATTCAAGTTATATATACGATCAATTTAGCCATCTGGTGAGTTAGTCAGACTGCTTAGTATGTAACCCTAATGAGTCGTAACTCTCACCAGCTTTGAATGATCCACAAGTTGGTGCTTCTGTGACAGAAAATTAATTAGTTTGAGTTTTGTTGGGATACACATGTGGATCTTGGTTCGCATGCCAACTAGGTCGGATAAAAAAATGTCGTACAATTTCTTTGTGGATTTGGCTAGATCGTGGAGCTAGGTTACATATCCATGATATCCCAATTCATCTCGTCTCTATATTTTGTGTAAATAAACGTGTATGTTAATTAATATCTGATAAGGTGTGTGATTTATGTTAAAATCTATTCGGTATTCATCAATCAAGGTATTCATCAATCAAGGTGAGTGCAAACAGTAAAATTATTGAATGAATCTATATATGAAAGATGGTTGGAAGAAATGAAAGATGGAATTAGGTCCACCAAAGCCGCTACTAAACCGTGATTTGGTGAAACCTAATCATAGTTCAAAGGAGACAACATTGGAAATGTTTGGTGACACATGAATGTTTTAAGTAGCACGTCACACCCTCTCTGGCAGGTGAAACATTTCCCTGTCGATATCTCCTGACATATCACTAAGGGCCATTTCCAAAAGTGCTACATTTTATTTGAACCAGTAATTTTTACCACACCATTAATTTATAAAGTGATCAAAGAGATCGATCGAATAAACCTAATTCACGCAGTCAAATTTAAATAAACAAATTGGCATCAGAATAAAGATGGGTAAACGAGAAATTTTCTCTACCCCACGTCATCACCTCTTTTCCGTTCTCTCGTGCCACATCTGTCCCCTCATAGGGATTGGGTTTCTCACCCTCGCCTCTCATCCACCGTATTAACATTAACTTTCTTTATCTTAGATTACAACAAGGGGTCGTTTAATCGTGATTCTTGATTTCTTGTCTTGCAAGGTCGGTATGAATGTTAATATTTTCTCATCAATTTGCAATCTCACTTTTCGTTTTATATATTGGTAAGAAAACTTTGATCTTTGTCGTTCTTTAGCAATTATAAATTAGTTGGGATTGAAGATGAATGATCAGTATAAAGTAGCAATTATACATTCCATGAAAAACACTCTTGGTTGTTATTTTAGAGGAGCCGGATCTCACATTTAAAAAAAATTATGGTTACTTGTTTCGAAATAGCTACTTAAAAAGTCTTTCAAAATGTTTAAACCTTCGCTAATTTTAGAGAACGAATAAAGTGTTGCATCAAGTTGCAACCTTCACTAATTTTTGGTGATGGATGATGTGGAATATACAAATTATTTGAAAATAACAAAATGTGTTGGCTTGCACTAATTGGTTTTGGCATGGGGCCAAAATGGAGGTTTGTTTTCTAGTGGGTGATGCACCAAAGAAAATTAAAGAGGCATGTGGTTGTTTTCATAGCACTTTCTATCATCTGGGCCTCTCTCTTTTGTTGTTTTCTTATCGATGTACGTTGTGGCCCACATTGCCTCACCCGTTTTATCCTCCCACTATTATATTTCTAATCAAAATTAGTATCATTTCTAAAAACAACAATCTAAACAATCAAGTTTCCGTGAGTTCAATTCAAAATAGAATAATTGTATTATATTTGACATGTTTGCTCAGACGCCCGATACGAGTGCGAGACCGAACGGTGACAGCCGTCCGATCTTTAATGAATTGATCAAACATACAGGATCAAACGAATTCAAACGGACATGATCAATTCATTAAAGATCAGACGGTTGTCGCCGTTTCGTCTCGTTTAGTCCCGCACGCGTATCCCGTGTCTGAGCAGCCCCGGTATATTTGATAAATAAAAGAAAATTAAAATTAGTACAACCCAACATGAACATGAACATGCTCCTTTTCTTTTGTTGTTTGCTGCCTCTTTTGTTCTTGTTGGTGACTTGGTGTGTAGCTTAATCTTATAAAGCAAGCTCTTAATATGAGAAAATTATATTGTGCAAGGCTGTATATATACAATGCAAAATTAAATTTGTGACTGTAATTGATTTTTAAGTTTATAAAATGATTATACATTTATCATTTGTCTCTCATAAACTCCTTTATATGCTAAATGTTAAAACAAATATTACAAATCTGCATAACAGTACCCCGTTAATAGGGGTATAGTTTCAACTTTGGAAAGTGGCTGGCATGTGAAAGCTGGTCAGTGGTCACTAAAGCCAAGCATTTGGTTTGATTATGTTATCTCAAATCCAGATTAATATGACTAAACCATAATAAGGTCCCTGACTTTGCAAATTGGAAAAATTAAAGAACTTTGAAAGAAATATAACTACTAATTACATGCCAAAGATATTGTCTCCTAGTGTGAGACAGTCTTCTGTGTCAGATTTCAATTAAAAACTTCCTGTATATGATTCAGTGCAAAACACCTGGATCAGAGTTGGATAATCTTTAACATTAGCAGCAATAATTTTCTCACTCAAGATTACTTATTAAGAGTTTTATATATATGACACTTTGACCCTCTTGATCACTTTAGATTTTGGTAATTATCCCAGAAGAATATTTTGGTAATTATCCCTTAATCTTTGCTTAGGTTTTATTTGGAGCTTCCCCCTAACTAAAATATATGATCGGAACCAAATAACTGAACTGTAAATTTAGAAAACATGAATGACAGACCTGCTAGGTGACTGCATATGCATAAGACAAGGAACTTTGATTGGTTCTGGGTGCAGCCTTGCTCCCCATCATGGGTTTTCCTCAATTTCTTATTCTTCCATACTTGTCATATTCTTGCTTAATCATTAGTTTTCTTCAAATAAATCCTTGGTTTACAAGAAACCTGTCCCTTAATCTGTTTCATATATCACGGATCGATGTTATTTCTGCATTATTAGGTTAATTATCCATGAATTAGAAATCTGAGAGTCCATGGCAGTAAAACTGGGGGAAATGTAATGCTGGGAAGAAGAAGATAAACATATGATTTGGTTAAACAAGTTAGGCAAACATGTTCAATTCATATGATTTGATCAAGTCTTGAGAGTTTGTAAAGATTGTTTCCAATCTGCTAGTTATTTTAATTTGCAGCTACCAAAGGAGGCGTAATGTGGTTTCTTTAGCTTGAACGCTTAATACAAGTGATTGCACTGTCATCATTTGATCAAATGGAGACAGGTGCGCACGAGTGTATGTGTGACTTGGTGAGCAATCCACACCTTTGCATATGCCAAGAACCTTAATGATGGTGCTTAATCTTAAACTACCAATGGCAATTAACAACAACGAAAATGCTAAGAGAAATGACTTTGAAATCGTTTGTTCAAGTTCTATGATGAATTCTAGTATGAGTTTTCGATACACATCAACTGTTATCCGTCGTTCACAAAGAGCGGACGATTGTTTTCTTGAAAGAACTATATGCCTTAACGAGAGTTAGGTGCAAGACTGCAGTGTCTTGACAAGTAACTCCAACCTTAATTATGCCTAGAGTCATAATGACGGTTTTGTTCTTAAGCTAAGAATAACAATTAACACACACATCAACAAAAGAAAATGTTTTGGAGAACGATTTCCTCAACAGTCTCACAATTTAACACATCAAGAAATGACTGTTGTTTTGCCGAAGGATCAAGGACATAATAAAAAAGACGTGTATACAGAGGGAAAGATTTACCCGGCATTACTGTGGCAATTGCTATAATACTACGACCAAATATCCCCAGAATAAAGAAGGGAGGGTCTTGTACACACCAGAGAATAAGAGTCACTTGGTAACTTGTATACTTGAATTTGCAGAATGCAGTATGACTGACAATGACACAAAACTATTCAGGGTCTGATCTTGAATACTATTGAGCATGTGTAATGCATTGATTCTCATGCCAGTCATTTGCTAGGGACACTGTTGGATTTGCCAGAACTCTGGGATATGTCCCGTCTCCCTGCTTTAACTCATCAATTTTCCCTTGTATACAAGTCAATGCATAGTTCCACTGGATTTTTCACTATAAAAGTTGGTACAAATTCTGAAAAACGAAGTAACATGAAATGACCACGTTTATCACATGAAGCATAATGATCCACTCATCTCACAACCTTAATGTAACAAGATCAAGTGGTTTGTATTTGGTATTCCTATTTTCATGGAGTAATAGAACAAGATCTATACAAAATGTTTGTGTACTCGTGTCATCGTGCTGCTGGTAGCTGTAAGCTGTTTGTTGAAGTTCTGGGCTTTACAAGGTAGGACAGTGTGATTTCTTCTGGTTTGGATTCTGGAACTTCCTCATGGAATGGTACCTCAAATAATAAGGATTGGTATAAACAGACCTCATCTTCTTTGCAATAGTACACCTGCAAAGTCGAGCCAACTTGATTAAACATCAGAATATAACATATGGTGCGTTTTTCATGTGCTAATCCTTTTTCATCTATCAGATTTTTAAGGGTCAGGCTACTAATGCTGGCCTCACAAAAGCCTGTGGGTTAACAGTATGTGAGTTGACAGTTGTGGTCCAAATAAAGACACAAGAATTCAATTATGTTTTGGCAGAACTGATTAGTTTGTAGGGAAAGAGAAGCAATACCTTGCAATTAATTCTACCCACAGAAGCTGAGGGAGAGGGTCTCCTAAAATGAAGTACCGCTGATCCTTCTGGCCTAAGATATCCATCAGAGGGATCAACAAGAACTGCAGTTTCAGGCTCAGTTTCAACACTAAACTTACTGCGAGCTTCCTGCATTTAAAATTTATACATGACAACTCAAAAATGCTGAAGAGAGCAAAGTACAGTAGCCAAATTGAAGATGATAAAATAAATAGAGAACATCAACAAGCTTGTGAGGTTTGAATTAGAAGAGGAGAAGGGACCTTTGAAAAATGATACTCTTCAGGTAATGATATTTTAATAGAGAGGTTGCCCTCACTGGATGAACCACCATCAACTGTAACGGTCTGTGTGTCAGCTGATGTGCGCCTTCTGAGGCGTTTCAAAGACTTCGATTTTGCTTTGGGAGGCTGAACCCCTTTTAGCTCCAAAGTACGAAGTGCAGGTTCTTCATTGCCTAAGTCAATATATCTGATTAGACTGTTGTTTGTATCGGCTATGAAGAGTCTCCCTACAAAGAAATAACTTGGTTCAAATTCTTGTTGCATGAAATACATTGATATCTCACTTTACAATTTTCCATGAACGAAAGAGAGAAGAGAAAATCTAGAATCTTCATAAGATTAAAATGTATTCTGACAAATGAATCCAAAAATTGAAGGCATATCAATGTTATAGAAAAAAAACATCACCATCTTTCGCTTCAATGATTCCTGATGGCTCTGAAAGCTGCAAAGAGATAATAAGGAGGATGAATCAATACATTAACCTGTTCATTCTTTTTCTTTAGTGTGATAGGGCAATACAACAAACAGGAAAATTATTCTGCAGTAAAATGATTCAAGAATATAGTGATGTGTTGAATCCTATACTTCCGAGACGAGCATATTTAATCACCCTAACGTTGTACAATTTTTGTGACATGTTATGCATCATTAGTTACCTAAATTTCTCAAATAAAGGAATCACAACTGATTAGCAAACCTGAGCTTCAAGAGCTATTCCGTCCTTGAAACCAGCTTTTCCTATCCCTGCTAAGGTACTGACTCTTTTACTAGCTGGATCTAGC
Organism: Comarum palustre; assembly: GCA_951800085.1. Lineage (NCBI taxonomy): Eukaryota > Viridiplantae > Streptophyta > Magnoliopsida > Rosales > Rosaceae > Comarum > Comarum palustre. Next base: position 28,767,114 of record OX637574.1, on the reverse strand, counting down.
TTCTTTATCTGAAGTTTGGAAATAGAAAGGCCAAGTTAATGCCTGTAAATATTATCATAATATTTTCCAATCTTAAAATAATAGTAAAATAAATTGATGCGTGTGAAAGTACATGCTGCATTTTAGAATAATTATTGCCAAGCTACCTTGTGATTATAGCTATCCGCAATATAGATTTGACAGTCTTTTGTACACAAGATACCGAGTGGATGTTGAAGAAGTACTGCAGAACCTATTCCATCTTGGTCCCCAAACTAAATAATTGATAAGAATCATTGTTAGAAAAGCATCATATACAGAAGGACATTAGCGTTTAAATTTTTCTTTGATTGCTAAAACATTTCCATTGTAAGTTATTCAGATCACCTTAAACAAATTGTCTGAGAAAACTGGATCACCACCAGCTAGCAATCTTGATCCTCCTGTTTTTAGAACAAGTGCCCTGATGGAACTACTCTCACTATCAGCAATATACAGCTCTGTCATATCTGAAACAACCAAAAATAGTTATAACCTGTGAAACTCCATTTAAGGAAAAAACAAAAAAATCTTAAATGATAATTGAAAGTCATGAAATGTGTCAAAGTGTAGTGTTACCAGGAGATAATGAAATTCCAGAAGGCTGTGCAAATGATGTGCTTGAAGCGCTATTCCGATAAAAGAACAAAACGACCGAGTCAAACCTGGAATTATATAACAGCAGAAAAAAAAATTGGCAATGCCTTTTAGCAACTTCAAGTTATATAATTACCTAGATCCATTCAGATTTCTTTCATAACCATCACCACTAAATGCTCTAATAACCCCATCAACTGTATCAAGTTGCCAAATTTGATGTTGGCCGGCCATGGCAATATAAACTTTCTCGCTCACTGGATGAAAGCAGACATCCCATGGAGAGTTGAGTAGCTGAAATAAAATGATGATGTTGTTCAAGAATTTTGTAATTCAATTTTTCATTTAGATAAATCACCAGAAGTTCTTCACTATTCCTAAATAGAAAAGTTTACATCCTCTGAATCAAGGTATATCCAATCTTACCTGAGTTCTTCCTTTTCCTCCCCCTCTGTAATCAGAGCCTTTGGTTCCATTTCCAGCTAGAGTACGCACTGTCTCGTTAACAAAGTCAATCTCCCTACAATTTTATAGCTAAATTATGACAGGAGCTCATATATAAGTGTCAACAGATGGGCAATATAACTTCAATCATTATATTTTTCTGTAAAAGGAGAAAAACCTTGGGAAGCAAACCATGAAAGATAAGTTATAAATTCTTTCAAAGTAATATTTCTTTATGTGAAGAATTCAGATAGCTCTATATTTAAGTATTTAAGTTTTGATGATTCCATCCTTTCATGTTTAATATGCTCTAATAGCAAGAAACACAGTTAGTTACATGATCAAATGAAAAGGGATTTCTGTAGCCTCCACGTACCTCAAAGCATGGTTTTCAGTATCTGCTACATACAGAAGATTCTTCTTTGTGTTGTAAGCCAGGCCCTAGGAATAGTCGTGCCCAAAGGTTATATGCATACATCAAATATATGAAATAAGATGGTACACCTCAGAAAGACTCGCAGATTCATAAAATAAATCTGTGTCAGCAGACTCAGCAGTGTGTATACCACGCTTTTAAGACGATTTGTTTCTTACCTGAGGCCGATTAAAGGTGGCATCATCAAAAGAACCATCACGTAGACCTTCCTCTCCTGTACTTCCAATTTGTACAATAAAATTTCCATCTAGGTCGGTTACAACCTGAGATACACATATTGTTATATAACAATCCAGTTCACATTCACTTATGCTATCACAAATTTGGAACAAATGTAGACATTTAAAAGTATTGACAATAAGAAACTGAAAAAATGCATAATACACTAGTTGATATCTCTCCAGGTTAGGATCTCTGCTGGAATGAATCTAGTGTCAAACCGCAAAGTTATTTTATGTCTAATTATCAATATGTCATCGTAAATTAATCTCATACAAATTTGAGTATCAAACTATCATAAATTTTAAAAGAAACATGACACTGAATCAGTTACATAAACCATATATTACATTTTTCTTTTGAAGAAAGCCAATTTATATACTAGCAATAACTCACATTCAAATATGATCATGATATGACATCTATAACAATAATAGAAAGAAATATAGAAAATGCACACGCCCACACAGAGACACAAAGTGCAAGGTGTTTCCACATAGACAGGGGGTGTGTGGGTGAGAGTGAGGAAGAGAGACCCTACTATGCGGTTATGATTACTGTCTGAAATGAAGAGCCTCTCGTTCTCAACATCAACTGCCAGCTTCCCAGGAAACTTTAAGGGAGATGTAAACAAACGGGGATCATTATCTTTCTCCAAACTTAAAGGAAGCGGTGCATTGTCCAATATCTTCTTTCGGCCATAGTACAGAAGAGCTGCCTCCACCAAATCATCAAGATCCTTTCAAAATAAAAAGTTATTTATTGGTGAATTGCTACACAGAATTGTAGAAATACATGAAACAGAGCAACTTACAACTACCGGTCTACCACAAAGAAATTATGAAATTAGCTATAAATTTATAATACCTTGCGACGACCTTCACCTGATAGTTGAGCAAGAAGTCTTCCATTGGGCCCAACAACAGCAAATGTTGGCCATGAATTCACACCTAGCTCTCTCCATAGATACATATCTCCATCATTGACTACCTAAAACATGAAAGGCTAGAGTTTAATTGGCAGGATACACTTCAATATGCAATAAACTTCGATTTTAAGATGGTTATGCTAAAATGTTACTTGATTTATGGTTAAAATCAGGACACTTTGCAGAAGGAAAGAATCTTAACATGAAAGAATAACTCTGTCCAATTATGCAAGTTAATTTTTGGAAACAGATTTATAGGCAACTTTGGCAATGTTAAACCATAAACCAAGTAAAATCATCAAAAAGATCGACAATTACATATTTATCACTTTCCATGCAGCAGTTTCCAGGTAAATAGTTCGGGTACTTTAATAGAACCAGTGATAGATGCTCAAACATTTTCAAAGTGAAAGAACAAACTACTCAAAGTACCAGAACTCCCAGGATAGATTGAGAGATCAGCTTATACCAAGTAAAGAGCTTGAGGCTTACTGGGTGAGTGATGTCATAGCGTAACACTGCATTCCGAATGGCTTCTAAATCTTTCTCATTATCAAACTTTGCCGAATGAACTCCCACCACAGCAAACTACATAATAATAAATACATTAAAGTTATAGATTTTGTCAACTCATGGATCAGCCAGATAAACATTATTGAAAGAGGCAAATTTTCACAACATGAAAACAGTACATACCGTATTCATATATCTAGATACATGTATATAAGGACATCTTTATGAAAAGTTCCACCTATTACACATTTATTTGTTCTTTTGTAAGCCTCATGATTCCGCTATTAACTTGTCACTTGGTTCTTTTTGCCACATAGACATTACTAGTCTAGGGTGATGGAAATCTAGATTAGTACCATTTTGAAATCTACATGCGAAAAGGTAATAGCTGTTTCAAAAGATGGGAGGAAAAAATTTCAAACTATGAGGAAAAAAGCTGAGTTAGCCTCTTATACAACTTTGTTAGATTTATGATCAGCAACTGATATAAGAAGCCAGGAACATGATAAAACTGAGATGGCAGACAAGCAGAGACTTCAAATGAAGAGAAACACGAAAAAAGATTACCGGCATATCCTTGTATTTTCTTTCCAAAAACTCTAGGTCTGGCAGTACATGCATACAGTTTATACAACAATAGGTCCAAAAGTCCAGCACAACCACTTTTCCTTTGAGATCCTGCCAAAAGCTTTATCAAAATCAAAGCTATACGATAAACCTTGGTTACACAAAATAGAAGTTCAGGTTCAAAAGAAATCACCTTGCTTAACTTGATGGGAGCTGTATTCAGCCAATCAAGTTTTGGTGGAAATTCTGGAACAATAGGAGCAGTTCCTCTTGCATAGTACAAGGTTGATCGTTGAAGCATATTAGACATACATTTCTTATACAGTAACAATGAGACACGGAGGAATTATGAGGACAGATACAACACATAGTATGTCAGCAATATACCTGGATTCCAGGTCAGATATATAGTTCACAAATTGTTGGATTCTTTCCATCTTTGAATCACCTATAATCAAATGAAACAAAAAAATAGTGGTTTTCAGTCTCAAACTATGAACTGATAGAGATACTTCAGTCAGATAATAAGAATTATGTTGTAATGTCACATATTAAAAGAAATTGGATGAACAATATATGTACACATTACATAAGATAACAAGGGATTAGGAACACAATAAACTGAAAAGTATATGCCTCCCAGAGGTTTGTGTACCTTCTTTCTGGGCAATAGATGGCTGGTTGACCCCAAATATTGCATTCCAGATAGCTTTTGGTGATGCATATTGCATTGCCTGGCCATGAGTAGACCATTATACATCAATATAGGAAAAACAAAAGAGATTACTGCATTGTCTTTTGCTGTTTTGCATGCATATGATTGCTTGTAAAACTACTGTTTAATCACACACACATAGAGAGACTCTCTCTCTCTCTCTCTCCAATGAATCTACTCTATTTAGTACCTTCCAGTTTGATATGGTGAAGGCAAGGCAAGACAAAGCAATTCCCAAGCTTCCATATTTCACAATATCTCGCCGAACAACCCTGAAACCTGTCCATCAATTACTCTCCAGCCTCAAGCTAAGGTAGTTTAATAGGGTATTTCTTTGATTTGAAAACGCAGCTATATGACACCAAAACAAAGAGAATCACATCTTAGAGGACATTACACCCTCACAAAATGCTAAATACATTGGAGCATTTACTAACACCTCTTAGATCCATGTTACCAACACCCTAGATGCATGTAACTTAGTACATGTGTGTGTCAAAGCAAATTGGATCAATATGTCATAAGCTTTGTATTACAAGCATGATTTTGTGGGGCAGAAGCAGAAGAGTTGATCAATATGCTGTCCAAATTATGGTTAGAGCCCTTACATGTCTTAATCTTTTAATACACTGAATAAAAACTTAAAATCAAGCTATATGACTGATATTATACAACTAGAACTCTTCTTACCCTCCAAACGAGAAAACACCGTGATTGGCAGCACCAAAAGAATTACTGTCTCTTTCCATGAGCTTTTCTGATGCGGTTTGAGATGAAGAATTAAGATATTGCAGTCCCTGCATCTTCCCATCTGCAGTGGTATATCAGCATAAGACCCCATGTTCCAGAATACATACGAGAAAAGATTAGCCTGTATAAGTTGGTAAGGACTAATGAATATTAAAGCTTCTGTGCCATCATCTCAATGGAACTATCATTAAAACTAGAAATCGATAAGATCAAAAGTGTGCATATAGAAAAAACTGAGCAAGAGTTTCAACAAAGAGGACCCGTAGAAAAGGTCTTGCTTAAAACTCATAAAGAAATGGCATTACTGTAGCTTCACCATTCAACATTATTTGAAGATACAAATGATTGTGCGCATATTCTCAGGACTACATACTATAGCCATCAGAGCCACCACTGAGAATATCATCGAGTGAAATATCTCCTATATGATTTCGAATGATAGATGGACTGGCACTCTTTAGAGCCTCTTCTGAAAAAGTAGTCTTCACAGCTATACATCTGCAAGTTGCAGAAGAACACTAGCAGTTACCACAGAATCACAATGAGTAATTCCAAATCAAAACCAAGAAAATATAAATGTTGTCACTAGAACATAAAAAGTTAAAAACTAATGCAGTTGGTGACAAGAAAAACAAAAGAAATGAAAAGACAAAACACTGCCATCTAGAGATCAAAGACCATTTTGCAAATTTACCTCATTTTAGCAGCGTTGGCAGCCTGCACTCCAGCTAGTGCATCCTCGATTACAATACACTGCCAAGACATATGCAAATCCCAAATGAGCACTTAGGACAAGAGAACTTCCTTAAAGACGTGTACAGCAGAATAAGGAATAAACAACTCCATTACAACAGCCAATGAAAGCTTATACATTCAATCTTTTGGAGAAAACTTTGCTAGACATTAAGAAAATTTGGTCACAGCTATATAGTATTGAACTATCTAGTTCTATTTAGTATTTATTCATCTTCTATTTCTTCTGTGAATGTGCAGCTGTACTGACTAGTAACATTTACAAATCCCTTCTACCTATTCAAAGATCTTTTGTTGGAAAAATATAAAATTCTTCTCGTGTACCTGACTAGGGATTACATCCAAAATCTTTGATGCAGCCAAGAAGATATCCGGAGAAGGTTTCAAATTTTCAAAAGCATCTGCTGACACAATAGCATCAAACCTGATAAAAGAGGATACAGGGATAGCTAGAGTTGAAATTAATGACTACAGAAATGAATATTACAAAAATACTGCACAACCGATTAGAAGGACAAGATTGATAGGCTTACAATGACAATGGCAAATTGGCAGCAGCTAGATTTGCCTTAACCTTGATTAAATCAGCACTAGATGCAACAGCAACTTTCAGCCCTTTGCTTTTGCACTGTTTCACATCAGAGCTCGCATACATTAAAGAATAGCTATATCAAAATAGCAGATTCGCAACATTTAGGTAGCAATAAGTGATTCCCTTGATACCTGAGTAACAAGTTCAAGGGCACCGGGGTATCCTATTCCAGAATCTGGTTTTGCATACTGCAAGAAGCACAAACACCAGATAATTAGCAATACATACTTTCAATCAAGGTCAAGTTTCAATTCATTACACTAATATAACTTATAAATGACGGATAATACTGGGGTCAAGCAATAACCTTTTCCAAATATATCTCAAAGAACCTCTTCTTTGCTGCCTCGGTATCAAATTCCTTTACCCCCTTAACAGAAGCTACACCTCCTAAGAAATTCGCTTCACCTGCAACACTATGAAATAAGAAAACACTTCCAGAACACACTTCACTCTAAAGACAGCATATCAATGGTCCATCACAATAGTGTTACTAACTCACTGTCACCTTGAAAATATAGACAAGGACAAATGAAAGCTAAACAATCAAGTAAAAACCCAATCTTGATTTGTTTTCTTCATTGCTAACTACCCTGTTAAATTGTACAAATGGTACAACCAAAGTTCAATTTTTTTACCACAAGGTAAATAGTGAAGTAACAATTTGATCGAAAAATGGACAATTCCATTGAATATATGAGAAATGTTACCAGTTCCTCCGAACGGAATAAAGTCCTCCACGGTGGTTTCAACTCCCAGTTCCGCGAAAACTTCCACGGCCGCCCTTCTAGAAGGCTCTTCACTATTGCATAGAACTCCATCCATATCAAATAACACAGCAGAGACCTTCCCCCACTCACTTCCAGAAGATTCTTGAACGTTCTTCTCTTCTACTTTCACACACGCTTTCACCACCATTCTCTTGGAGAAAACGAACCGTTTTGGGGTCCATTGGAAGAGAAGGTTTGGAACTGAAATGGGTTTGGATCTGCTTGAGTTGGACTGTGAGCAGAAGAGGGTGGTGGGTTGAGAGAGAGAAGAGGAGGGTGGTGAGAGTAGAAGCTTCATGGCCATGGAGTTTGAGTTGAGTTCGAGGCAAAACTGGTTGGTTTCTATTAGTGAGTGGCGGGGAGAGGACGTGTGATGTTTTTTTTGTGTTTCTCTGGACGAAATTGGCCTTATGTGTTTCTTCAAATGGCTGTGTGAAAGAGAAGGGATTTCTGGTAATTGTGAAATGATTGGAGGTTTCTTCTGATATTTGGGAAATAAATTCTTTTGATTTTTGTAGTGTTTTTAGTGGTGGAAAAAGGGGCTGAATTCGATTTGTTATCCACTTTTCATACTTCTTTCGATTTTTTTAGAAACAGACTTCTTTCGATTATGTTTCTTATTTTTCTGTTGAAGTAAGAGAGAACCGAACCTAGTCTTGTTACATGATCGGAGACTCGGTACAAGCTTTCCCTAAACTCAACTTAGGCAATCACAAGAGAGAAATGTCTGTTTGGACTTTGGATGCTTGACACTTGCAAGTGCAAGGTGTTATAACAAGCAAATTTAGTTCTTGAACTAAAAATACAGAGTCACTTGATGGACTTGTGTCATAGCTCCACTCCATCAAAATTGCCAAAGGGATAGAACGTTCTGGTCCTTCTTGGCCTTTTCAAGTATTCATAATCATTCACAATGGAGATTATACATGAAGAATTAGCTGATATTTAAAATTGTCAATTTCAAAAGCAACGGGAAGGATAAATCATATTCTCACATACACTAAAATTATCCATACAGACAAATTCGAGACATCATACTAGCAAACAGGGTCGGCCCTGAGGGGTGCCAGTTGAGGCGGCCGCCTCAGGCCAGCGGACTTCAAGGGGCCTCTGGCATTTTTTTAATCTATATGACTTAACAAACTTGAGGCCTAAAAAGCACGAGGCAACTGAGTCAGCCTTCATGGTTTAGGGGCACAGACGCTGAAGGCGTTGCGAAAGGCGCTCTTTGAGGCGTAAAAGGCATGCGCCTTAAACTGAAGAAAAAATACGACGTCGTTTTTTAAGGCTAGATAGGTTTGTTCTGCCTCCCTACCTCCCTCCCCAAATTGATCTTCATATATTTTGTTCTGCCTCCTCCGTCTGCTGCGAAGTAGTGGTATATCTTCGATACCTTTTCGCTTCCTCATCTGTCCACTGCCAAACAAAAACCCCAGCACCGACCGCGGGTGAGGAACACCGCGGGCAGCGGACGCCTCGATCTCGAAGACCGCATCCTCCATCATCGCCGTATCGCCGGAGCTGACAGAGTTTATCAATTTTGACAGGGTGGAATAGTATTGCTCATCCGTCACGACCTTTGGCTTGACCGGGTCGGGTTCGAATATCGGCCGCCAGGACCTCAGGTCAAGCTCATCCTCAGATTACGGATACGTCGAGTCGCCGAACTCGTCTCAGTCGGTCGAGTCATTCTGTATTGATTCTGTCTCTTCTAGGAAAGGTATATCTCTCTCTTTTTCTGTTGTATTGGATGTGATTGGTTAGCAGAACAGACTTGAATTTTAATGTCTTGGTGTAATACCGAACATATGGACAATTCTGTTTTATCTCATCTCTGATGTTTGTTAGTGTTTGATGGTTGAATTAATGCTATGGATGTAAAGTGCGCTTTTGCTAATTCAGCTTCCGTATTGCTATATTCGTTGTATTGTTTTGATCAAAACAGGATTAAATTGAAATGGAAAAAACATTAAAGTCCAAAAGATTGATATGTGAATTGGTTTCTGTCTATAAACTGTAAATTCACATCCTTTTCTTGGTATGATATGGGTTTTCTGTACTTGCTATGATTTTGGGAACCAGTTAAGGTTTTAGGATTGATGATTGTAAAGTTACTACTGATCAAAATTAATGAGACATGGAAATATATACTTGAGTTATAAAATTGAATTGAGTATCAATATATACTTGTAGCATAAGGTGAAGTTCTGTTTCTGTGTTGCAGACAACCACAATGAGTTATAGTGATGGGAGACATGAGACACAAAAGAAAGATTTTGCTTGCCAATGGACTAAACCAGATCCTGAAGGTCACCCGACATACTTTGTCTGTGCATTTTGTGATCAGAGAAATACCGGTGGTATCTTTCGATTCAAACAACATATAGTTTATTTCAATTATTGTTGTTTGTCTTTTGATCTTGCAAGACTAGCTAATGTGCTATGATCTTTCAACTTGAGTCTTTGGATGTATTTTATGTTTGGTGACTTGCTTGAATTGCATTGTTTTGAGTACTTATTAAGAATGGATGGCAATATATTGTTTGTGTTGATTGCAATATATGTTCTATATATATAAGAGTGATAATTTTATAAATACAAGTTTTTTTTCAAAAGGCGTGACCCCTTGGTAAGGCTCTTTCGGCGTAGCCGAGGCTACGTCTTAGCCTTTTAAAACATTGATATAAATACTTTTTTCACAATGGTACTAGAACAGTAAGTTAGTCTAATGGTAAGTTATGTAGACTACGCCTTAGCCTTTTAAAACATTGATATAAATACTTTTTTCACAATGGTACTAGAACACTAAGTTAATTAGTCTAATGGTAAGTTATGTAGAAGACGTAGGGTTGATCATTGGTTAAAGGGTGTTCAATCAAACTTTTTTTTTCTCATATAGATTCAAAAGTTTCATTTTTGTTACTGACGTAGCTCTTGCACTTTCGTTCTTTTCATTTTCATTACGAATCCCTTTCATTTTCATTACCAATGTGTATAGATTTTTTTAATTAATAATGCAATATAAATTCAACATATATGCAAAAAGTATTTTTGATTTATATGATTTAGCATGAGATACCACATTTTAGTTGTTCGCCTCAAATCTCTAAAATGTCAGGATCGGCTCTGCTAGCAAAGTAGCATTCTACTGTTAAATCACTAAGCAAAACTAAGTAACTAACCCTTCCATTACAAAATGAAAACCTAACCACTGCCAGAGAATAAGTTCGTCATTCAAACCCATTAACATAACATTCAGCCAAAATGCGAGATCCGAAACAGGGAGAGCTAGATAGCTAGCTTCAGTGTTTGATGGTGTTGTTATTATGGTGAAGGGGGTTAGCTCCAGATTGTACAAGCCTGTCTGAGTTATCCACAGTGCCGAGGTCCTTAGCTCCATTCTCAAATGCTCCATCTGCCTCCTTGATTTGCGTCCCCTATGTTCAAAAGTGAGACATAATTCTCCGGAATCAGCAGATACCCAATTCAATCATGAACTTATAAAAGGACAAAAGACTACAGAGTTGAATCCATATATACATATATGTACAAGAAGATGCAAAAAAATGGGTCCTTCAAAACTAAAATGATGAGAACTTTTAGACTACAAGCTCACATCAATATACCTTTGTTTTCTGCAATGTCTACATTTAGAAAATGACAGAGGCCCAGTTTTGAACTTGTTAAGGCAAAAACTATAGAAACCATAATCTCTAGAGATCCCATTTTAAAGATGTAAACTTTGAAAGCCATGTACCCATTTTAAAGACGTAAACCTTGAAAGCCATGTAAGCTTGTATGTCTAAGGGCCTCTGTTTACTTCACTGCTTGTAAAAGTGGAAAAAAAACTGCACAACACAAAAAAGGGTATTGTGATCTCTGCAAAAACATGTAAACTTAAAAGGGGTTCTTTAAAAATCCAAAAGATGTAAAATTAGAGAGCCATACAAGCTTATATGTCTAAGGGCCTCTGTTTTCTTCAATGTGCTTCTTCAATGTGCTAGAGAACACCCTAGCCCACAATTTGAGCCACATGCAAGAGAAAAGCCCACAAAAGCCTAGATGGCAGCTAGCTTGAGCCCAAATCCAGTTTCCACCCTAATTTGCTGCACTTTCTTCAACCTCCGCTGCCGCACCGACTGTCCTGCTCACCGCCCCAAAATCGTCACCATGAACAGTGCCGCTCTCGCATCCTCGGCCATGGACTCCTACACCGAAAGCATCCCGAGCACTCAACTGCCTCACAGGAAAACAGACCTCAATCTCCTTCCCATGCGACGCTGCTACTGTTACTTCAGAAAGCAACAAGACCTTCGATTGACACCTAATTGTCGTCACATCTCAGAGATTTCAACCGCCTCACCCTTTCCAGTCGTTCCACTTAGAATCCCCATCCGGCAGCAGACCGAGCAGCATAGGGGAGGCCATGCCGTGGTCGCCACCGGACAAAGGTTGTGATGCAAATGGGGTTCTCACGCCGCCGCTCTTAGGGTTTTTTTATAATCTCTTCTTATTTGTTAAAAATTAAATGAGAAATACTAAGGCGGCATGTTTGGTTCGGATCCGATCCGAATAAGACGGATCGAATCCTAAATATGAAAAAAACACATTTTCAAGAATCAGATCCGTTCGGATCTGATCCTAAAAAAATAATGACAAAATCCAAATAGTATTAAACTACATTTAGTTTAGACCCTTAGATTCTTAGGGTACCTAAGTATAAAACACAAAACTTTCTTTGCCATTCGACCTTCATTCTTCACCTTTCTTAGTCTCTTGCTTCTAGACCTTCGACCTCCATTCTTCGCCTCTCTTAGTCTCTCAGCTTCTCGATCCAGGTCTATAAGATCATAAGAGCAAAACAGAATCGATCACAACCAAATACATAAACACATTCCTTAATACTAATTACATGAACTTATCTGCATGGGATATTGACATACTTTCTTGATTGATGTCCATGTTTTCTATCTGATCAACTAGGCTGTCAATGTCTTGAGAAAATATGGCTTTGGCTTTTTTCTTCTCCTCTCTGCTAAGCTTAGACACCATAGATGAGATGTCTCCTATGTCTTGTTGTAGAGAGAGCAGGGACTAAAGCACCTTTATTTATAGTGTTACAAAGAGACCTCCCACAAAGATACTTCTCGATCCCCAAGTAAACTTCTATAAACTTATCCTAATACATTACCAACACAATATACTTGTTGCTAATGGATTCTCTTACTATATATGGATAGATATACATAACCCATATTAAACAAGGTAAAGTAATAACATAAGCTCCTATTAAGTCAAAATATGTTCCAATTAGTATTTGCATAATTATGATTGACAGGACCCACCCCGGGTTAAACCCCTTTTAACCCGAAGTAAATCCTGCGGGGACCACCTCAAGGGAACTTCTTACCGAAACCCCCTTGAAATGGCCAACCCTTCCTACTAAACTAACTAAACCGGGTTAGTCAGAGCAGTCTACAGAGATAATTACCCCAAAGAATTTTACGCAGCAACGGAATGATCGACTATGCCTCGACTCTCGTACGCGCTCGACCTCCTCTCAAGAATCCTGCATCACTGGGCATTTAAAAACGAAAGGCCCAGGGGAGAAACATTTAAAAAACTGTTAGAGTGAGTGGACGAAAATGAAATATAAAAACTCTATTTCCTTTAATGCTCTCCCAAAACTTTAATGATTCAAATATCATTTATGCATGCCCACAATTACCAAATTTCCACAAACGCATGACAAGGTAAACAATTAAAGAATATGGGAAGAGAAATGTTCACCAAACATAATAAGTCTGACCTCTCAGACTAGGGTCGGAGCTAAGAGCTCTAGTAGCGCCCTCACGCTACGCTATGCTAGCTAGATAAAATAATACGGTCAACCCTTATAATATTAACCTGACCTCTCAGGCTTGTCTGACCTCTCAGACCAGGGTCGGAGCTAAGAGCTCTAGAATATGTGATAACGGTCAACCCTTATAATATCAACCTGACCTCTCAGGCTTGTCTGACCTCTCAGACCAGGGTCGGAGCTAAGAGCTCTGGATAAAGTGGAAATGGTCAACCCTCATAGTGCACTACGTAATTTGCCTGACCTCTCAGGCTAGGGTCGGAGCTAAGAGCTCTAGTAGCGCCCTCACGCTACTCTAGCTAGCATAATCATTGGTCAACCCTTAAAATATAATTCACAACAATACTTTAATCAAATTCTCTTCCCAAAATAAATAAGTAAACAATTTCTTGACATATATGCATAGACCCAATTTCCAACGAAGTCTCGGGTTCAATTCCATTCGTAGGACGGCCCTCACCGTCTATAACCATTTTCGGAAGAAATAGAAAATTGAGTAATAACGTAAATACGTTCAAGAACCCGAGAGAGATATAATTCTCGAAAACAATCATAACATCATGCAATTCACTCAATAATTAAGGCATGCATTTATTTAAAATAATATGTCCACTCACAGTACTATTGCGACCTTCCCGCTCGGAAAGCTCCTCGAGCGAAACCCTCGAACTAACCGCGTAGTCGAGACCGTCTCACGTTCAACCAGAGACTGTACAACAAATCATCAAATTAATCAATCACAGTTGACTTGGTCTTTTCCTAGTTTGACCAGGAAATTCCTATTTGACCACAAGTTGACCAAGTTCCTTTTTATGACACTTTCCTTTTTGACTTCCTTTCCCGGTTATCGACTCTTAACTCAACTTACCGGAAGTCCGACTCAGTTTCCGAACTTTCATTAACATTTTAACCTTACATTAGGGTGTCACGTATTAATCAATATATATAACCTCGAGTCGATATACCGATTTAACATTTTCTCATAAATTCCAGTTATCTATTTCCGATAACAGTTTAACACTTTAACCATTTAACCAAAAGGTGTCACATTCATTGGACTTCAATACTTTAACCATTTTCCTGAAAATGCAACTTTCCCAAAGTGAAAACTTTCCCTTAATGGAAACTTTCCAAAAGTGGAAAGTTTCCCAAATCAACAGGTTTCCAAACTTGGAAGGTTTCCCAGTATGGAAACTTCCTAATTACGTCCATTTTCTCCGTAAATGTCTCAATTACGAATTAACCGTACTTTTTGACTAATAGCTTAACCAGGATTCGATTCCTACCTCTTCGGCATTCTGCCGGTTTACGGCGTCACCGGAATCTTCGCCGGATCCCGATAACTGGCCGGAATTTCGCCAGAGTTTCCCCGTTTCTTCGGTTCCCCAAGTTATCGACACAACAACAAAAACAACACCCAACAACATCAACATCAAAACCAGACCAACAAATCAAACAACACAGTGATCACAGAAGCAGAACACAGAAGATCTGTCTCTCACCTCCACACTGGCACCAGCAGCTTCCTCTGCTCTCCTGCTCCTACTGTACGCCATTGCTGGACACGCTGCCCTGCTGCCTCGAGCCCAGGCACCCACTCCAGCCACCTCCATTCCTTCTCCATCATCTATAGAGCCTCAACAACACTCAGAGTCCTTCAAAAGACTGTCGCCGGAGCTGCTAGCCTCAATGAGAAACCCACTGTCTAAACCCAGATGTGTAACAGTGGAAGAGGAGTTCTCGAGCAAGGCTCGCATCGAACGATCAGAAGCAAGGAAAAGGAAGAGGAGGAGGAGAGAAGAAGGAATATACCACTCACGCGCCGAACCGCCGCGTGGATCGCCGGAAAACAGTCGTTGACCGCCGAGCCAGTAACCTCCGATCTCCTCGCACGGTCGCCGTCTCGGTGAGCTGAGGATATGGAGAAGTAGAGGAGGAAGAGGGGAGAAGAATGGAGGTGGTCCGCCGGCGTGTAGTGGCCGGACGCAGCTCCGGTGAGGAAGAGCAGACGGAGGTCGAAGGAGAGGGGAGACTCGGGTTTGACCCGAGTTTCTGGTTTGACCCAGTCAACCAACTCACTTTCTATTTAAACTTGAACGGACGGTCCAGATTCATTCTCCAAATGATCTGACGGTCCAGATTTAAAGAGAGTGAAAAGTAAAAAGGTTAAATGGTAAAACTCCCTTTTTACCGGATGGATAATTAAAAGTTACCATACACTTCAGAAATTCACAGAAAATAACCGGAAGCTCCGAAAAATATTCCGAAAATACCGGGAGACTCGTATCGACACGTACTACCACATCGAGTCATCAATTCAGGTATTTGGAATACTTTTAAAAACTCGAAAATTAACTCGAGCGATAACTTATCGAATTACCGATCGCAGTTAAGAATCCTCGGTAACTCGTAAACCTCTGTGAAAAGTAACTTTTGTTAACTTTAAAAGATTCGGGGTGTGACAATTCTCCCCACCTTATAAAAATTTCGTCCTCGAAATTTCTATACTCAAAGTTTAATACAGTGGGGGATGGTACCACCTAAAAACAATAATATTGTCCTCCAATACCAACTTCCTTCATTTTCTGACACCCGACCACACTTCTCGGGTCGAAACTAAAATATCAAAAGTCTTACCGTGGGTCACAATGATTTTCTCTTAGATCATTGATTAACTGACTCCCCGAATTCTTACTGTACTTCTTCTCATTATGAGGTGGAATACTACTCTGCCTAACACTAATCCACTAACAATTGTCCTTACCGACCGCATGTGACGTCGTCACAATAGCGCTACTACTCATCTGATCCAATAACACCTCGCTTGTCGCGAGTAAAATTTCTTCAAGAACACTCGTATTCTTTCGTTGAATTTAGATATCAACTCAACACATTCCCTCTGCAGGAAATGACTATCACGCCCGAGGAGTAGGGTCCGATGTCACTAATGGATTTAAATCCTCTGGTAACACAATACCACGTGGAGCCAAATCTACTGACAACAAGTCCACGAGAAAACCATGATCACATCGTGTTACACAAACCATCACCTCATTTGAACCGGGCTCCCTGATTTGGTTTACGCTTTCTAAAACCATTCTGTCAAGTTGTCCTGTTGTAGAGTAATTGTCTTCCCTTACTCTATCCTACTCAAACCACTGACACACACAGGACACGAACTGCCATGAATTCTTTTGCGTAAATCCAAAACCATAGCCTTTAAATCAGGGATATACAAGTCTCCAGACATCGAGATCCCACAATACTTACTCCTCGCATGATGACAAATGGTCAGACTACGTACCACTCACATAACTATTCTGACACACAAATCCTGACTTTTACTCACCATCCAAACATTAGAGTCGCTAGCTCAAATATCACTTTGTGGGATTACAACATACTTTGCACTGGTAATACATACCCGTACCATTCATAGATGAGATGCCACTGGCCTCCCTATCTCCTTCCTTAACTTGGAATGACGCATAGTGCAGAGCTTGCACTTCAACCAACCGTGCGTCTATTAAACATTATCCGCATCACAATCTGGGATAGATTTACCATTAAAAGAATTCCAGAGCCTTACCCGCTCAACAAGTATATTCCATTCCCAGATGCCTCCATTACCACATCATCCGGTAATAACCAGCAACTTGGACATTTAACCAGATCAGACATCTACATGAAATTTAGTGCCACTGGTGCACGCCCATAGGAACATCTGATCAAAGCATCGGGAATTAATTTCACCAGACACAACCATGTTGATCACCGAGCATCTAGTTAACGAGGCACAAGATAACAAATACCATTACCGCACTGGGCACGTATACATCACAGAGTCAACTCGTACAACTAGACAGTTTCTAACAAAACTGTCCCCCAGGCGCTGCGGGTTTACCATCCACCGCAACCTCTATTCGGTAAGATTCAAAATTCTCAATCGCTTACCACTCTAGATCTTAAATCACAAGGTCCACTGCCACACGTTAACATCCTCTCAGATCATAACTTAATCTGAACGTAGCTTAATCACTCCACGGTTTCCGATGGAGTGTTGCACAACTTAGCAACATACTTTACTACTCTTGTAACAATTTGGTTTCCAAAACCTTGACTCGTAACACCTTTGAGTCATCAAAGAAACTCTTTCCTCAGTTTCACTGCATTTCATACTCGCTGAAATGTTGACAATTTCGCAAGTCATCTCCAATGATCTTTCTTGCTACCACTTTACACTCGTGGCGCCAAGAATTGTCGTTAGGTCAATCATTCCTAACAAGTAGGGTCACTACTCAAATGACCAATGACCATAGCAATGCCTACAATAGTTTAATCCTCTCAGGATTTCTTTAAATTATCCTCAATAATTGATCTCCCAGATCTTAATCCTTATTCCCCATATCAAGATTGAGGATATTTTCTGTCGCTGCAGTGAAGGTAGCTTATGAACCCTAAATACGACTAAGTACACTTCCGGTTACAATACTAGATTAGACCACAGCCAGTGAGTGCACAAATTCCCATGCCATCAAGCTCAGTTAATCGTCCTCGAAGAAACCAAGTGTCATAACGGACGACTGGGACTGCAGATTCAAGATTGAGCAACTACAAACATTCTTGCTCAAATTAATGACCCAGTAAACCTTGCCTCACTGCTGTCCCTTCACCATTTCCGTGCATCTAACTCAACATGCACTCCGCCACCTACTAACGACATGTAATAATCTCGCTAACCATCATAAAAGTCGGAGCCACCAACAATAACCCACTTCCGACATATACTTAAATGGTTAGGCCATCTTCTGGACGTTTTGTACAGAAACTTCCAACCAAACGTCTCTAATCTCCGTTCTCACTAAATGGAACTCTCATGAGAAATTCTTAAGATGATGTCATCACTAGTATTAGTCACATACCTGGTGTCATTTTGACCACACATAACTGCACACCATAATTATGCCTTACCAGCATGTGCTACCCAAATTTCAACTTCACCACTTCCCTACACAGGAGGGTACACGTGCTCATGTGGGGTATACACATGTACATCTTCAACCGTCAAACAGTGCCGTTTGCACAACTACCGGTTCCTACCCACAATAATACCAAGTCCATCAAGGCTCGTATCACTATCTCCGGTACCCCAAGCACCCTTGGTCCGAGACCCGGTGGCTTGTTGCCACTTCCAACACGTTCCTTTAAATTCCGAAACCAATTACCTTTAATTACCACTAGTAACGCTTTCTCGATCTGAAAATCGACCTATAATACAGCCAACCTGGAGACTCCTCCACTGGTGTACTAATTACAACACTTTGACCGCAGGTGGATACTCACCTTATGGTTGACATGAGCCCCAAGATCTGGTGACACCATTTACCTTTACGATAAATGGCCCCAATGACCATTGTCACCAACAATTCAAATCATGTTTGGACTCACTAACAATTCAAACCTTCCAGTACCCCAATCATGGATGGCTGAAGCGAAGAGATTTTAGTCGTAGCTGACGACAACAATTTCAGCACCAAAGGTGACCCAAGCCATTAGTTTCAGTGGATGTCCCACAAAGCATCGAGGGACCAAACCAGCCTGTACTTCCTTAACATTTACAGCAGTGTCACATCATGGACTCGTCACCCGAAACAAGTCCATTGATCCCAAAATGACTACACTCATTTTCCTTGAGTCATTCCACTTTCATGAGTCCGTTGGTTTCTCTGAAACCACACTAATGACGAACCTCAACAAAATCGTGGCAATCGTCAAATCTTAATATTCATCCTCTCAGAATAATCGCGCTAGGCGACTTCAGCTCCTTTTTCCATCACAGGATGCAACATCTTCCAGTAACTCGTACGACTCTTTACTGCTAAGAGCCTCATAACACGAACACCCAAGCCTTGTCTTAGGCTTCTACAGCATCCCTGTCAACAACCATGACAGCCTTCCAGGTGTGAATTAACTGTTTCACCACCGAGTACTTACACATAATGCTCAAACGTTAAACAACGTGAGTTTACAGCTCGATCCCCAACTCAAATCTCATAAATCAATGGGGAATACAAAAACATAAATACGTAACGAGCTTACCTTGTTCCTTACAGGAACTCTCTATGAGGTCGCGCGTACGGAGGCATAGTCTTGAAGATTCAATCGTTTATAGGACCACTCGGTCCATATCTCAATCAGGAAGTACTAACTCATATCCTCAATAAACACTAAGCGTCCAAGCATAAAATGCCGATGGATCCGCCGCGGTCGGACCATCACTCTATAGACACTAAGTGATACCAAGTATATGAGGTAGTAACAGGAACGATAACCTAATGCTCTGATACCATTGACAGGACCCACCCCGGGTTAAACCCCTTTTAACCCGAAGTAAATCCTGCGGGGACCACCTCAAGGGAACTTCTTACCGAAACCCCCTTGAAATGGCCAACCCTTCCTACTAAACTAACTAAACCGGGTTAGTCAGAGCAGTCTACAGAGATAATTACCCCAAAGAATTTTACGCAGCAACGGAATGATCGACTATGCCTCGACTCTCGTACGCGCTCGACCTCCTCTCAAGAATCCTGCATCACTGGGCATTTAAAAACGAAAGGCCCAGGGGAGAAACATTTAAAAAACTGTTAGAGTGAGTGGACGAAAATGAAATATAAAAACTCTATTTCCTTTAATGCTCTCCCAAAACTTTAATGATTCAAATATCATTTATGCATGCCCACAATTACCAAATTTCCACAAACGCATGACAAGGTAAACAATTAAAGAATATGGGAAGAGAAATGTTCACCAAACATAATAAGTCTGACCTCTCAGACTAGGGTCGGAGCTAAGAGCTCTAGTAGCGCCCTCACGCTACGCTATGCTAGCTAGATAAAATAATACGGTCAACCCTTATAATATCAACCTGACCTCTCAGGCTTGTCTGACCTCTCAGACCAGGGTCGGAGCTAAGAGCTCTAGAATATGTGATAACGGTCAACCCTTATAATATCAACCTGACCTCTCAGGCTTGTCTGACCTCTCAGACCAGGGTCGGAGCTAAGAGCTCTGGATAAAGTGGAAATGGTCAACCCTCATAGTGCACTACGTAATTTGCCTGACCTCTCAGGCTAGGGTCGGAGCTAAGAGCTCTAGTAGCGCCCTCACGCTACTCTAGCTAGCATAATCATTGGTCAACCCTTAAAATATAATTCACAACAATACTTTAATCAAATTCTCTTCCCAAAATAAATAAGTAAACAATTTCTTGACATATATGCATAGACCCAATTTCCAACGAAGTCTCGGGTTCAATTCCATTCGTAGGACGGCCCTCACCGTCTATAACCATTTTCGGAAGAAATAGAAAATTGAGTAATAACGTAAATACGTTCAAGAACCCGAGAGAGATATAATTCTCGAAAACAATCATAACATCATGCAATTCACTCAATAATTAAGGCATGCATTTATTTAAAATAATATGTCCACTCACAGTACTATTGCGACCTTCCCGCTCGGAAAGCTCCTCGAGCGAAACCCTCGAACTAACCGCGTAGTCGAGACCGTCTCACGTTCAACCAGAGACTGTACAACAAATCATCAAATTAATCAATCACAGTTGACTTGGTCTTTTCCTAGTTTGACCAGGAAATTCCTATTTGACCACAAGTTGACCAAGTTCCTTTTTATGACACTTTCCTTTTTGACTTCCTTTCCCGGTTATCGACTCTTAACTCAACTTACCGGAAGTCCGACTCAGTTTCCGAACTTTCATTAACATTTTAACCTTACATTAGGGTGTCACGTATTAATCAATATATATAACCTCGAGTCGATATACCGATTTAACATTTTCTCATAAATTCCAGTTATCTATTTCCGATAACAGTTTAACACTTTAACCATTTAACCAAAAGGTGTCACATTCATTGGACTTCAATACTTTAACCATTTTCCTGAAAATGCAACTTTCCCAAAGTGAAAACTTTCCCTTAATGGAAACTTTCCAAAAGTGGAAAGTTTCCCAAATCAACAGGTTTCCAAACTTGGAAGGTTTCCCAGTATGGAAACTTCCTAATTACGTCCATTTTCTCCGTAAATGTCTCAATTACGAATTAACCGTACTTTTTGACTAATAGCTTAACCAGGATTCGATTCCTACCTCTTCGGCATTCTGCCGGTTTACGGCGTCACCGGAATCTTCGCCGGATCCCGATAACTGGCCGGAATTTCGCCAGAGTTTCCCCGTTTCTTCGGTTCCCCAAGTTATCGACACAACAACAAAAACAACACCCAACAACATCAACATCAAAACCAGACCAACAAATCAAACAACACAGTGATCACAGAAGCAGAACACAGAAGATCTGTCTCTCACCTCCACACTGGCACCAGCAGCTTCCTCTGCTCTCCTGCTCCTACTGTACGCCATTGCTGGACACGCTGCCCTGCTGCCTCGAGCCCAGGCACCCACTCCAGCCACCTCCATTCCTTCTCCATCATCTATAGAGCCTCAACAACACTCAGAGTCCTTCAAAAGACTGTCGCCGGAGCTGCTAGCCTCAATGAGAAACCCACTGTCTAAACCCAGATGTGTAACAGTGGAAGAGGAGTTCTCGAGCAAGGCTCGCATCGAACGATCAGAAGCAAGGAAAAGGAAGAGGAGGAGGAGAGAAGAAGGAATATACCACTCACGCGCCGAACCGCCGCGTGGATCGCCGGAAAACAGTCGTTGACCGCCGAGCCAGTAACCTCCGATCTCCTCGCACGGTCGCCGTCTCGGTGAGCTGAGGATATGGAGAAGTAGAGGAGGAAGAGGGGAGAAGAATGGAGGTGGTCCGCCGGCGTGTAGTGGCCGGACGCAGCTCCGGTGAGGAAGAGCAGACGGAGGTCGAAGGAGAGGGGAGACTCGGGTTTGACCCGAGTTTCTGGTTTGACCCAGTCAACCAACTCACTTTCTATTTAAACTTGAACGGACGGTCCAGATTCATTCTCCAAATGATCTGACGGTCCAGATTTAAAGAGAGTGAAAAGTAAAAAGGTTAAATGGTAAAACTCCCTTTTTACCGGATGGATAATTAAAAGTTACCATACACTTCAGAAATTCACAGAAAATAACCGGAAGCTCCGAAAAATATTCCGAAAATACCGGGAGACTCGTATCGACACGTACTACCACATCGAGTCATCAATTCAGGTATTTGGAATACTTTTAAAAACTCGAAAATTAACTCGAGCGATAACTTATCGAATTACCGATCGCAGTTAAGAATCCTCGGTAACTCGTAAACCTCTGTGAAAAGTAACTTTTGTTAACTTTAAAAGATTCGGGGTGTGACAATGATTGGTTCACATAATGAGTCTTACAATCTCTCACTTGAACCATCATCTTAAATGCACAATACAAGTAGAAACATTTCAATCAAAATAGCTGAAGTGCGCACTGAACAATATGCCTCTTAAAATCCATTCAACTCTGTCAAAATACATAGAACAGCTGCAGAACTCAGAAATAAGCATGTTCACATGATCATGCTTGTTCAAAACTACAACAACAGCCTATGTACTTCACATGAGTCAAAATACTTAATGTAATGTAATTAAATGACAGTGTATATCAAAGTGGTTAAGTCATTTAACAAACAGTCCTAACGTAGGCAATTTTGAAAATCAAAATCAAAATCACAACATAATGCAAACACAACTAAACACCAGTGGATCTGGTTTGTTGCTATTGAAGTACTGAATATATACATATTTCAATCCACCTGATAAACTTGAACTGATAAAACCGAAATTTATAATTTCAAACATACTCAAAACATCAACATGAAAATTCCTCAATTTCATTTAACTGAGAACATATACTATAATGTTCATGTCAAAATCTTACATCAAGAATAAATCAAAACGGAAACGCTGAGAAAACTCAATTTCTTTGAAATTTCTATGCTCCCACTGAACTTAAGCCTCCTTGAAACTTGTCAATACACCCATGTTCCTACAATGCTCTTTGAAGGCTCCTACTGGTAATGCCTTGGTGAATGGATTTGCAAGTTGGTCTGCAGTCCTGATATTAAAAACACCAACTTCTGCATGTTTCACCAACTTCCTCACACTATAGTACTTCAAATCTATGTGCTTAGAATTATTTGACCTCTTACTGTTCTTACAGAAGAACACAGCTATTTCATTATCACAATATACCCTTAATTTCTCCTTAATAAGCTCACTCAGAACTTTAGTTTCTAGAATAAAGTTTCTAATCCACAAATCTTCATTTACACCTTCATAAAGTGCAATTACTTCTGTTTGCATTATGAAAGTAGCTATCAATGATTGTTTCATTGTTTTCCAAGCCACTGCACCACCTGCAAGCATATAGACATATCCACAAGCAGATTTTATAGATGAAGGGTCGTTCCCTGTAAACTCTGAATCAGTGAAACCTACTAGTTCTAGCTTTTTCACATGTTTATACACAAGCATATGTCCTTTGGTTCTTTGCAAATACCTTAGAATTTTCTTACCAGCTATCCAATGTTGTTGTTCAGGATTTGACTGAAATCTAGAAGCATACCAACTGCAAAAAGACAAGTCTGTTCTTGTACAGACTTGTGCATACATAAGACTTCCTACAAGCTGAGCATATGGCACTGCTTTCATGCTATTTTTCTCATTGCCAGTCTTAGGACACTGATCTTTATTAAGTTTATCTCCTTTAGAAATTGGTGCTTCACCAATACCACAGGTTTTCATTCCAAACCTCTTAAGAACTTTGGAAATATAACTCTGCTGAGACAAACCCAATAGACCCTGCTTCCTATCTCTCTTAATCTCAATGCTTAAAACATAACAAGCTTCTCCCAAATCTTTCATGTCAAGATTCTTTGACAGAAAATCTTTAGTGTCTTTAAGCAGTTTAATATTACTGCTTGCAAGAAGAATGTCATCGACATAGAGGATAAGAAAAATAAAATTATTACCAACCATTTTGAGATAAACACATTCATCAACTGTATTTTCAGTAAAACCAAAAGATGAGATAACAACATCAAACTTTTTGTATCACTGTCTACTAGCTTGTTTAAGTCCATAAATGGATTTCTTAAGTCTACACACCATGTTTTCTTTACCAGCCTCTTTAAAACCTTCTGGCTATGCCATGTAAATCACCTATTCCAAATCTCCACTAAGAAAAGCCGTTTTTACATCCATCTGATGTAACTCCATGTCATAATGAGCTACAAGAGCCATTATGATCCTGAAGGAGTCCTTAGATGAAACATGTGAGAATGTTTCAGTGTAGTCAATACCCTCATTTTGTGTGAAACCTTTAGCTACAAGCTTAGCTTTATGTCTTTCTACCTTTCCACTTGCATCTCTTTTAGTTTTGAACACACATTTACATCCAATGGGTTTATGAGTTTGATTTGGCTTGACTAGCTCCCACACATAGTTTTTATGCATGGATTCTAATTCTGCAGCCATTGCTTCTTTCCATTTTTCAGACTCATCACTTCCTAAGGCATCCTTTAAGGTTTTAGGATCATTTTCATCAGACAATATGTTTTCAACTTCAGTTAGATAAACCTCATAAATATCATCATCTCCTCCATACTTAGATTTTCTAGCTCTCTTAGATCTTCTAAGCTCAGGTTGCTCTGCAACAAACTGTTCTGGAGCAGCTTCAGGTTTAGTTACAGTCTCTGGTTCAATATGGGGTTCTTGGTGCAGTTGGGGTTCAAGGTGCACTCGGGTTTCTTGCACTAACACTCATTCTGTCACAGCTCCTTGATTCTGCAAGCTTTCTTGTTGCAGTACATGTTCAGATTCTATGTGATCTTTGTTCATAGGCTCTAAGTCAATATTTTCTGAATTTTGATCTAGATTTAGGCTTTGATTCACAACTGTTTCTTGGCCTAATGCACCACCTAGGGTGTCAGGCATTGCTACTGTGTTCATCCCTTCCTCTACAATTTCTTCAAAATCTGAGGACAAGTCCTCAAAAATTGTATTGCAGACACCTTCACCTAAAAATTTAACTTGATGTGTTTCAAACACTCTAGGTGAATGATGAAGTGAATATAACTTAAACCCTTTAGATTTTTCATAGTAGCCTATAAAATGAAAACTCACAGATTTTGATTTTAATTTATCTGGCTTTTCTTTATAAACTTGGCTCAGCTTTACAACCCCAAACATGGCAGTGATGTAAACTTGGTTGCCTACCACACCACAATTCAAATAGTGTTTTATCCACAGATTTACTAAAGGACCTATTACAAAGATAATTTGCAGTTCTTAAAGCTTTTTCCTAAAAAAACAAAGGCAGACCAGATGTACACATCATACTCCTAACCATGTTTAATAGAGTCATATTTTTCCTCTCTAAAACACTATTCTATTGGGGATTATGTGGTGTACTATATTGAGCCTTAATGCCAACTTCTTGCAAATATAATGCAAAAGGTCCCTTATGTTAGCCCTGCTCAGAATATTTACCATAAAATTCTCCCCCCTATCAGACCTCACAGTCTTTATTTTTAAGTCTAACTGATTCTCTACTTCAGTCTTAAAAATTTTAAAAGCTTCTAAAGACTGTGATTTCTCTGATAATAAATATATGTAGCAATATCTGAAAAAATCATCTAAAATGTTATAAAATAAACATTACCACAAATAGTCTTATGTTTAAAAGGCCCATAAATATCTGTGTATTAACTCTAACAGTTTTTTACTTCTGTCAGCAGTTTTTCTTCTCATGCTTGTTATTTTTCCTTTATAACACTCAATGCATTCTTCAAGATCTGAAAAGTCTAGTTCAGGCAATGTCTTATTTTTAACAAGTATCTGCAATCTTTGTTTTGATATGTGGCCTAAACGCCTATGCCATAGATAGGCTGACTTCTCATTATGTAAGGTTCTTTTAACACCAATGGTGTTATTTTCTGCTGTGTTATTATTATTTTCAACAAGTAATAATTCTTGTTGAGACACAGAACAATTTAACCTCAAATAATCATTCTCAATAACACTAGAACCAACCATGGCAAAATAATTAAAATTCTGAAGTAGAGATTGTGAAGAATTTCTAAAAAATTTAATTCCACTTAAAATAATGAGAAATGTACATCCAAATTTGACTAAAAGACTGACTGATAATAAATTCCTTCTAATGGAAGGTACATATAAGACATTGTCTAAAATCAAAGAGTTTTCAAAACCTAAATCCAATCTAAGGGATCCTACAGCCTTCACTGCAACCTTCATCCCATTCCCAACGCAGACATTCTGCTCCTCATTCCTTGGTTTCCTCTTCCTTATGAAACCATGCAATGAATTTGTAACATGTAAGGGGCTTCCTGAATCCAAGTAATAAGAATGGAGTTTGGTATTGACAGAATTAATTTCTAAAGGAAAAGTTTCTAAAAGATTAAGATAACTACCCTCACCTTTCTCTTCTAGCCAGACCTTAAAACCAGTGCAATCTGACTTATTGTGTCTAGTTTTCATGAAGAAATAACACTTAAACTTAAATGGTTTTTTGGCCTTGTTGCTGCCTGCAGTGTTACTGGATGGCTTCTCTTTGGTCTTATTGACTTTTAGATTGTTTTTCTTCCATTTAGCCTAATGAACTAAGTTAATAGATGTTGCAGGTTGCTTCTCCTTCCTCATTCTGCTCTCCTCATCCTTACAGATGGATATCAGTTGATCCAATGTCCAGTTCTCCTTCTGAGAATTGTAGCTGGTTCTCAACATGTTGAAACTCTCTGGCAGGCTGTCTAAGGCATGATGCACTAGCTGCTCATCCTTCACTCCTTGAGCCTACTATTCAGCTCTGTAAGTCTCATGATGTGTAACCTTACTCCTCCAATTCCACTATACTTGAGCTGGTTGAACTCCTTCTATATCCATGCAGCTTCTGCCTTGTTGCTTTCCTTGTACTTCTCAGCAATGGTTTCCATGAAATCAGCAGCAAAAATTGGCTCTGGAATGCTACCCCTTACTATCTTAGTCATAGAGCTTCTAATGAGAACTTTAGCCCTATGGTTTGATCTGTACCAGTCATAATAATACCTCCTATCCTCAGGTGTACTTTGAGAATTAATTTCTTGAGGTGTAGGGTCAGTGAAGCACAAATCCATGTTGTAATGGGACACCATGTATAGGTCTAGTGAAGCTTTCCATTCCTTAAAGTTGGTTCCATTAAGCATCTGGATGTCATTTGGTTTCAGGTAGGTGATTTCTAGAGAGCATAAAACAAGACAAAGATAAGTTTTAGTTTTGAAAGTTATTTAAAACTTGTTATAACATCTGTAGTTTTATGTGTATTTCTTAACCAGTTCAAACAACACACAAAACAAAAACACAGAAGACATACACTACCAGAACAGAGTGTTTGGGCGACGAAGCAATTTCGTCGCCCAAGATCTTAGGGGACGAAGCGTCGTCGTCTAAGATGTCGTCGCAAGAAGTCTGTCGCCCAAGATCTTAGGCGATGAAAGAAATCCTTGACTTATCTTTGGATTTCTATATTCCCTCTGTTAGATTTGATTCCATTTTTGAGGAGTAATGGTTATGTGTTTATCTTAGCTCGACTTATATCCTTAAAATTGTGTTCTTTAGCTCGATTTGTATGTAGATATATACCCTCTGGGTACACCTTACTATTTATAATTTTCTTTCGATATTTGCTTGCACAACTCAATTTCCTATTGCTCTTTATGGCGCCATTACTACCTCTTTCATGAATTGTTAGCACGTTTGTAGTTTAAATAATGTTTTTGTTTACACTGATGCTTGAATAATGTGAGAAGACATACAAAAGTTCAGAGACTTCAGCTTGTGCTCCCCCTGTAATCAAGAAGAGAAAACCAAAGAAAAACAAAGTGAAGGCTGTAGAAACTAGAAAGATATAAAAAAACATTGACTTATCTTCTATTTTCTTTGTTCCAGCAACTTTTCAAAGAGCAGCAATACTCTTACTGCATCAATATTCCAACAGCTTTTCATATATACATTTTTATGAATCAGACCTTGTACATATGATTTATCTCGTTATTCTGACTGGTGGCATGTGTTGGTTCGTTGGCTTTGTGTAATGATATTATTCATTGTTGGTTATTTGGACTGTTCTTAGTACTTCATGTATGAAAGATGTAATAGCTTGAAGTGTGATAATTATCTTTTGTCATCAGCAGGGATCAGGTTGTTAACATCCCATCCTTCATGGTGAGAATTGACAAGTCTCTTTGGAGGTGACCTCCTTAAAAGAAGAGGAATGAGAACGAGCAGTGAAGCATCATGACATATGAACTTGTTTTAAGCTTTGTTAGTTACCTTTAGACTTGAGTTTATTATTGTAGACTTGTACTGAATGTTTGTCAAATTATCTAACTTTGGTTTTAATTTGTATTAGAACTTTATGTTATACTTTGAAGGCTTGCTTAGTGTTGTATTCCAGGTTTTATGGATCCGAACAAAAAATCGAGATCCGAACCGTTTTTTTCGATCCGAATTCATTTGGATCATGTATTTAAAAATACAGATCTGATCGGAAAAAATTAAACGGATCGGATCACAGAACCTATTTTTTTAAAAAGGATCTAATCCAAACACAGCCCTAAGAGATACCATAATGAAAATTAATTTTTAAGTATTGAAAATTAAAATGTAGGATGAAATAAGCAACGAGGGAATAAAAAGGATGATATATTCATGTAAATGGTGCAAACTTTAAAAAAAACTTAAAAATAGTTTGCACCATTTACATGAATATATACTAATCATACTACAATATTCTTAATACAGTCAACCAATAATATGATATTTCATAAGTTTTTTAGGGTTGTGTATTAAATAAATTGTGTATTTTAAGTAAATTGTTAGAATAAGAAATTATATAAATTGTGTATTGAAGATGAGATGTGCATTAAGTAATTAAAGTTGTGCATTTAAGTTTTTCTAAATATATCACGCAGAAAAACATATTTGAAAATTTCCTTTCCTCATCGTCTTGATTTCTTGAGTTTCGGTTAGAGGAAAAACAAGGAAAGTTTTTTCCTTCTATGTTTGCAAAGCTAATGTGAAGCCTATAAAATGAGTGTTTCACACTCTCACATCAACATATAGCTGATTGATCGATCGAGCTAGCTAGCTAGTTTACAGCAATATGAAGTCGATTATATCAATAACCTTTGCCCTCTTCTTTCTATTCGGCGCCTTTGAAGCTCTCCCTAATCCACTAAACTATGATCCTCGACAAGACGTTGTTTCAAAAACCATTACAGTTGATAGGCATGGCCGAGGTCAGTTTACCTCAGTGCAAATGGCCATCGATTCTATACCTTCAAATAATCAAGAGTGGACTCGTATCTACATCAGCCATGGCACCTACATGTAAGTAAATACACCATGCCATTTCCAGGTTTTTACTTCTAACCCTTACCTTTTACAATCACTTCACCCTAGCTCTGATTATACCGTGCAGGGAAAAAGTTGAGATCCCTCAAGATAAACCATATATTATTCTTCAAGGAGACCCTAATCGCTTCCCTGTGATCGAATTCGGAACAGATGCCGGAGATGTTGTCAAGAGTCCTGCATTTAAGTTACATGCAGATAACTTTGTGGCACGAAATATAGTATTCAGGGTTAGTAAATTAACAGATTATGCAAGCAGTAAATTAATCAACGCAGTTAAAGTTCAGTAATTATTCGTTAATAATTTCGTTTTCCTCATTGATCTGGTAATAGAACACATATAACAGTCTTTTTCCACCAAGGGACGGCCGTGGAAGGAATATATCCCAAGCGCTGGCAGCCGGAATATATGGAGATAAAGCAAGTTTTTATAAGTGTCATTTCCTCAGTGTGCAAGATACACTGGCTGATCTCCAAGGTCGTCACTATTTTTATGGTTGCTATATTGAAGGCCTTGTAGACTTTATTTGGGGTTTTGGTCAGTCCATCTACGAGGTTAGAAACAAAGATTAACTTCATTTTATAACCACTTAAATTGGTTACATGAATTCACATAGGTTAATTCAATCAAACTCTTTGCAGAGATGTCGGATAAATTCACTTGGTTCCGGCTCTATCACAGCGCAGGGTCGTAACAGCATAGACAACCCTTCTGGTTTCGTGTTCAAAGATTGTCATATAACAGGATCAGGTCCTACATTGCTGGGAAGAGCTTACAGGCCTTACTCTAGAGTATTGTTTGTTGGAACTCATATGCAAGATATCATTAGTCCAGAGGGTTGGAGCGCACCATGGAATTATGGTCAAGAGTAAGTTCAAGTTTTCTTTTTATCTTGGTATTCTTGTCAGTGATAGAGTGGGTATAAACTTAAAATATCATGCAAAATTGCACACACTTCAGTTTTTCTGATTCTGCTTTGGGGATTGATGAACAGGTATTTGACTGCGTTCTCGGAGGTGGATTGCAGAGGACCTGGGTCTCGCATGTCGCATCGTGTTCCATGGGAGAAGAAACTAACAGCTAAGGAAGTGTCTTATTTTAGTGATGCAGCTTATTCTTTCATAAACCAAGATGGATGGATGCAAAAACAACCAAAATAAAGCCTTGTAATTTGAGAAAGATTGAAGACATGAGGTCTTGTCTTGCAAGCCTTTGTATTTTGAGTTTTGGTTTCATCAGTGGGATTAAGAACATGTACCTGCACATTAATTTTCATCATGTTACTATCAGGAATACTTATGGAAAGGGTGTGTTTTAACTTTAGATACACTTATCAGACGTTTACTAACATGTCAAGGTATTGAGATGGATGGTGAGTTTCACTTGATTATCATAAATCGATTCCTTATGAAACCCCTAATCTCATACCAAAAAGGGAGGAGTTGGTTACCAAAATCGCTTAGGAAATCAATATTTTCATATATAATTATAATATTTCTAAACTACCCAGTCTCTCTTTCATGGTAATTGATAAACTTTCTTATTTTGTTCTTTTTGTTTCCCGTCTCTCATCTAGAGATATTTTAGTAATCAAACTAGTTTTAATTCTAATTTTATATGATAAGTAAACAACTTCAATCGTAATTAATTCAATTCCTGTTTTGATTTCTTAAGTAAGCAAAAGTAGAATTGAATGAAATATTTCCATACAAATTTTTGTTGATACCGAATTCATGATAATTTAATTATAAGTAAGTTTTTTTGTTAAGTAACCCATTCCAAATTTAGTAAACATGTCATTATTGTCATATATTAGTATGAAAACTTGCATTTGTCGATAGAATGCATTTGTTCAAAAATCAAACACTAAATATTAATATAAAGAGCAAGTTCCATTCACAAGTAAAATATAAACAAAATAAAGAGTAAGATATTATGGAAAATTACACTTGTACCACTGTTTGTGCATAAGATTATCGTTTGGATAATTTTATGTACTTACGGATGTTGTTGATGATTAGTAGTGTGACACAAGATTTATAGTGGTTCGTCATTGTCTTATGTGGACAAGACTACATCCACTTAATATGTACTAGGTATTGAGAGCATTGAATAAGTCTCCACAAGTATTACAAGTGGTAATAATTATGGGTGGGATCGGTATGAGACTGTACAAGATTTGACCTATCCCAATACCGATCCTGATTTTTTTTATATCGATACGGGACGGGATGTGTGATTTTAAGGCTTGGTACCGAACTGTCCCGATACCGAAAAATTCAGGACAAGTTCAGGACCAATCGGGACATAAGGTTTTAAGTTAGGATTTTATATCTATACATTAAACAATCACTTTTATACTATATTTATGTAATATTTAACACTTTTTCTTAACATAAATCAACAAACTAACATAATTAGGCGACTTCATCACTTTAAGATGATTAATTCTTCATTATAAATACATACTTTTTTTCTTTAAAAATAGTAAAATTATAAATTTGGGAGGATTCGGGACGTTCGATCTTGAACCAATTACTAAATTCGAGATTCGGTACGGTTCGGGACAACACTTTTTTTCATTTTGTGTCCCGACCCGATCGGGATCAATATTGAGATTTCGGTATCAAACTCCCACCCCTAGTAATAATAGTGTTGATGTTGTCTTATGAATGAGTGGGGTGGGAGTCTCCTTTTATAGGGGAAGGGGAGACTCCTCCTTTTACAATATTTTTAATGTGGGACTAAGAGTTATATTCTTGTCTTCCAAGTGTTGCATGAATACGTGCAGGTGAGGCTGTTCTCCCTTTACAATGTTTTCAATGTGGGACTAAGAATCATATTTTTGTCTTCCAAGTGTTGCATGAATATGTGTTGGTGAGGCCGACAAGGTGACTTTCCGGTAGGCTTTCGGCCACATCTTGGTACCGCCGCGTAGCTTGTACTTCAGGCTTCGAGAAGATCCAAATTCATCTATAACCAAGATAACAGGCAAACTAACCAAGAGAAGCGAAGAAGGCCGTGGTGAAGACAATTTCTGGCAGAGACAGAATTACAAACCCAGAAACCAAATCAGTCCAAATTCATATCTAACTGCAAAATTATTTACTCTAGAACGATAAAGACGACAAGAAGAAGAGAACCATTCCAAAAGAAGTTGGGTTCCTAGGTGAAAACTCAGAAATCAACGAGCTTGAGCTTGGATCGGAGACTCGGAGAAACGAGTTT
This sequence comes from Comarum palustre, assembly GCA_951800085.1. NCBI lineage: Eukaryota > Viridiplantae > Streptophyta > Magnoliopsida > Rosales > Rosaceae > Comarum > Comarum palustre. The sequence continues at coordinate 28,734,295 of OX637574.1, read as the reverse complement.
AGGAACCAGAGAAAACGGCAAAACACGCATGAGAAGTGAGAAGAGTTTTTTTAGTGTGGGTATTATATGTACCCAATTCATTAAACCCATGAGTTTTTATTTAAAAACTCATACACACTCACTGTTTAAAATGGATACATATTTTATCTAAAATTTAAAACCCAATACATTTTTTATCTGTACCCATGGGTTTTAATGCCATCCTGAGTTACAGTAGTCCACCTTGCTATACTAACAAGTTGGAAGAAAAAAAGTGGTGATAAAAGACAGTGATAGTTAAACTCTAGATACTTTTTATGTAAGAGTTCATTTATATTCTAAAAATTATATTTTGAAGTAGCCTTATAACGTCACGTCATTTGAAATTTAAATAAATAAACACATTCCTCACCTAAAATGCAACGTTGAAACGGAGGTGTTTAATATTTGTAGTCATGTTTTCATGATTTCATAGTGCTATAGAGATTTGTAGTTATGTTTTCATGTTTTGATTTCATAGTGCTAAAGAGATGAGAGATCGTTAATCATGTTATTATCTGTTATTTGTTATGACGGAGAGCTACTTTTTCTAAAGATGTGGGTCCTTGTCGTCTAACGGGATATATCATTCTAAGACTACAAGAGGTTTTGGAATCATTAGTATCATGTCATCAAAATAAATACATTTACACTAAAAACCCTTTTTAATTAATTATCAATTTCAAAAGTCAAGAACTTCACTTTCATCAACTAGGTAACGGTCCTTTTATGTTGACTGCTATTCGAAAGTCATATCAAACTCGAACTTTTGTCCTGATAGTAGTGTACGTAATTTAGGAACCTTGTCATAATTCCATATAGTTATATGAAACTCTGTTCTTGTATTGTTTTCGTTAAATATGTCGACCAACACTCCCGTTCACCTTTTTACTTAAAAATCGTACCTACATGTTCTAAAACTACTTGCTCCACGGGAGCTCGGTAAAAACAGGAGGGGAGAGTTTTTGTGTTTTTTTTTTGTGTGTGTTTGTGGCTTGTCCGGTGGCACCGCCACCCGCTGACATTGGCTTACTGCCTCGTCGGTGTGGCTAGATTCGCTACCGGACATGTGTTGAAGGTGGTCGGTGGTGTTTAAACCTGGTAGGTGGTGGTCGTGGATTTGAGAGGGCGAGGTTTTCTTCAGGGTGGTGAGAGAGTTGTTGGAAGATATGTTTGAGGAGCAGTGTTGTCTCGGCTGCGAGGTTTTTGTTGTCACCTATAAGCGGTAGTTCGAGGCTTGCCAACGGTGCGGCAGAGCTCTGATATTAAGGGATGAGAGACGCTGGTGTCCGATCTGGACTCTCATTAGTTCTGCTTTCAGGTCGGTGTGTCCTGTTCAAGTGATGATGCAAAAAGATGGGTGCTCTGTCTCTCTATGGAGGCGTGAATGTCGTCGAATCGAATTTCCTGTGTCAGCGTGACGTCGATGGCGTTGCAGTGTCTTCACGTTCAGGCTGTCAGCTCTCTTTGGGCCGGATCTTCAGGAGTCTTCTCTTGAGATCCACTAGGGTTGGTTTGGGCCTAGGTCTTTAGGTTTTGTTTTTTCAGGCTTATTTTGTTCATTTTTTAGGCTTAGGTAAGGGCCTACGATAGGGTTTAGTTTAGGTTTAGTTTTTTAGTTTTGTTATTAGGTTATTTGGTAGTTTAGTTGGTTTTTGTTTATTATCTCTCACTTTTGGGTGACGGTGTCCCTCCCTTTGGGTGAGGGTGGTAGGGTTTTAGTTGGTTGGTGTCTTTGCTAGTTTTGGTTGGGATATGGTTGGTTTTATATCGAGAGACGATCGGTGTTAACGTCGGTGTTTTCTTGTTTGTCAACGTAATGGGGAGGTTGCCCCTGCATATATGGTGACAGTTTTGGTATATAGTGTTTGGCGAAGTTGTTTCCTCTTGAGGTTTTGATATATATCCTAATATGCAGTCTATCCAGTTACGACATAAATTTAACACATGATTTATGACGTTTTAGAAAACAGAGAATCATGCAAACTACCATTCAAGTTACGGCAACAATATAATTCACAATCCATAATCTCAAGAAGCTAAATAAAATTATATTCTAGGTATGCCTCAAATTCTACTTCTGATAGCTAGATGCAAAGTCTAATGGTCGCGAATCAATATAACTTTAACACAAGCAACAAATCAAGCAGAGATTAAGAATTTATCTGAAAAGAAACTAACCATCCATCAATTAAATATCAAAACATGTAGACAGTCATGCTAGGGCTTCATCCTAGCCCTAGAAAATAGTTTAGTTACTCATGCTCAAAGAAAACATAATCTGAGTTCTTAAAAACATAAATAATCTAATTGAATGAAGATGGAAGATGGAACCGAGAAGAGCAGCAGCTTCTTTGGATGAAATTTTGATATGGAATGATCGGTCTCCTCCTCTTTCGTACTTGAAAAAATCCCTATTTATATGGTACACTTTTCCTTCTTGCTTCAGGCTTGGATTCTCTCTTTAATTGCATAGCCCACAAGGAGACTTCTAAAAGTCCAAGAAGAACATGTATTGGACTCGCAAAATGTCCATAATGCTGAATTAATTCTCCTGGAATTTCGCCAAGCAATTCAAGTCTTGTAAACTCGAGCTCTTCAAATACATTGCAGATTCGTCCATTCTGAACATAATGTACTTAAACAACCATATCTCCCTCTAGGAATATCGAAATCACAAACCGTAAAATTCTAAAGAAAGTAGACATCCAGGCCTTTCCAATGATATAAGGCTCACTCTCTAGTTCTTCCTGGATTAGCAAAGTTAAATCCTCAAAGTTGGCTGTTATATCGAGACTGCTTCAGCTGTTAGGATTGCAAAGGTCTTTCAATCCATCTATCTTGTTTTTGCCTCTTTTCGTCATCTTTGCTCTTCAAACCTACAAACACACTATTCTAAGTAAATAGGCTAAAAACAAGGAAAACCATATACAAATATCAAGATTAAAGGGCATAGAAATATAGGAAAATACAAACACATCAAAAGAAGGTATCGAGGCTTCTGGATGTGGTTTGGAGTATGTTGCATTTGGACTTTTTTTGATTCATAATCATGTAATCACTGATATGTGGGTATGGACGAGTGTGATGACGTGTTGTCCACCACCAAGATTTCCTATAATTGTAATGATTCATTTTTTTAATATAAATTCTTGATAGTTTCCTAAAAAAATGCTAGTAGTTTATTAGAATATAAATATTTGGTCGTTGTGAACATTTTCTTGCGTTACGATGTTATAGCGTATCAGTAGCTCTTTGATGAATAGATCTTTTAATATAATTATTACATGTAGTTCATCTTTAGATGGTTCATCTAACTTGTATTTTCTCTCCAATAAATGCTTTACCTCATCAAAACAGCTGTGCTCATTTCCTCAATGCTCAATTAGACGTAAGGAATGCATACATACATTATACATATTTTTGAATCAAAGACAAATTTGTCATTCATAAACTCATGTAGAGAGTACAATACGAATCGATCCGCTGCCATGCGTACAGAGGACAATCAAGATCATGTGATTCGTGTGAGAGTTGTATCCTCATATACATTAAAGCTCACCAAGTATCACAGTGAGCCTACAATAGTAGAAATTCTAGATCAAAGACACTTATTCCTAACCTAAGTGCATGAAAATAAAACTCACAGTTCCATGTGAAAACAAAGAACCATGAGCAATTGTTTAAAACCTAAAAGAACAGGGAAATTGTAAAAAAATAAAACCTGGTACCATATGAAAAACATGGTAAAATACAAGTATTTGTTCATGAAATAACCATAAAATTAAAACACCTCCTTGCCCATGAGGCAAGGGCTAGCAGGTTTGGAGAGAGGATTGACACCCGATTTCGCCACAGCATACGCAGACGTCGGCATCTTCTTCTTCTTAACGTCATGTTTTCCAACCGGGCGTCCTATCTTCTTCTTAGGAGGAGCAAAACACGATTATAATTGATGGCATGAGGCTTCTCGTGCTCCTTCTTCTTGCTCGTTGTGTATCTTGAACCCAAATGGTGTTCTCTCTTCTCAACGGATCTTGTAGCTTTGTCAATAGTCTAGGCTTCATATCCTACATCAGAGGTTATGGAAGAGTTTTTATATTGGGAGGGGAAAACCCTAAAATAGATTTTGCTAGAGTTTTTCCTGATGGATGGAGATGAAGGTGATGAGAGATTGAAGGACATGGTGGTGATAGAGATGCAGATAGGTTGAGATCTCTACGAAAAATTTAGGATTTAGGGTCGTGGTCTTGAGAAAAAGAGAGCAACTTGGAGATTAAGATTTGGATGAACTGGGATTATCTCGCAAAAATGAAAGTTTGAGTGCATTAGACATATGTCCCTTGGATAAAGGTTTTTATAGTTATATACATATATTTCCCTACAACTACATATATATATATATATATAGGTTTTTTTGAGAATGGGATATATAGTTTTGTTTCTCCTTTTCTTTTGAGAATGATTTTTAATCGTTTTTTTCTTTAAAATAGAAATAAATAGAAGCAAATTCTGCCATTCTGGTCGCTAAAACGACACCAAATCATTGGAGGACCAGTGTTTGGGTAGTCTGGCTTAAACCCTCGAGGACCAGTGTTTGGGTAACCATATCTCACTTAAACCCTAAAACACTTTCTAAGTCTCAACTTCGGTGATTGCAATCTATGAAGTTTAAACAAACCAACCAACCAACCAAATTCTCCAGCTTTTGATTCTGCTGAGTAAAAGTTCTCTTAGTTGTGAAAGCAACGAAATGCGGATTCTCATTGGAAAACTTCTGCCGCGAATTTCATGCAAGCAGGTATCTCTTTGTTTGAATCTGAATTTGTTCATTTGATTTGGGTTGAATAATCAACTGGGTACGTAGTGATCCATTTGTGCATAAATTGTCCCATTTCTGCTAAGGTTCCAATCTTTTAGCTCATTTGGTGATAAATATGGTGTCTTTAATCTAACCCATATGGTTCTTTAAGAGTTCAAGTAAACAATAGTGTTCTAAAGCTAAAGTTTTGTACTTTAATTGGATTTACAGACTATTGGACACCGTGCATTTTGCACCAAGAGGATTGTTGATATTGGGCCAACTCCTTCATCTCATCCAGAGGTAGTGATTGTTCACATTGTGTTGTTCTTGGTGTTAGTTTTTGTGTTGTGATTGTTGTTTGGCTCTGCAGTTGATGAAAGAAGGTGAGCTTACGCCTGGCATAACTTTGGAGGAATACATACTGAGAAGGAAAAGGTTGTTGGAGGTGCTCCCAGAGAATGGCTTGGCCATCATTGCAGCTGCGCCGGTGAAGATGATGAATGATGTTGTGCCTTATATGTATCGGCAACATGCTAATTACTCGTACATTACTGGCTTCCAGCAACCTGGTGGAGTGGCGGTCTTGGGTCATGAATGCGGTTTTTGCCTGTTTATGCCTGAACCAACACCTCAAGTATGCTCAGCCTTCTGTGTTAGCATTTTAGACTCTGTGCTATGTTCTGTTTTGTGCTTTCGTTTTTTACTTAGTTTAAGCTGCAGTGGATTCACAGGATCATACTAGGATCAATTTGACGGATCAAAATCCGTTTCCTGTAAAAAAATCTGAAAGAAAAGTGAATACAAATTCACAATATTAAACACACATCAAGTATGGCTGAAGTTTATCTGGTGGTCGAGGAAGAATGTTGCAAGTCATCATGTAATGTTATCTCAAATGGCATGCTATTATCGTTGACTGAGAAACCATTTGACAAGGTTGCTACAAATGTATCATGCTATTAACCTTTGCATATAGTTTAGTCATGGCTGCAATGTATATCACGCAGATAGAAATGCTTCCTTACCTCATTTACTGTCTCTGACCTATGGTTTTCTGTAAGATGTGACTTGGCAAGGACAAACTGCAGGAGTCAGTGCAGCGTCAGAAGTATTTAAGGCTGATAAAGCTTATCCAATGAGCAAATTACGGGAGGTCAGTTGAATACTACTGATTTTTGAAGCTCAAAGAAATGTACCAATTTGAATTAAAGCAAACCAATATTTGTAGTTTCCTATTTTCTGAAAATGTATACTTGCATACATTTCAGTAGAGCTCGGAGTTGAGCATGAATCATGCACTTTTTGATCAGCTTGGATCAGCTCATATAGATGTTGCATATTATCACCAACACAAATCCATATGATGTTATCATACTCATACCAAAATGTCATATTCTAGTGTCGTGATAGTTTGTTCAGGATAGGCATGATTACTAGTTTTATGCCCTCAAACTGTCCTTTTACCTTGTTTTCACATCAAATCATTCTGAAGTTCTTGGCTAGTGTGGTTTAAGATCTACTTGGATTCTTCTTATGCATTTACCATTATATGTACATTGCCTCTTTTACTGACTGCAGATCCTCCCAGATATTATGAGGAGATCGTCCAAGCTGTTCCACAATGTGCAGACCGCTCTACCAGCATATATGGAATTGGATGCTTTTCAGAAAGCAGCTACATCTGGAGAAGTTAAAGATGTTTCAATTCTCACACATGAGTTACGGTTGAAAAAGTCATCGGCAGAGCTCAAGTTAATGAGAGAGTCTGCATCAATTGCTTGCCAGGTACTCAATTTAGTCTCTCTGCTAACTATTTCATATGTCCTACCAAATACTATCTCATTGTGCAAACCTATAGTATATATGTAGGCATCACATGGGGACCCATGTTGGGGTATACCGTTGGTTCAGAATTCAGATCATATCATTTCAGTAAGAGTAGGTCTACAATTGTTAGCTGATGATCCTCTTTCTACTACACATCATAATCAGGAGGGATTTTTCTTTTTGCTTTTTCATGTTATATAACATTATATTATGTATAAAGCTGTTCTTTGCAATATCATACTGGTGCTATTTTTTTGAACAGTAGTGGTACTTGATAATCCATGCTCATATTAAAAATAAAAGATATATAATTATATATTGGTCTTGGACATGCACTGTTGCAGACAATGTTACATTCAAGGACACATCCTTATGAGGGTATGCTCTCAGCTAAGATGGAATATGAATGCAAAATGAGGGGTGCTCAGAGAATGGCGTGAGTTATTATTTTTTTCTCTCACTATTGTAGCCGAAATTGGTTTTGTACGATACCAATTTGATAGTTTCTGTATACTTGACCATGTCTTTTTGTTTAAGATTAGCTAATTTCGTTCTCCATTACAGGTTTAACCCTGTGGTTGGTGGAGGGCCCAATGCTAGTGTAATACATTATTCTCGAAATGATCAGAAAGTGAGTTGGTTACCGAATTCAATGACTACCGCTTCTGGTCACAATTTAGAATAGTAAAACAGAAGATATTTACAAGGATTGATATGCATGTTGTGCAGATAAAAGAAGGAGATCTTGTGTTGATGGATGTTGGTTGCGAGTATCAGGGTTATGTCAGTGATCTTACTCGCACCTGGCCACCCTGTGACAGCTTTTCTTCAGCTCAGGTATGGATGGCTAATAATTTCTTAAGTTTTTTTTTCATTATAACTTTATATGTTTATCTTTGGACACAATTTCCTCACATGCACTTAGTACTAGGAATTGAAACCCAATTATCTCTGCTTCATAGACACAAACTATGGATTACCTTCACTTTTTATCACTTTGTAAATCAAGAATCCATCTTTCTTTTCCATTTCTGACATTGAGACTGAGAGTTCCAACTGTAGTTTCATACTAGCATGCAGTGTTACTTACAGAGCTATATTTTAGAGTCAAATGCTTTCCTTCTGGTTTGCAAAAGTCTAGTATTATCTGTCTCCATTAACACAAGATTATAAACTTCGCTTGCAATGCTTCTGCTCAAGAGATGCCACATTCTGACAGCAGCTTCCAGCATTTTATCCTTGAACATTTTTTTTAATTCTTATTATTTTCTATCAATGCATTTGAGCTTTTTATCAATAACTGAGGCTTGTCAAGGAGGTCCATATTTCAGGAAGAGCTTTATGATCTTATTCTTCAAACGAACAAGGAATGCATGAATCTTTGCAAACCTGGTGCTACTATTCAGCAAATACACAACTTTTCTGTATGATCCTCTAAATCCACATTGGATTTGTTACTATTGTCGTAGTAACAAGGAATGCATGAATCTTTGCAAACCTGGTGCTACTATTCGGCAAATACACAACTTTTCTGTATGATCCTCTAAATCCACATTGGATTTGTTACTATTGTCGTAGTTTGCACGAAATTTCATCTTTGCTTAATGCGACCTAATCTTACCTTCATACCTAATGACTCACATGCATAGATCAACATGCTTCAAAATGGACTCAAGGAGATTGGGATTCTGAAGGACTCTAGGCGTAGTTCGCACCATCAGTTGAGCCGCTCCTATCATAAGCTGAACCCTACTGCCATAGGTTTCTCTATCCACTTATAGTCAGAATTTTCAGCTTTTTGATATGCCAGCAGTATGAGGCATGTGTTCTGACTCTCATTGTGTCGACTAAGCCAGACCCTTTCTGTAATTGTCCGTTAATCTATATTCTTTAAATTTTAAACAATTTCACATTCAAAAAGTCTCCCCCATGTGTGAACCTGGCCTGCCATTAACATGCTCAACCATTGGGATTCAACATAATTTGGGACATCCATAGATTTGATTGTAAGATCGCCTGCTGTAGTTTATGACTACTCTTGAGAAATTACTGATTTGTATCAGTAATTATTATATATCTCAGAAATGACAATTCCAATAATATAGTCTTTGAATTGGTTGGCAGGATGATATTGCTAAAAGATTTTGTTCTCTGTTGTGCAGGTCACTATCTAGGAATGGACGTCCATGATTGTTCAAAGGTCAGCTATGACTATCCTTTGACGTCTGGTATTGTAAGTTGCCTAGCCTATACTGTTTTTCATTTTTTCTGCGTTCAAGTTGAAATGACGACATATTGTTGTCACTTGTGTACACGTACTCCAGCTAAATGCTTGAATTGAACCAGCATGGCTTCTACACTGTTTTTTAACCAAATCGTTGTGTTTGTACACAGGTGATAACAATTGAACCAGGAATCTACATCCCATTGTTCTCTAATATTCCTGAGAGGTACTTTTAAGATGGATTTATTTTTTCTTTTACCAATTTAAAATGGCACAAATCATATTTCTTATAAGCTAGGCTCATTTAAGGTTACTGTTGCCTTGGACAACCACTTTTATATTTTCAAGAGATTAACTAGTCATCCCAGCAAGAGTTATTTTCTGCTTTAATCTGCACAAAACATCATACATATCTTCAACTTTCCATAATCCTTTGTAGCAAATTTTCAACATTTCATGCGAAACATTTCATGGTATTGAATGTCTCCTACTATCCTACAAAGTGCATCAATCATCCCTACCTTTTCCTTTCTTTTGACCTTGTTGTAAATGGTCTGATACACTATTGATGTGTTGAAATATATACTGCAGTTATCAAGGCATTGGTATAAGGATCGAGGATAAGGTCCTTATTACAGACACGGGTTGTGAGGTATAATTTAAGGCTAATCAATTTATTATATAATATTTAAATTCAATGCAATTTCCTGGTTGCAGCTTAGCTTCCAAAATTGTGTGCATTTACGCAGGTTTCATGGTGATGTAGTGTCTTGACAATCATTTACTGTTTGTCATTGTCGCTTTGAGTAGCCATATGAATTAGATATGGATCTCATATGGTTTACGTAAGAGGCAGATATTAAGTCACATATTAATTCACTGTCTATAATGACTGAAGCTTTTTTGAGGGGACAAAGTCACCTGCTATCATTGTTATACAAGCCACTACACATGTTATCTATCTGGCTAAATATTAGCAATTCATTGATTAATCATTTGCACTCCTTCATACTACAAATTCATAACATGCATGAGATTTTTGTGTTCATCAGGTATTAACTGGTTCAATTCCCAAAGAAGTTAAAACTTTCACCCTGGAACTGGAATGAAGAGCCACAGTAGTCAAGAAGTTTCATCCTGTTTTTGTGTTCATCAGGTATTAACTGGTTCAATTCCCAAAGAAGTTAAAACTTTCACCCTGGAACTGGAATGAAGAGCCACAGTAGTCAAGAAGTTTCATCCTGTAGCAGTCCGGGAGGGGAAACTATAGTGGCTACGACTTTAAGCCAATAAGAAGCCAACACGTCCAAATGACGTACCGACAACTCATTAACCTAAAGTCATAGGCTATTTAGTAGGTAAATAAAATTAAACTTTAACTTGAGTGACACCAAATAATTTCTTAAAACATTCATCAGAGTTTTCCAATTTTGTGGAATGTGGACAAATTAAAAGGTCAATTAAAAACTTTAGCGATAACAATAAAAATATACAACAGGGTCAACAATTTAGGGAGACAACTTTACTGTTTATGTCAAATACTCGGGTAAATGATCCGAAGGGTAAAACCGAAAAAGTGAGTACAACTTGGATCAAACATCGAGTAGGGAATGAGGCTCCACACACACAGCTCTCTCTATTTATCATATCACAGTACACAATAACTGTTTTGAGCTCTAGATAAAACCATTTAGAAAATCCTTGACTCACAAAATAATCATTTTATATCTTTCAGGAAAAACTGTGCAGTATGTTAAAACAGGGCCAGAGCGCTCAATGAATAATACAACATGCAGGGCTTCACGGATCTAGGCAGTCGAATCCCGGGTTTGTCTATACAACAAACCAGGGCTAACTACCTATGCGTCTGAAGACGAATAGTAGAGACAGTGTCCATTTATAGCTAATGCCCAACACATCACTCGTAGTACACACCGCACTTACGGCTCGTTTAACTCTGAACGAGACAAGCGTAAGCGGAAAAATAAAATAAACAGGACATTGCCCCTCCGGAGGTTCACGGTCATCGACACCGTGGGAGTACTATATACTAGGTAGGTCCTGCCACTCTCAGGTCAAGCACTGAAAATCAGGACAACGGTACTACTTTTCGATCCGAGTCATCACATAAAAATCATTTACGTCTAGCCTCGGGTTTTCTTGGCTCAATCATAAATTATTTATCACATAATATAAAGAAAACTTTCCCGAGACATCGACCACGAGCATAAAAAAATCATGCATTTTCACATATGTACAAAACCACTACCAAAGGGGGTTCAGCTTCCTTACCTGGAATAGCCGTTCCTTACGTAAGCTCCAAGCATCTAGGAACCTCCTCGATAAAATCGAGGTCACTGCGTAAGCTACCTCATCCAATGAACTACTGCATAATAGAGTAGCTTAGTAACCAAGAAACAACAACAGTCATGTTGACCTCAGCATTTCTAGTTTGACCAGGAATGATCACATTGACTAAGTTGACCAACCAATTTCCTTTTTGACTCTTTAACCTTTTTAACTTGCTTTTTCGGTTATCGACTCTTTGCTCATTTACCGGAAGTCTGACTTAACTTCCGAACTTCCCTTTACCATTTTAATCTGAAGTTAGGGTGTCACATAATAATTTGTTGAATTACTATGGACACCCAATGTGTCACATTAACCAATTTATTTTTTAAGAGTAGATACATCGATTTACGTGAATCACCCATTTTACTTAAAACGGTCAACTTGACACTTCCGAAATTTCAGTTACCATTTTAACAATTTAACACTTTACTAAATTTCATCGAACTTCAATTCTTTACTAAACCATTTTTCCAAAAATGGAGCTTTTCCCAAAATAGAAACTTTCCTTTAATGGAAACTTTCCCAAAATGGAACGATTCCCAAATTAGTAGGTTTTCAAAAATAGAAAGTTTCTTAAAATGAAAAAGATCTCAATTACGGTTAGTTTTCGTTTTTACCAAGTTTCCTTATATGTAATTTCCGATTACGACTCTTAAATTCGGTTAAACGAAAATAATACATTTCAAAAAGAGTCGAATAATACCTCTTCGGCATTTTAGCCGGATTTACTAACTCGTCGGAACTGTCACCGGATTCCAGCAACTTGCCGAAATCTCCTGCCGGATTCAGGTCAACTTGTCAGAATTTCGCCAAAACTTTCCCGTTTATTCGTCTCCAAGTTATCGACAACATGCAACGAAAACTGTCACGCCCCGACCCAAGTTTACCTTTCTAAACCCGGGTTAGGACGTGCGGGACACATCCCTAGAGAGAACTACTCGTAATCCTCCTTGAGAAGGGATAACCCTTATACCCAAACCATTTTCAACAGTCCAAACGATAACGGAATAGACCTCACAACTGGAGGTTATTCTGATTTTCGCATTTGGATCTCAAACCAATCACTTAAGAGGACCTAGGATTCTAATATTATTTGTGACTGCACCCGAATCCCGGTCAGGCTGCCTACATACCCCGTACTTAGGGATCAAGCCACACGTAGCTCTTATTTTAATTAACGCCCTAACCGGGCGAATCCCGCTTTTCTATTTATCGGTCAATCTACTAATATGGATAGCAACGCCTATTTTATATCCGGAGTTTAACCTCTCCGCTAAGGTATTAACCGACCAGCTATCTATCGGAAATATCTCGAACATTCATCATACATATCTATCATAACCATACACACATAAACAGAATACAGTGGCAACCACATAGTTATATAAATCCACTAAGGGTATAATAATCAATTTATCCCCAATGACACTCTTGTAAATACCTAGATCTGCCAGGAAAATATTGTCAATTCAATCTCAATGACAGCTTGGTAAATATGTTAAACTGCCAGAGGTATTTTAGAAATTTAAGTCGTAGTGGCAGTCCCTGTAAATATATAAAACAAACAGGGGCAATAATGTCTTTTTGGTCTCAATGACAGTTTTGTAAATATACAAAACATTCAGGGATATTTATGGAATTTCAACCTCAATGACAACCTGGCAATTAATCAAAACCGTCAGGGGTATTTTCAAGATTTCAGCCCTAGTGGCACCCCTGTAATTACCCTAAACTACTAGGGGCATTTAAGGAATTTAAACTTCAACTACCCAGAACCCGCAGCGCCGTCACTGGTGGCCGGCCGGCCACCGGAGTCAGGCCAAACCAAGAAACCTTCCAAATTTACACAGAATGATCCTCATGTCATTTCAAACATCTTTTATGTTCAACTCGAAGCCTAATTCTGGCTCTAAACCGGTAAAATAACCAAGAACAATAAGAACCCGATTTGGGGCAAAATAACCTAAAATTTTAAATCCAAAATTCATCATACACACAATGAATCGAGCCTCAAGCTCTTGGAGGATTGTTATACTCTGCATGAGGATCAAAACCATACCTGAATTGCTCTATATGGTGGCCTGAGGAAGAAGAAATCCAGTGGAGAAGCCCCCACTGCTCCGTCAGCTTCCAGGCGTTACCGCTCCCTCACGGTGGCGTTACAACGTCGCTCACCTACCTAGGAAGGAAGCCCAGGCGGAGGGGAATCAAACACTACCCGAGCGCCTCCCATCGGAGGGCCAGAGACAGAGAAGGAAGCCGCCAAAGCCGGACGGCGATTTCGGGCTCAGGGAGCTCGAACAGTAACAATTTCAGATTATTACCGTTTTATCTCGGTAAAATCTCTATCTATAGAATTTACCGTGAACAGTAATTTTACATTTTTGCTTATAACTTTCATATACGAACTCTGATTTGAGCGTGCTACGTGTCAACGAACTCGTATCAACGTTCTCTACGACTTTCATGAAGAAAGTTTTTACAAATTCTTGACTTATCGGAAAGTCATATTTTTTATGGTAAAGTAAAATATCGTTCACTTATTTTGTAAACTAAATAAATTCATAATAAGCAGCTTGTAGCTCTGGAAAACATTCTGGATGACTCATATTAATATAATCTACCACCTCGGGACATTAATTCTATATTCTCCAAGAATCGAGAATATTTCGCTATTAAACTCGAATAGTAGTTCGGGAAAGACTAACAGCGTGGTTACAACCCTTTGTAACCCGCCTGATCCAAGTAAAAAGGTAAATTTCGGGATGAGGTGTTACAAAAATAACATATTATCAATATTCCAATACAACAACAATTCCAATAACAGGCCAACAACAAACAAACCAACATTTATACAGTGGCCTAGAACTGGATCATCACCTCCAAAATTGATCCAAGGAGGAATACAGCAGCCTCCTCCAAGACCCTTCTAGCAGCTCTTCAACCTCTAACCATCCCCAACTGCACCAGTCACCACCAGCTCTTCTCCGATTCTCATTGGCAGAAACCCAGAAAATCTAAAAAAAGGGAAGAGGGGTCTTCGATTAAGACTTCAAATCGAAGGTTTAAGGGCATGGAAATGAAGAGGAAGAGAAGAGGAACAAGAATCTAACCCTTGTTTGTTGAATCGCCGTCTGGATCGCCGGAAAATGGTCGTTGACCGCCGCGCCTCTTCTCGGTCGATCTCCCTCCACAAAGGCTGCTTCGGTGAGCTGAGGGGTAGAAGAGGAGAAGTTTTGGGGTGGTCCGTCGGCCAGCGGTGGCCAGACGACGGAGCTTCACCGGAGCTGGAGAGAGCTCGGGGAAGCTCAAACTCGGGGTCGAGGACGAGTCTGACCTCGGTCAACTCTCCTCCCCCTTAAATAGAAGAAAAGACGGCCCAGATCAAGCTGAATAAAAAATGAACGGTCCAGATTAAAAGAAGGGTAAAAAGTAAAATGTTAAATGGTAAAACTGTTTTACCTGGAAGGTAATTAAAAATTACCAGAAACTTCGAAAATTCGTAGAAAATTAACGGAAGCTACGAAAAAATATTATGAAAATACTGGGAGACTCGTGTAGACACGTACTACAACATCGAGTCCTTGAATGAGGAATTTGAAGAACTTTGAAAAACTCGAAAAATGAACGTGGTTGTTCACGCGCAAAGTTACCGAGTACAACTTAAACCTGAGTATCTCGTCATTAACCACGATAAAAACGTGCAGGGTCTCACACATCCATTTGATGTTTCCCAGTACATTAGCGACAGATAGGAACATGCCTGTAGTCTAAAGAAATGCATACCATATCGTACTCATTGAGGAGCGGTTGGAGGCATTTTTCCGTAGGTATTGGATGTGAGCCTGGCTGACTCTGTGCATTGAAATTGAACCTTCATTCTTTAGAATTGTTGCCAAATATTCTGGCTATATAAATCAATGTTTTAAATATCGTGCCTCATAGCGTTCGATAGCTCATAGCGAGGCGAGGCTTTGAGGTTTCGCCTCAAGGCGTTCTCAGTTTAGCGTTTTACACAAAAGGCGGGGAAAAGCGTGTCAAGACGCGTCATAGAGCACTAAGGCGCTTCATTTTTTTAACTTAAACGACGTCGTTTTGGGTTTTCTACTTTTTAACCTAAAACATAGATGATCTCTCAGTCTTTCACTCTCTCGATTCGCAGTTCCTTCAGACTCCATAGCCACATCTTCATCTTCAAAACTTTATTCTCTCAATCTCTTTTCGTATCGGTGTTTCCACGATGTTCACCGTTGTCTCCCTCAAAAGACCTAGCAATTTGTGAAGTTGTTCTCGGCAAAATCGTCGTGCAGTCCCAATATCTGTCATCTTCTCTCAACCTGCAATTGATTACCAGACTTGTGTTTACTAGTAAGTAGTAACTACAATGTTCTCTCTCTGCACATTTAGATTGTTTTCAATTCCTTTGATTTATATTTTGGAATGGATTCAAATGCTTCAATTTATTAAACTTCAGGTTTTTTGGTTCAATAAGTTTTGGGTTTCGAACTTTCGATTTCATTGATCATGAGGTCTTATGAGAACGATCAGTTAAGTAGTGATAAAGACAAAGATCATGCTTGGGTCTGAGCAAAAAAAAAATGAAGAAAAATACATTAGATGTGGTTTCTGTGATCAACAAACTGCATTGCTTCATGAAATTGGGGAGGGTTGTGGAGGGAGCACCGATAGTGTAAACAATAATTCGGATGATAGTTGTTATGTGTTGGCAGAGAGTGGGAAGGCTAGTCAGGGTTCAACAATCAAATTTAGTGTTACAAAGGCTCAAGAAGCAACCTTGAACTCAGCTTTGAAAAAAAAAGAAAAACAATATGTCGAAAGATTATACATTTTTTCTATAATAATGCTATTGCTTTCAATGCTGCTAATATCCCTTATTTTGTGTCTATGGTGGAAGGAATTGGTGAGTTCGGAAAGGGGCTTAAACCACCATCTATGCAAGAGTTGAGAACTTAGATTCTCAAAGAAGAAGTTAATGATATGAATATCATATTGAATGATCATAAAAGATATTGGGAGAATTATGGTTGTACAATCATGTATGGGTGGTCAGATGAAAAAGGTAGAACCCTTGTGAACTTTCTAGTTAACAGCCCTGCTGGTTGTATTTTTCTCAAGTCTATTGATGTATCAAATGTGGTTAAAGACGGTGAAACATTGTTCAAGTGTTTAGATGAGATCGTAGAAGTAGGAGAGGATAATGTGGTGCAAGTTATAACAGATAATGCGTCAAACTATAAAAATGCTGGAAAGAGGCTTATGGAGAAGAGAAAGAAACTTTGGTGGAAACCTTGTGCTGCACACTGCATTGATCTAATGCTTGAAGACATTAGCCAATTGAAATTTTTGCAGATTCAATTCGAACATCCAAGAAGATTGTGAAGTTTATATATGCACACACATGGTCTTTATCCACAATGAGAGAATTCACAAAAGGAAAAGAGCTGATTCGTCCAGCAGTGACACGATTTGTAACAACATTTTTAACTCTTCAATGTATTTACAAGCAAAAAGATAACCTACAAGCCATGTTTTCTTCTCAAAAGTGGTGTGAGTCCATTTGCTAAACATCCAAAAGGTATAAAAAGCTCAATCAAGTGTGTTGTTTAATCAATACTTTTAGAATCAGGTCTGCTTTTGCATCAAGAGTGTCATTTCCCCTTGTATCAGTATTAAGGGAAGTTGATTCAGAAGAAAGAGTTGTCATTGGATACATTTATCAATTAATGCAGTCAGGAGATTGCTTTCAATTGTGGTGGGGTTGAGAGGAAATATAAACCAATATGGAAGAGGATAGATGACCGATAGATGTCACAACTTCATAGACCCATGCACGCAACGGGAAATTATTTGAACCAACAATTACGATATGAAGATACTTTCTCCAATGTCGAAGAAGTAAGGTCTGGATTGCAAGAGTGTATGAAAAGAATGTTGAGTGAAGAAGATTGCATGACTGCTGATGTGCAGTTAGACTCCTATGATTATGCTCTTGGTGAATTTGGATGTCCCATGATAGTGAAATCAAGGAAAAAAAATAACCCCTGGTATGTGATAGTATTTCCTCTATTTGTTAACGATAATTAACAGAAAAAGAACATCTTATGCTATTAGATTCATACTTTCATATGTGTTAGTATTTCATACTTTCATAATTAACAGAACATCTTATGCTATTTGTTTTATTTTTACTAGCTAATTGGTGGCTGCGTTTTGGAAAGAGCACACCCGAGTTGATGAACTTTGCAGTTCAAGTTCTTAGCCTAACCAGTAGCTCATCAGGGTGCGAAAGAAACTGGAACACGTTTTAATCAGTAAGTTTTTTTCATGCACTTGGATTTGAAATTATAAACAATAGATTTATAGAACTGTGATAATTTTTTTCCTTAAACAATTAGATTCATACAAAGAAGAGAAACAGACTAGAGCATTGCAGATTGCATTCTTTGGTGGTTGTCAACTATAATACTGCTTTGAGAGATAGAAGTATTAGAAGGAGGGCTAGAGTTGATCCAATATTGGTAGAGGAGATAGATTCTGATGAAGAATGGATCACTGAAGTTGAAGAACCAGCTCTTCTTACAGATTTGGTGTGGCTTAATTCACAAGA